>VDFB02271358.1:1061047808-1061072445 GCA_007258455.2 Sequoia sempervirens
AAAAAGAAGAGGGAAGATAAGGCAATCAATTGTCTTAGCAGACTACCAGCTCAGGTACTCATAGTCCTTTTTGACTACCATAAAAGGCCATAGGTCTTTGTGACTACCATAAGAGGTCATTAGTTGATGAGAAGATAGTATAGCCCAAGCATAAAGAGGCATGACAATAAAATGGACTGTGAAAGAAAAGATATGCAAGTGTAGGGTATAAATATGATCAAATGACCAGTGATATGTTTGACATGACAAAGATTGAATGGGAAATCTATAAGTCTCAAGAGGGCAAAGGATTCAAGTCACATCCAATGTGATTAAGACAGTGACCGCGAAGAAGGGAAGGGACAATGGTTTATGGCAGTCACCTTACATTGAAAAGGGTGCAAATATTATTCAATGGATAGATTTATCTCCCACAATGAATTGTGTGCAAAGAGAATTAACAAATACCTTATGCATTAAACCCTAGGGTTTGTAAGAAGGTGACACTTAAAGGGAGTCTTATGCAATGACATACAAAAGGAACAGCGTTGAGAGAACAAATGCAAGAAAATGGATCATAGAGCATGAGTCATAGAGCATGAAGTTTTTTGTGGAAATACTTGTGCCATGAAATTTTTGTGGAAAAACTTGGAGGCATGAAGCATATGAGGACATGAGTCTTAGGTTTTACATGCTAAATTTCAAGACATGGAAAGTGATTCAAAATCTTCAATGATGGACAACGATCACCAAGATAGTCATGATGATATTCCAAGAATAAAAGACAAATACTGAGTGACCTTGTGAAGTTGAAAGGATATTTTGTTATGACTAATAACCTATGACAGTGGCATGATTTAAAGATAGTTACAAGGAAAGTGCAACAAGGAAGTCAAAAGCATGAAAAGATAGTCACAAACGGATAGACCATATATTTGCAAGTACAGTCATGTGCATTGATATTCATGAGGAAGAAGCAATACACAATGTATGATGTAACAGAGGGGCAGTGCTATGGAGGAATACTAAAGATATAGAATTTTGATGAGAAATCACAAAGGGGTCAAATCTCAAGAGCACTAAAGGATTGTCATATTAAATGTATGAGGTCAATGGGCACAAAAGAGGAGTAGAGCATAGACCTAGTAGGCATGAAAGAGAAAATGTCAATATTCAAATGACACTCAAATCAATTTCTCAAAGAATGCAATCACCATACATATAAAGGGAAACCACCTAGAAGGACTATCAACTAAGGGAAATAAAAGATAGCCATGTAAAGGGTAGATTCAAAGGATGAAAATCCACAAGCATTTCAAACTAGTGACAGTCCCCCTCACCAAGTGAGCAATGATGGAAATAGTTTAGAGTCTTCAAGAAGATGCCAAATCATGAGAGGTAGAAAATTATTTAAAATACAATCAATAATCAATAAAGGATGGTCTTAATAGTTAAAATAATGTATGAAAATATCAATAAAATGGACTATGAGATGAAAGATCAACAATGCATAATGATTTGATGAATACGGGTGACAATGCTAAGACAAAGGAATAGTCAACTAAATGCAAAGTCAACAGTCATTCAACTTAGAGAAATCATAAATATTACAAAGGCTTATGATTCTTATGATAATAGATATGAATTTGTAAACAATCCAAAAGACTATCCTATGCCCTTAGCAAAGGTTATGACTGTGATGTATTTTCAATGGTTTTATGCATTGTGAGTCTCTAATGGATTGGTAGACTGTAGTTTATCCTCCATAGGTTTTATGAAATATGTTTACCCTTAGTAATGTATTAATGACTATTATTCTTTTTGTCAAGAGAAAGATTAATGACTGAGATTGAAGCATTATGACAATGTGCTAGTTATGGTTGTGGCTTAACAAGGGTAGATTTTGGTAAGGAAGACAGTAAGTTGAATGAATGTAAGTAGAGAAATTTTTGCATACCTGTAGATGGTACAAAATTTCATGGTTAAGTGGAATCATCCCATCAACAACAAGATCCAAATATTTGTGTATCTATCTCAATCGCGCCTCTAAACCCTTTAGAGCTGTCAATTTTTCCACTAACCCGTTATGAAAAAAGTCAAATTTTTAGAGTTATGTCGCCACTAAAACAAAATAAACAAATATTTGAGAAACCAAATCCCGCACAAAACACAGTAATTGGTATTCATACAAGCCATACAAAACAAACTGGCACGAGAACATTGGAATGGAAACAACTTCCAGGTATGATGGGAGCATGGATTCACTTTACTCCAGCGGAGGCACATTCCTGGTAATGGGTTCTTCATCTAAAACATTTGTACGAGGTTCAAATAGTAAAGAGATTGATGAAAGATAGAGGAATTAAAAAGATACTTGGATGTAGTTGGATTGAAGGTCATAAATTGGTACATGTTTTTTGTGTAGGATACATATCACATCCACAAACATAGCAGAGCTATGCAAAGTAGGAGAAATTGGCTTGGAAAATGAAGGCATCAGGGTATAAAGAATCATTTTTCTACCACCATAGTGAAAATTTATCACTTTATTTCACCTTTGCATATTGGTGTGATGCTTCAAATAATGCATTTCTTATATTGAAAAGTGCATTACCTTATTGAGCTTCTCTTTGTTTTGAGAATAGTTTAATATTCTCTACTTAACAAGGCCAACCACATGATGGTGGAAGCTCATTTGGCCCCTCCCCCCCTCACATCACTCTCAACTCCCCATACCCGATCATATAACATTAATCATTCATTCATCCATTAATAACATATAACATTCATTCATTAACATATAACATTCATTCTTTCATTTTTAACATATTATCAAAAATATGGTTGTCATAATATGCTTACAATCACCTTTATTTTGTTTCTTTTTTGTAGCTTAAAAAAGAAGTGGAGTATCATTTTCTAAATCATTTGTCCCCCCTTTAGTTGTTTTGTGCTCTACTCGTGATCTTAATGTATGCCTAGTCATGTACTCACAATGTGGAGGCCACTGCAAGGGGGGGTCTGTTGCAATAACAAAGAAATGTTAAATTGATATGTTTATTATTATTGTTACAAGTATTTCATTAATTAAAAGAACATTAGAGTGGTTCTCTTTACCTGATGGGGCCACATCATGTTCTTGATCTTTTCTTATAGCCTCATGCTCAACATGTTGAACACCCTCTAAATCCTGATCTCGAGTTGAAACATGAAAGGTTACATTAATTAATACACCAATTGCAATTAAATATGTTTAAAAGAACATTAGAGTGGTCCTCTTTACCTAATGGGGCCACATCATGTTCTTGATCTTGTCTAGCCTGATCATGCTCAACATGTTGATCATGCTCTACATGCTATAAATTTGAAACATGAAAGGTTACATTAATTAATACACCAATTGCAATTAAAGATGTTTAATTGTATTAATCCATACTACATTTTGTATAGCACATGAATACATCCAGTACTGGGATGCACACCATGACCTTCATCTGTAGGTTGTGCTCCACCCTCACTAGGATACATTCCAATGTCATGTGCAGTATTATCATTGCTTTCCTATTTAAAAAAATAGGCACATAATTACTTTATGGTGGAAATTAATATTGAATAGATTGCACAAGTATTCAATTTTAAATAAACTTCATTGAGTTTATTTACCTGCATGTCGGATGCAATGGAATATTATGTTTGCCCAGTCAAGACTCTTAGGCATTCATCCATGGCTCCATAGCCTTTCCAAAAGGCAATCTTCAAGTCCTCTTCTGTGGGCACTCTGTTGAATTCAAAGCCCTGCATTTTTGCATAAGATCATGAATTTTTCTTCTATGGTGTGATAAAACCAAAATTGTTTGCAATTTATTATTTGGATACAATTTTTCATTTATTGATACTTACAATTCGTGCGGATAATTTCATATAACCACCAAAGCCAAGTTTATGTTGCCCGTGTTTTTCTAGTCTTTCCTTTGTTACCTTCAATGTGACAAGCAGCCTATGAAAAGTTTGAAATACATTAGATTATGTAAAAAGAAAGAGTAATCAGTATATAATTACATTGTTGATAGTATCACATACCTTCCTTGGCCTGGTGGTGTCTTTCCTTTTTTCTTTTCAACCTTCTCCTTTCCATCGACACCAAAGTCCTTCCACTCCCTCTCGAGAATCATGGGAGGATGCTCGTACTTTTTGTTCTTCTCTAAATGCGACCTATATTGGTCCCTCACATACTTTAGATAGGTACCAGCTTTCTTAAGGACCTTGGTTCAGTTGAATGTGTTATTACCAAACAACACCACTAAATGGTTAATGAGCTCATCTTTTAAATCTTGATTTTGGGCATTCCACCGTGTATGTATGGTGGGCTCGAAGATCTCCAATGTAATATCATTTATATTTTTATAAAAAAAAATCATTTCATGCAAAATGATCATGGGATCATTAGTCTAAAAAGAGTGATCAATAAGTAATTTTTAATTGGATTATATATAATAATAATTAAAACATTTTAAAGTACCTAGGACCTCTATCTTTATGGGAACAAAATCCTCGGTCACCACAAATGTGACCGGCAATGTTCCCCTACTAGTAATACGGGAAGATCTAGGAAATGTTGTTAAAACATCACCAGTACTAGTGGCCTATGCATCCCCAGGTACATGTCCTGACGCATGTTCTAGCATGTGTTTGTTGCCAAAGGGTGCACTACCCAATGTCTGCATGCTATGTGTTGCCGACATTTTAGTTGACAATATAGGCATGGATGATGGGGTCAGATGATGTGATGCATGTGCAGGAAGATCAGGATTGACACTTGTACCAACCCTGACTCCCTGGGCAACACCTGCAGTACCCTGATCATGGCCAAAAGCATCATGAGGACGCAAAAAATCCTATAAAAACAACACATATTTTAGTTCATGGCATAAAAGAGTACAAAATATTAAACCATGAATGAACTTATGTTATAATTAAAGACCTCATGGCAGCTTACTTGCAAGTTTTTTGCTATCTTAGTCAATATTTTAACCCTTTCTCTTATCTCGTCTATTTGAGGCACTATGAATAACAACTAAATTTCTTCATTGCATTTTTTTTGGGTCTTCCTTATCATATCTAGAGGGTTTGTGGAATATGCAATGTCATCATCGCATAATAGTGACTGCACCTCCCTATGATGCTCTCCTCTACTACTGGTGCCTTTCCCCGATCAGCCGACTGCAACAAGAATATTAAAAACATTATCAAAATTAACCCAATAAACTTATGAAAAAAACATAATAATAAAACATTTTGCTCATATCTAATTTGTACAATTACAATGAGGTAAACCTGTCAGGTAGAAGTGCTTGAAGATGCATCGTGATCTGTGCTCTGGGTCGGAGCCTTCCACGTATGATCAATGTCTCGCTATGACAAAAATTAAATATATAAAAACATTACCGAAATGAAACCAATAGACTTACGAAAAAAATATAATAATAAAATGGTATATTGGAGTCATTAATTGGAGGTTGGGTAAAATGGTATATAGTACATACCACCCCCATAGTAACTGTGTTTGTATCTATGCTATTGAAATTGTAATCGATTAGCAACTCTTCCCCTGTAGTTATTGATTTTATCGCACATACGAATACATGGTTTCCCTCGCGTGCCTCGAATATGCAATTGGGTTGCTTATTTGTTAACCCAGGTCATGTACTGTTTATAAACCCTACAATATTTCCTAATGCTTTTAGCCTTCCATCAATGTACATAGCCACTCCTTTATTTTGATCCTTATCTTTCAGTTGTATATAATTTGTTGACAATGCATACCTATGCATACTTTGTGTATATTGAACTAGCTACATCCAATCTTTGTAACTATAACAGGGTCTGACAAACTCCATCAATTCAATAATTTTTTTGTAACAAACCTTTATGTCATCCATGCAAAATAGGCCCAAACCATGTAATGACGATGGTGCTATGCGATATATCCTCTCGTTGACACAAAAATCAGTGTTTATTGGAGGAAGTTCCTTGGGTATCCATTGTTTCCGTAGATGTTTATACCTCAAGGGCACCTCGATGTTGCCTATGCTATCATCATCATAAGAACATGAACCCCCTTCAACAAGAAAAAATTCCATGCGTTTATGGAATTTTCTTCTAATATTTTGACCTCTAGTTGATCTCCCTCTTTTAGACCTACTACATGTCTCGCTTTCCTCTTCTCTTTCTAAATTTCCCTCGCTCGAGGAAGACAGCTATGAAAAATACCTATTTGGTGGTACCAGCACTCATAAGGATGTTGGATGAAGTTCTTTCATGGTGATGCGATCCCAAGGTGACATTATGATTAATCTATCATTTCATCTCTAGAATTTGACAGGTTATAAGGTAATCAATCTTGATAGATTGCAAGTTATTATTACTACCGTCCAAATGTGTCCATCACAAATCAAATCAATGTATGAAGGAGACTTTCCATTGCAATTAATGACTTTAAAATGTCATTATTTTACAACCTAACACAAACATGGAGATTAGGAGATGCAGTTCATAGTAGCTAAGGCTATGGAAGCCTAAAAAACCCTAGACTCTGTGATGAATTTTCCTACATGAACAATGTATGGAAATGTTCCAAGGATTTTTGCATGACAATTGAGGGGAAAAGGTAATGAATGATAGTCATTATCAGTCTCACAGTCTCATAATCTTAAACCAATTTATTTGATTTACTATACTTCTACTTAACGTTTTAACTCCCAAACTTTGTAACAAGTGTTAAATGTAACTATGGTCCACCTGTTACACAACCAAGGCCTCAAATGTATTATCTAATTGTAATCAAAGGAATTTTTATCTTCATTCAAGTAAATAAACTTGAAGGGAAACACCACCAAGTGGTTTATTGGACACCTACATGACTAAAAATAGTAGCAAATTTACATCTAATGCAAATTTCCATTGAATTTTTTTGTAGTGTGTAGAAGAATGGTTTCACCATACATAATATTTTGGTTTAAGTTGTCTTGAAAAAGAAGAATTAGAACACTAATAGACATAATTCAGGTGCATGTGTGAGGCGGTTCATCTGTCCACTGATAAACTCCATATGTCTAAGTGGTTAATGGGGAGGGAGTGTGTACTAGGCTTGGTTAAGTCATCATAAGTTTATGCTTTGGCAATAAAAATTGTTTAAGTCATCTTAAATCTTCCTATGTCTAATTGCTAGGAGACTTTTGGTATGTTTTAAGGTAGGATGAGTGGTTGCATCAGTTTTCCAGTTCTCTATGAAAAGGTTTCAACATCTTCAAATAGTGAAAGTTAGTGCTCATAGTCATTTGAAACAACATTTTGATTATGTATGATGGTAGGATTTGATAACTTAAAAGAATTGGCTACCCAGCAAACTTAAAGTTAAAAGAAACTTTTTCAGTTTAAGGGGTTAGCACTTTCTTTCATCTTTTCATATTGGTTTGATGCTTCAAACGATACATTTCTTATCCCACTTCTATTATATTGTATTCCCATCCCATTGCAAAGAAAAAAGGTTAAACATTTAGCAATCTCCCATTCTTAGGTTTGAAGTTGTTGGCCTTGCATACTTGTTTTGTTGAGTCACAAGTTTGCATGATAAGAAAGGAAGAATGAAATTTTAAATTTTAAATGTTGCTAAGACCATATCTTTGAGTTTCTCCACTTTTGTTCCCAAGCAACCATATTATTTTTTTGTGAATGGGGGTCAATAATATGTTCTACAATCAATGGAAGATGGCTCTATGCGATACAGGCATAGCTCATTGGGGAGTCTTTGGTGTAGGAGCACCTACACCTTATGTTCACAATTGGAGCATTAGAGGTTGATCATAGAAGTGTCTAGGGAGGTTTGCAAAGTTTTTTGATGTTTTAATAAGGTCTAAGAGACCATTTATTGTTTCATTGATCCATATTGTAAACAAGATCAAATATGTGAAGAAATTGTCAATGATGGTCAAATATTGTCAAAGTAGGTAGAATTGGTTTTCTTGCAGGGAGTCATGTATTCAAGGTGAATAAGGTATAATAAGACCATTTTAAATGTGTTTAGGGTGCTTGGAAGTCATCTAGTTGATAATGTAAAAAGTTACAATTGTTGGCATTAAAAGTTGTCAAAATTGTAATTTTGCAAAATAATGGGTTGTTAAGTGTTTGTAAGTTAGTTATGGACGTTGGTTGAAGGTATTTGGGGTTTGAGATGATTTAAAAATCCTTCCAAGGCCCAAGAAAAGGTTGTTGGAGGAGTTGATACCAAAATTTCATATCAAATACCACATTCTTGAAGCAATTTTCTGCATTTTTACTATTTTTCTGAAGTTATTTTGGGTTGTACGGATCCGTACAAGCTTGAAATGCTATGAGATCATTGGTGTAGATAAATATGTGTGCTCCCTTTCATTTTAATTTGTTTTCAAGTGCTAAATCAATGTTTTGTGGGAGAAAACAATCAAATACAGGGACTGCCCTATTTTGCCTGTGTAAGGGTTTGATGGCTAAAAACAAATGAGATCCACCAATCCACCCACTGTCTTGGAACTATAACTCAGTGGATTGGTGTGAAAAATGGTAGGATAGAGGTTCATTGCATTTAGGGGTCTATTAAAGCAAGAAAATTGGCATTGAAGTGATGCCCTAGGGCTGATAGGGGCAATTTTCTTGTGAATTTGTGGTTGTTAAGTCAGGGTTTTCCAATTTGATGGATAGAACAGTATGAATGAAGGTTTTTTGTCCTATTTCAAGATTATTTTAATGTATTGAATACAATAGTTGAGTTAGGGAGGTCGGGTATATGGTGTTTCTCTAAAACCCTAGTGTATTGAGGGAAAATGGAGGGTTTTGTAGAACAGTGACAAAAGGGCCATGGCTTAGCCCAACAATGGTGAAAAATAAATTAAGCTCAACCCCAAGGACATTCATCTATAATATTTTAAATTCCTACCAACATTTTTTTAGATTTAGCTATATAGTTTTAGATTTATGTGACAAAATGGTTTTATCTATATCTATATAAGTTATATTCACTTGAGAAACTTCAATTTCTCATCATAATAGTTGAAATCTTAGAAGAAAAACATGGGATTTCAATCCCATTTTGAAGTAGGAATGTATGTAGTCCTTGGACAAAGGATGCCCATATGACCCAAGTTCGTAGGGGAAGGGTTTGGGAAAAGCTCCAAGGTTTGAAGTGTTCCTAAATTTGATCAATCCTTCTTCAGTATGTTTCAACTAGAGGTTTAATTATGCATTAGATGGTTGTGAACTCACCTTTCCAATTAATATGTTCCCACTATGTAGATTTGAGTCAATGAAAGGCAACCTATCATCATCAAGCTTGCCTACTTTGAGATTTGTGGTATTTATCTTTTCAAAGTCTATTCCAATCTTGAATGAACTTCTAGAGGCATTGTCATTGTGGTTTGCCTTGATGTGAATGTGTGAAAATGCCTCCAAACCTATCTAAACTAGAATAATCGAAGTTTGTGTGTTAAACAATATGACCTTATGTCTTGAATAAATTACAAGTAAAAGAGGGTATAAGTTAGCCTCAAGAGCTATTAAGGTCTATTATTCTAAGAAATAGGGTCATGATAAAATTGACCATAACTTGGCTATCACAAAGTTAACAAAACTTGCTAACTTTGTATTCAACTATAATGAGGTATTTAGTCATTATGATTTGGTGGGTGAGAAACTCTTAATAGGTACTAAATATCTACCTACATATATACTTGAACTTATGTTGAGATTAAGATGGAGTTCCTTATGACCACCTTTCCTAACAATAGGTAATTCATAGCAAGTATATTGAATATGGTGGATATATGTATGGTGGATAAATCTATGCTAAGCTTTATGATTAGTAATACACAAAATGTGGTATACTCAAAAG
Organism: Sequoia sempervirens; assembly: GCA_007258455.2. NCBI lineage: Eukaryota > Viridiplantae > Streptophyta > Pinopsida > Cupressales > Cupressaceae > Sequoia > Sequoia sempervirens. The sequence continues at coordinate 1,061,057,710 of VDFB02271358.1, forward strand.
TATAATATTTTGTAATATTACATTTATGGTTTTAACTTATATCTACTAACTAATGTATTTTTCAAATAATAATTTAATGCAATAAATGGCCTTTGAGACCACTTTATGAGCTTGTATTTATGTATGTAGCCAAATAGAGGCGAACTCATGTGGGTTCAATGTTTTACTTGTGATATGGATTTTGGTCCCAAGACCTATAGGACCATTATATAGTTTAATGGATCCATTAGGGGTATTGTAATCAAATTAACTAGCCTAGGGTGTAAACCCTTCAAACAGTATGCATTAGATCAACATTTTGATACTTTCTAAGTATCACAATGTTGAACCAAGATTGATATAGGACTTGACTTCTTAGCATCACAAGTAGGGTTGAGAAAGGGACTCTACAAGGGCATTTCAATCCTGATCAATGGTAGAGGCATCTACAGCTCTAAGTGGGTAGGTTAGTAGCTACATTTTGATCCATCTACAGAGTTGAAGACTACAAAAATTTCTTAGGCATGCATGCTAGTCAGGGTATGGTTGAATACAACTATTTTAATTTTTTTGTCTTATCTTATACCATTTTACGAGAATGGGGGTGCCAATGTACAAGAAGATCTTTGGAAAGGCATGAAAATTGCGGGTTAAAGAGAATGGGGGTGCCAATATAAAAGATATAAATCACTTACAGTACTCATTGTCCCTTGGTCATCAATTTTCCCTGAGTTCCCTCAACCTCATCACTCTGGCTTTCCTCTTGCCCTATTGCACTAATCTATGTGTGCTCTTGCATGCACGTATTGATATGCAGGGTTTTCGCTCCTCCAAACTCTTCTTGATCACTAGTATTGACCTTTCACTTCTCCAATTTGATGAGCTACAACCTGAAAATAAGGTTTTGACGAAGGTTTTAGAGTATGTTAATTAAAATGAAAATTATGGCGCCATTTGGTTTTAATATTCTACATAGTTAAGTATATATTAGCTATATTTTACATAATAAACAATATAATTATTCTACTTATTATAATTATATATTATATTCTTTAACAAAATTATTAAATACATATAAAATTATTATAATTAATAATTAATAATAAGTATATTTTTATATAATACAAAATATAATTAATATAATATATATTTAATATAATAGTAATATTAGATTAAATTATGTATAATATAATTATATTTATTATTATATAATAGTATATATAGGCTTTTACATGATATTTTAGAGGATTTTACAATTACACTACAATTGGTTTACCATTAAATGGCAGTTGAAATTTTTTTTTCCAACAACACAATAGTGGTTTCCAAGCATGAAGTTTGTTTCAAGCTCAAAATCTCACAATATATGCTTAGCCTATTAAGCTAATACAAAGGAGCTAAAAGTAGAGAATAAGAAGAGATGAACTTAGATAAGATAGGGAGAGAGGAGGAGAAATATAAAGAGATAAAAAGGAAAGAGAGAGGGAAAAGAAACTAAATTTTGATTGGTTGTTTCAAGTCAACAATCCAAAAGGATGACATGTGTGTCCTTGAGAGGTTTATGCTCAAAGGTAGCATGCCATTTGATTAAAGATATGATAATTCAGCTAAGACCTCTTCCAGTACCCATTGCACCTTAAGGGAGACAAAGATGTGGAGAGAGACAAAGAGAGAAAGGAAAGAGGGAGGGAGATAGAGATAAGATATAGATGGAGGTGGAGAGAGAAAAAAAAGAGAGAGCAAGAGAGAGAGGAAGCAAAAGATATAGAGACCAAAGGAGGAGCCAAAGATAGAAATAAAGGGATAAAAAGAGGTTGGAGAAAAAAGAGGAAGAGAAACAAAGATAGAGATAGAGATAGAGATAGAGATAGAGATAAAAAGAAATAGAGAGATAAAGATGGAGATAGAGATATAGAGAGATAGATATAGAGAGAGATATGTAGAGATATAGAGGAATAAAGAGGGACAAATAAAGGTAGAGATAGTGAGGTAGATAGAGAAAAATAGATAAAGAAAAAGAGAGAAAAGAGGAGAGATACATAGATAGAGATAAAGTCACATAAAGAGATAGGGATATAAAGATAAATAGAGGGAAGAAAATATAGAGAGAGAGAGAGATAATGAGAAACATACAAATAGAAAGGGAGACAAAGAGATAGAGAGAGGTAGAGAGACAAAGAGATAAGGATGAATAGATAGAGATATAGGGAGGGTGATTGATATATCTCTCCCTGTTGCTCTCTATCTCTCTATATCTCCCACTATCTATGTCACCCCCTCTTCCCCCCAGTTATCTCTCCCTCTCCCCCCTTTCTCTCTCATTCACTCCATCTCTCCCTCCATCTCTCCTACTCTATATCTCTATCTCTATTTCTCTTTTTATCTCCTTCTCACTCCTCTCTCTATCTCTTTCTATCCATATCTTTCTCTACCTATGATCTCTCTATCTCTTTCACCATCCCCCTCTATCTCTCTATATCACCCCCTTTCTATGTCTCTCCCTCTCCTATATATATTGAGCTATCTCTCCCTCTCTCCCCTATCTTCTTCTCTCTCTCCCTCTCTACATATCGCTCTCCCTCTCCCCCCTCTTCTTTCTCTCCCTTTTCTACCTATCTATCTCCTCTCTTCTTCCGTCTTCCTCTTCAGCCTATCTCCTCCTCCCCTCTTCTCTATCTCTCCTCCTCTACCTATCTATATCCCTTTCTCTCCCCTCTCTATCTCTCCCCATTTCTCCTCCCTATCCCCCCTATCCATATCTCTATCTCCACCTCTCTTCCTTTCTCTTCCCATATATCGCCATCTCTCTTTCTCTTCCCATATATCTCTATCTCTCTCTCTTTCTCTCCCCATCTATCTCTATCTCCCCATACTCATTTCTCCCTTTCTCTATCTCTCCTTGTTTCTCTCTCCCTCTCTCCATCTCTATATACTTATATCTAATTCTTTTTGTTTGTCTATCTCTTTTTCTCTCTCTCTCCCTCTCCTCTCTTGATATCTCTTTATATCTCTATCTCTCTATCACTCTATCTCACCATCTATATCTCTTTATCTCTTCATCTCCCTCTCCCTCTATATCTCTCTATCTTTTCCTCACTATCTCTCCCTCTTTTTATCCTTATCTCTCTCTATATTTATCTCTCCCTCTACCTATATCTCTCTATCTATTTGTCTCTCTCTTCCTCTCTCACTCTATCTTCATCTCTACCTCTATTTTCCTCTCTCCCCCTTTATCTCTATACATGTCTCCCTCTCTCTATCCATCCATCTATTTTCTTGATCTATACCTCTTTATATATTTATCTCTTCCATCTCTATCTATCCCTCTCTCTACTCTCTCTTTATATCTCCCTATCCTTCTCTCCTCTCCTCCTCTCCATATCCCTCTCCTATATCTCCATCTCTATCTATATCTTCCTCTCTATCTATATCTCCTTACCCCTCTATCTCTAACTCTTCCCCACTCTATCTCTCCCTATTTCTATCGCTACCTCTCCATCTCTCTCTCTCCCTCTCTCCTTATTGCAAGCATAACATGAGCCTATTGGTAATGGAGATTGATCATCTTCCTAATTTAGAGGTTTTATTTCAATCATGTTTGGATCCTTGTAAGTGGATGCATAGTTTATTTGAAGCTATGATTTCTCCATTGAGACCTTTTTTGCACAAACAACATCATTTGCTAAATTTCCTACCAATTTACCTCATGTACTGCATAAATGTATGCAAAAAATAGACCAAAATTTATCCTAATTTAAATTCCACACTTTTTCGACGTACCCATTGCACACTAAGGTATGATTGCTAGTTAAGTTTGATTTTTATGTTTTATTTTAGAACTAGAATGTTAGAGATAGGATAGAATAATACCATTGGTTGAAAATTCATTGTAAGAACCTTAAATTCATACCTTAAACCTACAAGATAAACCTTATAATCAAAACAAAAATCTAACACTTAAAACTAAAAACTATTGTATTTTGTGATAAAACAACCTTGTTTGACCTTAGTCAAGATGACTTATCTACTTGTTACATGACTAGGGCATAGTATTTGATGGGACCTACAATAAAACCTTTATGAATACAATGGGGGGTTTGTAGAAAGAGAAGACTATGTATGTGGTATTTATAAAGTGGTACGTGGTTCAATTATGTGATGGTAAAGTAACACAAATCAATGCAAGATGATATCATTGGATGAGTATTAATTGGCTACTATATTATTACTAGATCAATCAAGAGAAAATTGATAGCTAAGTACTTGAATTTTATTTTATTGACACTTGATAAATGCAAGATTATAGAGGTATTATGTTTCTCAATTGAAGTAAAGAAAGTGGTTGACATGGAAGTAAATATTTTAGAAACTCATTAATGATACATATATAGATATATCTTCTTTATATTATCCTTGTAATTAGTTATGTATCTTCAAATATAAAAAATTAAAAGGAATCCAATGTGTATCATCTAATAATAACTTAAAGAAAATATCAAAAATATCAATAATAAAAATATATATATTAACTAAGAAGCCATGCAAGCATACAATAGTATATGTTAGTAAAACTATAATATATACAAGAAATAAATATATGCATACAATGTCACATGTTAGTAATACAAAACACATGTCACTATGCGGGGTCAACATGAGGAAATACTATTTTTTTGGGAATGAAATAACCAAAGATATGATCAAAGAATATCTAATCATAAATAGTCATAGAGTAATTAGGATTTGATCATATGGAAATTTCTAGGAGACCTACAATAGTTGTAACATCATGAATCAACAACATTAAAAAGTACATCATGAATTAATTATGTAACCATATAAGTCAAATATAATTCTATTAAGAAATCAATATCAAATAGATAATATAATTACATAACTCATACATTTGAATGTCATTGATCTTCTTCTTCATCCAACTCTTTGTCTATATCATCTGATCCAAATTTGACATTGTAAGGATTGGTCATATCATCATCATCGTCATTGATATCAGTTTTGATAATGTCATCATCCACACAGATATCATCTTCATGAACATTAACTCCTACATCGTCATGATCTAGTTCCTCTTCTTCAACATCTTCGTCAAGCACATCATCAACTAACTATTGATCCTGATCATCATCTACATCATCTTCTAGTTTTTTTGTATCTTGTTCTTCCACCACATTATACTTTACTGGCCTTCCTCTTGGATCATGTCTAACAACAAATAACCAACCCAGTTTACCTGGAACCTCTGAGTAAAATACCTGCTCACATTGGCTTGGAAGAACATAGGGCTAATTTTCAGCTCGCTCGACTGACCTTGTATTAACCATGGTAAATCCATTATCATGTTCAATAACAATTCTCTCAAGATCATTTTCATTCAATCGTAGCCTATACCATTAGACAACGAATAGAACTAATTTGAAGGACTTAAAGTCACACTCAAGTATATCATCCAAAATCCCATAGTATCAATTTTTTGAGACTTCTGGATGTATGTCGCTTCTAGATGAAACATTAGTCACCTGAAAGACTGCAGTTATCCCAAAATCACAAGTTTTCTTCGTGTCATCCAACATTTTGATTCAAAATTTATGACCATTGCACCACATAGCCTTGTGGTGTTTCACCTGCAATATGTCAAACATGTAAAAATTATTGCATCGTTAGTTGATAAACATATTTATTCTTGGTCGAATGTATGCAAGGAAAAAAAACTCGACATATATATACATCAATATAATTGAAAATAATTAAATAATATGGGTGATTAATATATTTATACATACATGTTTATCTCTTAAACCATATGCTAAATCAATTTACCTTGGTGTAACATTGGAATCTCCATTACGATGAGCTTCTTTAACCAATGAAGCCACACCTTCCCATGTTAATGTGCAACCAGATTGTTGACATCATTCAATCCATACTATCATCCAATCAAGATTTATTGCAATGTACAAATGTAGTGCATCCCACTCTCGACCAACTATATCAAAAAAAAATGAAATTCACAAATGACGTATAATTAGTTAATTACCAAGGTATATGATCTTAATTTATAATTGATGTATATTGAAGACTAATAATTAAATTAGTACAATAAACATAAAAACAAAATGTAAAATGTATTCTAATTAATCTCCATGACAATCTTATAATTACCTCTCACTTTCCTCAATCTACCTTTCCCCATCAGGTACTCCCCTTCGAATTTGCTAATGGAGTTGGGATCCCAAATGCGATCTACATGGATCTTTGTTGCAAACTTAGGAAGATATTCAGTAATATACACCATGGTCTGGTATACCATATATCTCTCCACCATAGAACCCTCAGGATGTGCTATTTGTCTAACCAAAGCCTTCAAAAATTTCAAGTGTCTCTCAACCATCCACATTGACCTTATGTGTACAGGTCCACACAATTCAATCTCCTCAACTTGGTGTATGAGGTAGTGTTCTTGTGCATTGAAAAATGTCGAAGGTAGACACTTTTGCATTTCACACATTAGACGAGGAATTTTTCTCTTTCAATAATTTATATCTTCTTTATGGATTTCTTTATATGACAGTCATCTACAAGTGATTCAAAGTGAAAATATAATAACGATATTTAACAAAAATATATAATATATTACATAACAAGTAAAACAAATGGAAAATATAAGATCTATACAAAAAATTGAACAAATATCGCTACTTACCTCATGTATTTTCCAAGATCATATATAACTTGCTTAAAATTGTTGTTGAAGTTGTCTGGGAGAGATAGAGGTAGAACGTACTGCAACAATTATAAAATGATCTTTTCATTATTTTTTCAAAAGTAGTAAACATAATACACTGAAGAGTACATGCAGTATACAAATATATATATAATTGTGAATGGGCAAAAATATGTGTTAGAAAAAGAGCAACAAATAAAAGAGTGCAAACAACAAATATAAACACCCTACACCTCAAGATTGGCCTAGTTGGATTCAAAAACAAAGTAAAGATAACAAATGGAGCTAATTCACCTTGTCTTGAATCGATCATTTGGTTGGTTCTTGATCTTTGATGTTTTATGCTCCTTTGATAGTGGATAATGAGGATGCAAGATGGTTGAAGTTGGATAACAATGGATGTAAATGTTATGGTGAGTGCAAGAAAATGAGAAATTTGACTATGGCTCAAATGGAAAATTTGCAAGAGTTTGGCTAGCACAATGATCTCTCCCCAAAATGAGAGAAAAGAGGGGGTATTTATAAATAATTTTGAATTCTCTATGCAAATGGACGGTTGAGATTAAACCAACATGGCCAAGATGTAGGGCTATGGTGAGTTGAGAACTTACAAGCCCTCACATCTTGACATGTGGCATGTGAAGTGGCTTGAAAAAGATGATGTGTAAATGAATTAGAAGGAGAGTACATGACATGGAGGTACTACATAGTACCTTGGGATTTGGACAAGATATCCTCATAAAGGAAGTTCTTGTCCCAATGTGGGTGAGAGGATATGTAAGGAATTAAAAATTTTTCAAATATCCACATGGGAATGAGAGTGTAGACATCCAAATTTGGACACTTAAATTATCCAAATTTATCACTTTTCGTCTAAACATCCTCTTATCCGAGTTAATTAAGTAATATTACTATTATTTAATTAATATCTTTAATTCTGCCAAATCTCTAAGGTATTTAATTAATAATTAAATACCTTACCCTCCTTAATCCTCTTTTCATCAAATAAATTAAATAAATATTACAGTTATTTAATTCCTCACATGTCATTTTCATCTAATCCTAATCCATCTCCTAATTTCTTCATTAGGGATGTGCACATGTCTAATCCTTGATTAAGATGTGTCACATCCTCCAACTTTTGCAAGTTGGCTAATCCTCATTTATCTTCTAATTACAAATTAATTAAGCCTAATCATTCTCCAAAAATTTTTAATTCCTTTTTATTTGTCCTAGATTCCCCTCTTTTATATGTGAATTTTTAATTCACATTCCATTCTTCCAAGGCTTCTAGAACCTTGGACTTGTCACAATCTCCACATGTGACCCACCTTGGACTTGTCACAATCTCCACATGTGACTAAGTCCCACCTTTTTGGAGCCCACCTTTTACCCTCTAGATCATCCTAGGAATGTGATTTTTTAATTCACATTTCCCCCCCCAACCACCTTTCCTTTTTCCATGTAGATTTTTAAGGAATTCTAAAATTCTTCAAATGTCCCTTTCACTCCCACTTGGGGACAAGAAATCCCTTTTTGTGGAAATCCTCTCATCCCTTAAGGTGCATGTACTTTTCCACCTCATGTACCTTTTTTGACAACTTATCTCCACTTCATATCCTCTTATCCACTTCACCCTCCACATGTCAAGATGTGAGGGCTTGTGGGTTCTCAACCCACCATAGCCCTTCATCTTGGCCTTGTTGGAGCAATCTTGACCGTTGAATTCTCTAAAGAATTCAAATTCTTCTATAAATACCCCCTCCTCAAGGGCATTTTTAGAACACACTTAGCCATCTTGCACCATTATGCTGCCAATTTGCATTCTCAACACTTGCATTTTGATAACTACATGTTGTCCATTTGAATCCTCAAGCCTTTTCAGTCATTCAACCATCTTTGTTCATCATCTTGCATATTGAATCTTGCATATAGTCACTCAATCCATCATCTAAGGAGCACACAACCAATCCAAGCAAGGGTCAATCAAAGAGGTATCAACAACAAGGAAGGTGAAAGTGTTTGTGTTTTATCTTGTTTGCATTCATTTTCGTTGAACCACTCTTTTGGCTAATCTTGAGGTGTCATTGGTATTTTGTTATTCTTGCATTCTTAGTTAGATTTGCACATTTAGAGAGGTAGAAATATCAAGGTATCACATTTCTGGCACGCCCGGTGGGACCCACACACGGGTCTTGCATTTAATATTTCTTTGAGTTAAGGATTTTGCAGGAAAAGCTCATAGAAGTGCGGTAGCGCCCCGCAGAAGTGCGGTAGCGCCCTTCACAGACCCGCGGCAGCGCCCTTCACAGAAGTGCGGTAGCGCCCTTCACAAAAGTGCGGCTACGCCCTTCACAGACCTGTGGCAGTGCCCTTCACAGAAGCACGGCAACGCCCCAAAACAGCACAGTTTGGAAGGTAAAATGGGCATTTTGGCTTCGTTTTTGCTCTAGTTTTTTGCTATATTCACGTGATAACTCTCTAACGTTGTTCTGGCAAGAATATTGCTATTTTTCACTAATGTTTTTGCAGCATATTGTGGCGAAATTTGACCAAAGACGAAAAAGATGATAGCTAATATTTATTTGCAGGGTCATCTACATAATCAGACTTTCAAAAATTATCTTTGTTGTTTTCAAACATAGTCTAATTAGGGGGATTAAACCTCACTGTTTGCTGTGGTTGCTTATTTTTGTGTTACCCAAAGGGGCATTGATTTGTTTTCACTTTCCTCTTGCACTTCGTGTGAGCCTGGGGAGTAGTTGGAAACAGTTAGTGTCTTCCTTTTAGTGGGACCTGCTTGGGGATTTTATCACCCCAAGGGACGATTCCAACCACGTGTACCGGCGGGGTATATAAAGGGGGGAGAACGAAAGTTGTACCCCAATCCAGTTGCGTCGTAATTGGCAGAGCGTCGAAGCTAGGGTGATACCTAGATAGACGTGAAGAGTTGGTCCGAACCTTTTAGTATCTCACTGGGGTTCCCAACTCACGCTTGTGATGGACTGGTGTTCACGGTTGTGCCTCACGTACCGAGAGTATATCGAGGACTCCCTAGAAGCCTTGTGCATCCTAGATTAAGACTTTGTCTTGCCATACCCATAATATTAATCATAGGATTGTGCTTGCTTGAAGTGTTTTCTTGTGAAAAATCTGTCAAATTTTTGATACTTTGGACTTATTTTATCATTTTGTGTCCTTGCCATAGCCTTTGCCATCAAAAACCAAGTTTTGTCCCTGCAGAAACGCGGTGGCGCCCTGTGCAGAAACGTGGTGGTGCCCTGCACAGAAATGCGGTAGCGCCCCACGCAGAAATGCGGTGGCGCCTTGCACAGAAATGCGGTAGCGCCCCTGATTTACTACAAAAAGCTATCTACGCCCTGATTTTGCTGAAAACACCCTGATTTTGCTGTAAACGCCCTGATTTTGCTGAAAATACCCTGATTTTGCTAAAAATGCCCCTGATTTTGCTATAAACGCCCTGATTTACTGCAAAAAGCTATCTACGCCCCTAATTTTGTTGGAAACGCCCCTAATTTTGCTGAAAAGGCCCCTGATTTTGCTGTAAACGCCCTGATTTTGCTGAAAATGCCCTGATTTTGTTGAAAATGCCCCTAATTTTGTTGTAAACGCCCTGATTTTGCTGAAAACGCCCTGATTTTGCTGAAAATGCCCCTGATTTTGCTATAAATGCCCTGATTTTGCTGAAAACGCCCCTGTTTTTACTGCAGAAAGGCGGAAACGCCCTGATTTTACTGAAAAAGCCCCTGATTTTGTTGTAAACGCCCTGATTTTGATGAAAACACCCCTAATTTTGCTGAAAACGCCCCTGATTTTGCTGTAAACGCCCTGATTTTGCTGAAAATGCCCCAAAAAGTTGTTTACGCCCCTGATTTTATTGCAGAATGTTAACTACGCCCCCTTAACTTCCCGGGGCTACCATTTACAAACCGTGCATCGGATTGACTTCGTTCAAAAACCAAAGTTGCTTAATTTTTTGAGTTCTATCCAGTGGTACCTTCTATTTCCTCTTATCAAGAATTTGACCATCCCAGGGCGGCCAAGCCCCGCATTGCAGCGTGGACACGCCCCTAACTTCCCAGGGCCATCATTTACAAACCGTACGTCGAATCAACTTCGTTCAAAAACCAAAATTGCTTAATTTTTTGAACTCTATCTAGTGGTACCTTTTATTTATTCCTGTCTAATCAAACCAATCCATTCCTCTGATCATCTAATTAATCCAAACACACCAATCTGATCAAGTTCATCCAATCACAATTATCCAATCAACATCATCTAATCATTTGATCCCATCCAATCAAACTGATCTAGTACTTTAATCAAATTCATCAAATCATCTACCCGATCCAATCATCTGTCTACCGAATCCTATCAAAATCAAAAGCAATCCCATCCAATCATCCTAATCTGAGCTTTTGTCCAATCCTGATATGAGCTTGACCAAAATCCCGATTTGAGCTTTAATCTGTTCCCATCCAAAATCTTTTATCCATTCTATTTATCCTTTCATAATCATGAATCCTCATCCTCCATCAATAGTAGTCAAGGGAAACCTTAATTACGTGGACGACGATAACGAAAGTCTTGTCGATCAAGAAGAATATGACATAAATCCCCTTGATGCTATCGTCACTAGTAAGCTTTCTCCACCCACTTTCCACAATCCAATCACCCCTTCCAGTTATCCCGTTATGTCTTCATCCATGCCTAATCACGCTCCTTATGCCACCTTTGACAATGGATATCCAATATCTTCTTCATCCCCATATTTTTCACCTCCTTCATCTACATCATCCCCTTACGCAACATCTACATCCTCTTATCCTAATTTTCCATCCCAATACTCCTATTACAATTCCCCATCCATGTCCCCCTATCCTCATCCTCTTTCCCAGTCTGTCCATACTAATCTTACACCCACACCCTGTTACCTTGATCCTACATCCACATATCCTCATCCTAATCCACCATACCAATACCCTTATTATAATCCATCCCCCACATCCTCTTGTCCCACTACACCACCTATATCCTCTTGTCTTAATCCATAATCCATGTCCCCCTATCTTAATTCACCACTCTAATATCCTTACCTTAACCCTCCATCCAATCCTAGTCCTCCATCTACTCCTAGTCCTCCATCCAATCCCACTCATCCATCCCATCCTAGTCCTCCATCTACTCCTAGTCCTCCATCCAATCCCATTCATCCATCTACTCCTAGTCCTCCATCCAATCCCAATCCTCCATTTACTCATAGTCCTACATTCGATCCCATTCCTCCATCTAACCCTAGTCCACAAATCCATAATCCCTCATCCATTTCTACCACCCCAGCCAAGCCAACCATATGCAAGTCTTTCATTTCAGAAGTTCTCCAAGGACTCATTACAAAGAAGCCATCCCCAACTCCACATCTTGAAGTCATGGAACCATGCCATCCCAATCCATCATCCACGGTCACTAGTGATGAGACCCTTCTCCACACCACACCTATCATTGTTGTTACCACCCCTAGCACTGATCAAACCATTGAAACCATTGAACCCACATCTCCTACCATGAGAGCCACCAAATCCATTGAAGACACCCAAGCCCAATCCACTCCCTCTACTCCTAGATCCACCCAAATCCAATCCACTCCCTCTACTCCTAGATCCAACCAATCTATCGAAGACACCCAAATCCAATCCACTCCCTCTACTCCTAGATCCACCCAAATCCAATCCACTCCTCCCACTCCCAGTAGCACCAAAATTGATTCCAACGAACCTCATGAATCTTCCATCCCTCCATCTTCTCCACTTGAAGAGTCCCAACAAGACTCTGTTACCATACCTCCCACACACGATGAGTCACACCAAGAGTCTAATCCAAAGCATGCCAGCATATCCCCTTCTCTCGATCAAGATCCTACCATCCCATCTAGTCCACCTCAAGATCACAGTCCTCCATCCATTCCATCCCATGATCCCCTTGTCATTCAAGCTTCCATTGCTCCATCTCCATCTCCATCGCATGAGCCCACTACCACAATTCCAGATCATATCATGGCCCCTACTCCCTCTCCTAATGTTGCTATCCCATCATCTCCTTCTCATGATCCCTCATCATCACCTAAAAATGCTCTCCCCACACCACTTGCATATCCCCTTGGTCCTCTCACATTCCTCCATGGTGGTCTCCTCCACGGAAGAAAAATAAAGCATATGCACCAACTCTCTTCCCACTGTAATGAACTGCGCATCATTTTTCTAGAGTAACAAAATCCTATCCTAGGTGGAATTACTCAAGAAGAATATGAACTATCAAGGAAAAGGTTTAAGCCTTCATGAGCAAGGTATTATAAAGCCCATCCAAGCTAAAGAACATTTGTATCCACAAGGTCTTGGATGTACTACTCATGACTCGCAATCCAAAATGTTGGTACAACCTCTAGACGTCCTCAACGAGCCCTTTCCAAAAGAAATATTGGCTCTTCCCATTTGCCCACTATAGATCATGTGCTTGGCCATCCCTCATCTCTATCATTATCACCTCCAAATAGCAGTCCATCCTTCCTCCTTCATACTTGCTCCATCCATTTTGGGTCCTTACATCCCTCCATCTACCATCTCAATCCGCCTCCATCTACCATGCGTGTTTCCTCCAAGTCCTAAGTCTATTTTGGGCCCTTATATCCCAAAATCACCTCCTCCATCTCATCCTATCCATCCTTTCATCCATCCATCACCTATCCATGTCGCCCATCATAACTATCCCACTCTCATGTTCCCTAATCGGGATCAACAAAGGCACGTACCTGTACATCATCCATCCACATATCATCCTAAAAATCCTACCTCCATCCCTCCATTCATGTGTCCTCCACATCATCCATCCATTCACACTCATCCCATTGCTACTAAAAGCACTTTGGCTGTTAAAGGAAAAATGCATAAATCTAAACATCCACATGAATTTATGACTCCCCATGTCCCCTCTAAAATACATGGTGAAGAGAAGAAAAATCTAAATCTAAATAAAATCTGTAGGCCACAAAGGCCCACCAAAGCAAAGATCAAAACTATGTGGGTCCCAAAGAAAAAAGATGCAATGCCATCACATGAAAAATCTGTAAGAACATCCAAAGTTGCTAATCCAAAAGCTAGTCATACACGCCTTTCATCTCCTAAGTCTATTTTGGGTCCTTATGTTCCAAAGTTCACCACCCTATCTCCTCCATTATCCACACATTCTCCATCCAGTAATCCTCTCATCTTTTCACACCCACCACCACATGTGCCAATGTTGGTCCTAAACACATCTCCCCATCACATATCCACCCCATCATTCCATCCATACCCTTTGCAGCATCCCATCCATTATCCCATGTATCTCCCCTCTCAAATCCCCCTAATTCATCCTCTTACATAATCCATTTATTCTCATAAGGTTGTACCAACATCTAATAGTCGGTTTGAACATGGGCTCTTACTACCTAGTATAGAACTTGATGCTTGATTCCTTCATCCATATCATATAAGCTGTATCTTCAAAAAGTCAAAAAGTCAAAAGATCAAAAAAAAAAGTAAAGAGAAATAATCCATCCAATGGTGAAAACTTGGCAAACAAGCGCCTTGGATAAGTACCATGATGAAAACCTGGCAAACAAGCGTCATGCGTAAACTCCCCATCTGCACTTGGGGGCAACTTCCTGATATGCATTCCCTCCATCCGCTATGCTTCTAGCTATGCACCCATCTTCCTGTTATCTGTCATCTTCATAAATCCCTCCATCCCTCATATTTTCCGCATCCTACCATCATATCCCATTTATCTCCCATTCCCTCCATCCTTCTTGTGATCTTGGTCAAAATTGGGGCACCTATCTATGCATGCTTTAGACACCTATTGGTATATATTCCCTTCATCCATGCTCTATCATATTCCTTGGTCACCCATCCTGTCCTCCTTCAGTTATCTCCTTTATCTTATCATCCACTCGTCTT
>VDFB02271358.1:1061072545-1061108311 GCA_007258455.2 Sequoia sempervirens
GAGGGGGCTGGTTGAGGGGGGAGGGCCAGGGACAGATGTGCAGGAGCTGCACACACAGTTACAGGTGATGTAGGCAGAGAGGGATAGAGGCTCAGAGTAGATACAACAATTGATACTAGCTCAGGAGGCCTGGGTACAGGAGCGGCGGGCTATCAGTGCAGATCGAGATCGGTATAGGCATGAGCGGAATGCCGCGAGACTGATAGCTGGGCAGAGGGATGAGTTTATGCAGCAGGCGAGCTACTGGAGGGGGTATATGAGCAGGTTGTTCCAGATCCAGCGCAGCGCACAGCGTGCTACGTCAGTCAGGCTCCACAGCCACTAGGGCCATCCCAGTCATTAGGGACACGCACCAAGGGTTTCAGCGACTACCGGCAGACTCCGTCTCCATACGTCAGTTACCAGGGGACACCCACCCATGAATATCAGGGGACTCCAGCACATAAAGGGTCAGCACCTGATTCTCCGCAGAGGTCAGATGTGGGGAGCTCACAGTAGAGCAGACAGATGCAGGACATCAGTTATTTTTGGTAGATACATGATGGATGGTTTGTGCATGTCGCCAGAGGGCAGAGGTGATCCACATCTCTGGATTTTGTATCTTATTTGGTGATATATGATGGATATGTATTGTATTATGACATGATGTTCATTATTTTGATTATGCGATGGCCTTTATCGAAATTATGCATGATGTTTCTTTTATGTGGCTATATGAGATGATTTATGATGTGGTTCCATATACATACATATACACATGTTTATATGGATCATTTATGCTTTATGATTTATGTTTCTGATGATTTATGATGTATGGATGCACATGTAGATGGATGATTTATGCATGTTTATATGATTTATGATGTATGATTTATGGATGCAAATGTGGATGGACGATTTATGCATGTTTATATGATTTATGATGCATGATTTATGGATGCACATGTTTATATGATTATGATGTATGATTTATGGATGCAAAAAGGTAAATACTTACAATGCACCTAAATGTCAATAAAGACCGTTATGAGAATGCAGATAGGCGATAGGCGGATGGAAGATTGCATTTGCCAAAAACAACCGTTAATATCCTGAGAGGAAGAGGACCCAAGAGGAACAAAGAACGAGAGTACTTGCACAACCGAAATCATAAGCGGTGGTTATGATGGAAATGAAGGGTGCATGCAAAGTGGTGGAAATGCAGTGAAAATGAGATTTTGCCATTTTTGGAGCATTGATTTTTACTATAGCGTAGGGTACCAAGCACCTTGATATAGAAGACCAAGGCGAGCGAGTACTCTACACATGAAACAAACACAGCAAACAATAAGGTTATCCCAACACCCCGAGGTCGCGATGACCTCGGTCGGGCCTAGTGTTGTAATAACCACAAACACACAAAGCTGTCCCAGCGTAACACAAGATCCTAAAGATCTTGGTGGGTCTTACGAGGGATAACTTGAGAAGACAGTAGACAAAACAAAAGATCAAGGTATGCCCCCATTTCAACAGGTCAAAGCCCGCTATGGTATGGTGGACCAAGGCGACCTTGACAAGTGATGGGAAGGAACCTAGAATGATAAACAAAATTCGAAAGCATCAAAAGATCATAATCAAGACAACAGGTCCTTTGCCATAGAATCAAGGTGATGGATGTGATTGGCGAGGTCTGCTAGGAAGGATTCATCCTATTGAGACCAAAGATGGATGTGAAAATAGGATGATCCAGTTGGCGCGGGATGTTACCGAGGGACAAAATCTTGTAACACAAGGGAATTTCGTTTATTAAGAACCGGTTAGATGTGGGCATAACTTGATAATGAAGCACAAAAGACCGACGTAACCTACAAACCTAGGGGCTCGGGGGCCGATCATAGATTAGCCTTGCCTACGTGAAAGCGCAGAGCCCTCGTAGTTCCAGAAAAGACCATGGTAAAGCGAAAAAGAAGACAAATGGTAACCGATGATGATGGAAAAATGCCCCAGGGGTGAATCAAGTGGTCAACCTTGCCTACGTGACAACGCAGGGGCAACGTAGTTCGACTGGCGAACGAGACGGGATGGGACCTAGGTGAAGACCGACGCGATGGATGATCCTACCTGATGACACGAGCGTGAATGACGTAAGCTCAGAGTGGGATACTGAAAAGCTCAAGAATGGGGGATAGGCTAGATGGGTCATCCAATGCTCAATCAATATTTACCAAGCAGCCGGGGATGAGATGGGTGAGGACAATAGTGCAGATGAAGGCATAAAATAACTAGGATGTCAGGTAGATAATGATTAAGCCCTCTATGGATGACGCCTGTTGCCAGGTTTTCACCACCCATACTTATTCAAGGCGCCACGGCAAGGTGGTTTTCACCATAGGACATATTTATTTCTCTTGACTTTTTTTAATTTTTTTGACTTTTTGATTTTTTTTTTTGATTTTTTAATTTTTTTGATTTTTTTTGATTTTTTGACAAGGTGGGGTAACCGAGTAGATTTAAGCGTAAAAATTCTTGAGATGCATGATGTTGATGGGCTCATCAAGGGGTTCTCCTTCAAGAGTAGTCAACCGGTATGCCCCCGATCCATATTTTGCAGCTATGATATATGGTCCCAACCAATTTGCCTCAAATTTTCCTTTCTTGTCTCGATCTTGCTGAGTACGTTGGTTTTCCTTAAGGACAAGCTTGCCCACCTAGAATTGGCGAGGATGAACTTTCTTGTTATAACTGTGCTTGAGGTGATTCTGGTATGCTTGCAGATGGTCATAGGCCTTTATTCTTCGTTCATCCAGTAACTCTAGCTGTGCAAGCCGCATAACACGAGCATCCTCTTCGTTGATAAGGTTCTTCAGAGAGATTCTCAATGATGGAAGTTCCACTTCGATTGGTAAGACGACTTCAGCACCAAACACCAAAGAGTAGGGGGTGGTGCCTGTCGGGGTGCGGATGGATGTGCGATATGCCCAGAGGGCAGGATGAATGTGGAGGTGCCAATCTCGTCCAGTGTTATTGACAACCTTTTTGAGAATACAGATAAGGGTTTTGTTGGTCGCCTCTGCCTGGCCGTTACCCTGAGGGTAATAAGGCGTTGACCAACGGTGCTGGATATGGAAGGTGTCATAGAGATGTTTCATGGCTTGGTTTTTGAATGGTTTGCCGTTGTCGGAAAGGATGGTGGACGGGATACCATATCTGCAGAGAATATGGTAAAGGATGAATTTGGAGATCTGAATGCCGGTGATTTGTGAAAGGGGCATTGCCTCCATCCACTTGGTGAAATAATCAGTGGCAGTGATTATGAATGTATGGCCGTCGAATGATGGTGGGTGAATCTTGCCAATCAAGTCAAAACCCCATTGAGAAAATGGCCATGGTGCCAGGAGGGGCTGAAGATCTTGTGCTGGAGCATGGATTAAATCTGCATGTTGCTGGCATGGAAGACACTTCTTCACAAACTCACAAGCATCACGTTCCAACGTAGGCCAATAATATCCAGCTCGTAAGATCTGTTTGGCCAAGGCCATACCATTTGAATGTGCTCCACAAACACCACCATGTACTTCCGTTAGTGTAGCATGGGCTTCGGTCTCATTTAGACATCTAGGGAGGATTCCATCATACCCGCGACGATAAAGCGTATCACCGATGATGACGTATCGAGAAGAGCGATGAATGAAGGATTTGCGTTGGTTATAGGTAAGGTCTGGGGGTATAATGTTATCACGAAGGTAGGTATAGATGTCTTGGTACCATGGGGAGGTGGGACCCACAATTTTGCACACCATGTCGGTCTTAGGGATATCATACGCTGGGATTAAAAGTTGTTCCACAAGAAACTCACTCTGTTCGGTCCTTGGGCATGTCCAGGAGGGAGCCAATAGTGGCCATCGCATCAGCTGCCTTGTTTCGTACCCTGGGAATCTGTTCAAACTGTATAGAGGTGAAATATTTCTTGAAATCATCCACCATGCGCTTGTAGGGTAACAACTTATCATCCTTGGTCAGGAACTCATCGTTAACTTGCCTAATGACTAACAAAGAATCCCCAAAGACTTTCAACTGAGTTATGTGCCACTGTTTTGCAATTTTGAGGCCGATGAGGAGAGCTTCGTATTCTGCCATATTGTTGGTACATGGGAATGCGATCCTGAATGACTTTGGGATGTAGTCACCTTGAGGGGTAACTAATAAAATTCCTGCCCCCGATCTGTTGTGTGTATATGATCCATCAAAATACAATGTCCACGTGGGGGTTTCATCAATGGAGAAGACTTCCTCATCAGGGAATTTTGTGATCAATGGATAAGTATCAACTAAAGGGGCTTCCGCCAACTGATCTGCAATTATTTGTCCTTTGATAGCCTTGCGGTCCACATATTCTATGTCGAATTCACTGAGGAGCATGACCCACTTAGCCATGCGGCTAGTCAGAGTGGTTCTAGATAACAGATACTTCAATGGATCGATCTTGGCAATTAATTTAACTGGATGGCTAAGCATGTAATGTTGAAGCTTTTGTGTGCTGAAGACTAGTGCAAGGCAGGCTTTTTCCATAGGGGAGTAGTTTAACTCATAGCCAACCAATGTCCGACTGATGTAGTAGATTGCCCTTTCTTTCGATGACTCATGTTGTGCCAACAATGCCCCCAACGCGACTGAAGTGGCGGAGATGTAGAGCAAGAGGGGTTTGCCGGGAATAGGTGGCATCAATATTGGTGGATGGGCTAAATATTCCTTAATTTTATCGAACCCCATATGACACTGTTGGTTCCATTGGAAGGTGGAATCTTTTTTCAGAAGATGAGTGAATGGCTGACACTTGTCTGCCAGCTGGGCTATGAACCGACGGATGGACTGCATCTTCCCCTAAAGGCTTCTTAACTGTTTGAGATTACGTGGAGGTGGCATGTCCAGGATAGCTTTTACCTTAGCGGGATCAACCTCAATGCCCCTGTGAGAGACTATGAAACCCAACAACTTTCCGGAAGTGACCCCAAAGACACACTTTTTTTGATTTAGCCGCAACTTGTAGTGCTCTAACCGCTCAAATATCTTTTTCAAGATGGCAGGATGTTCTGCTCGTGTTCTAGATTTTCCTAATAGGTCGTCGACATAGTCCTCCATGATGATGTGTATGAGGTCATGGAAGATGACTGTCATTACCCTCTGATATGTCGCCCCTGCATTTTTGAGACCGAAGGGCATAACATTGTAACAGAAAGTGCCCCAAGGAGTCATGAAGGCGGTCTTGTGTTGGTCCTCAGGTGTGATTCAGATCTGGTTATACCCAGAGAAGCCATCCATAAGGGATAACATCTCATGTCCTGCTGTCAGGTCGACCAACATGTCAATGTTGGGCAAGGGGAAGTCATCTTTTGGGCAGGCTTTGTTGAGATCCCTGAAGTCCGTGCAGACCCGAATGTCTCCATTTGGTTTAGCAACTGGCACTACATTGGAGATCCATTCGGAGTAGTCAATTGGTCTGATAAAACCCGCATCTAGTAACTTCTCCAATTCTTTCTTGACTAACAACGCGACTTGCGGATGCATCTTGCGAAGCTTTTATTTGACAGGCTTGGCGTCTGGGCGAATGTCCAAGTGATGAACTACCAAGGCGGGGTCTAAGCCTGGCATGTCTGAGTATGACCAAGCAAAGTTAACAATTCCCTCTTGGAGTAGTCGCACAATGACCGAATACTCTTGCGCTGAGAGTGACTTAGCTACGTAGGTGACCTTAGGACTTTCAGCAATTCCTAGATTGACTTCTTGAGTCTCTTCAATTAGAATAGATGATCGAGCAGATAACTGAGTTCCCATAAGGGGAAGATGAACATCTCCATCTTCTAGCACCTCTTTGAGGTTTTCGCCATCAGATGCGTCCTTTATTTTTACTTTTTCAAGGTCACGAAGTGCCTCAGGGAGGTTTTCACTAGATGACCATTTGTTATTTTTCTTATTCTTACTTTTGCGACTGGAGTGTTCATCCTCCCCCAATCCCATGAGGTTGACATATGTATCCGCAGACATACTGACAGGTGTGCTAGTTCGTAGGTCCCAATCAATGAGCTCAGGATGGCAAAGGGATAGGCTAATAGTGCAGACAGATAGGCATTCAAACATGGCAGATAGGTCAGCGTGATCGACGTCATCGTACGCACGTATGATGGATTCCTCCTCGGGTATGTCTTCCAATGAGCCATTGTCCATAGCTATACTATTGGAAGCATTAGACGATGTTTCGGGGCCTTTCCGCTTTTTGTCATACCTAATGCCCACATTTTTTGGTAGCAGAGACGTATCAATGGGTTGTAACCGCCCTTGTTCTTGCTTTCCTAGGCCCTTGCCTTGATAGTTATGCTTTTCTATGAAATTTGTCGGCTAGGGGTACTTTTCTTGAAAGTATTCCTTGAGAGGAGTTTCTGGCTGAGGCTCTTCTCGGTAAACCCATTGGCTTATGTCTTCTTCTGGCGCATCTGTCTTGATACTTGGGGATATGAAAGTGGTGGTAGGGATGTTTGTGCCATGGAAGGTGATAGTATTGTCTTCCTTTGGGGTAGCATGGGAAGGTTGACCATACTCGTATGGTGATGGTGGCATGGTCGCTACATTAAGAGCAGTATGCATTTCGTACTCGCCACACCCTTTGTCAATGATCTCAACTTTTGTGATTGTAGGATCAGTGGAGGATAGAATGGTTCTTGCAGTGGAGAGCAGATTAGTGGATGATGACTGGGATGCCCCCATTTCAACCCCAGGACAATAATGTAAATGGGGAAATGACGCTTCTAAAGCACCGCAGTATTCAAATGGTTGGGGGTCGGCATAGATGGTGACCTCTTTTCCGTTGACTGGGAATTTGAGGCACTGATGGTAGGTGGAGGGGACGACCTGCATAGCATGGAGCCATGGATGGCCGAGGAGGAGATTATATGGCAAGTCTAGATCAAGGACATGGCAGGTAATGTACTGAACCACCGGTCTCACTTGGACAGGAAGATTGATGATCCCTTATGAATTTCTTTTTGCATTATCATAAGCCTTGATTGTAATAATCTGGTTGCTTAAGTCCACTTCGGTATACCCCACCTGTTTTATGAATTTTAGAGTGCACAAG
The DNA here is from genome assembly GCA_007258455.2 of Sequoia sempervirens. Classification (NCBI taxonomy): domain Eukaryota; kingdom Viridiplantae; phylum Streptophyta; class Pinopsida; order Cupressales; family Cupressaceae; genus Sequoia; species Sequoia sempervirens. Next base: position 1,061,079,654 of record VDFB02271358.1, read on the forward strand.
TTGAGGGAAGAGCCATTATCTACCAAGACTCTTTTTATTTTATGCCGGGCAACCACAACTTCAATATGTAAGGGGCGATTGTGATTGACATCAATGTTGGGCATATCATTTTGACTGAAGTGTAGTTGGTGAGATGAAGCCAGGTGTCCTACCAAGGCTTGGAATTGTGGATCCATATTATTAGGCACATGGGTTTCCTGTAGAGCTCTGTTGAGGATTTCTTGATGCACGGGGGAAGACCTGAGTAAATCCAAAATGGAGATATGTGCAGGGGTCTTTCCTAAGTGATCAAGGATGTTGTACTGGGAGGTTACAAGAGTCGATTGGGCGGGTGTAGAGGCTGCAGGAATGGGGATGCAGGCTCATCATGTGGTAACAACACATTGAGGGTCTTTAGCTTTGACATGTATCATGGATACACGAGGTTCTACCTGCTCAATGTAATGAATAATACCCTCGTAATTAAGGGGTACATTCTTATAGCTCACGTTATTTGTGCTGTTATTTTAAGGATTACTATTGGAGGTGCTCGGGCCTTGATTATGGTTTGGGAAGGCGTTTTGATAGATCTGCAATTGAGCATTGGACGACGGAGCTTGACTAGGGTCAACCTTGATATCACCTCGATCTATGAGATCTTGGACGTAGTTTTTCAGACCCTGACACTTATTCAGAGAGTGTCCTTTGATTTTGTGGAACTCACAATATTCATTTTCCCTAAACCATGCGGGCTTAGGTTTGGATTCATCGAGTGACTTGGTAACAGGGTACGTGATCGGATAGCTGATCTGCAACAGTTTGTTGAAGATGACACTCAAGGGTTCTCCTAGTTGAGCATACTGGCATTTGGTGTTCCCTTGGTTATTTTGATTGGACTGTTGGGGAGGACGGGATGTCCCTTGCAGTACATATATGGCATTAGGTATGGATTGCTGTTGTTTCTGGGATGTGTTGGCCACGTGGACATGTTTAGTATCAGTAACACCATCATTTACTGCATTTTTGTTCTTGTTCCAAAAATGTGGCTTGTCGTTGAATGACCTTTCCTTATCTTGATTATATATTTTGATGTGCCCCTTGGCAACAAGGGCATGCTCAAGGATGGGTCCCTTCTCTACTACCTCCGCGAAAGTGGTGACACAATGTAATCGAAAGTTATGGGCCATGTCGAGATGAGAGTTCTCCATGAAGAGGGTGACCATGTCCTTTTCTTTCAAAGGGGTTTTCATTTGGCTTGCTAGGGCACGCCACCTCTGGAGGTAGCTAGTAAAGGTTTCCCCTTCACGTTGTTTCTCTTTGAGAAGATCCAGGGTATCAGTATCTTTCTCCAAATTGAAGGAGAAGTAGGAGACGAACTTCTCAAACAGGTCTGCAAAAGATTTTATAGATCCCTTTTCGAGGGTCATGAACCACCCTAGCGCGTTGCTTGCTAGACTTCGAGGAAACAGGCGCAAGAGATAGTTGTCATTGTGGATAACTTCTTGACACTGGGAGTAAAACTCCTGTAAGTGGGCCTTAGGATCTTTGTTTCCCTTATATTTGTCAAACTTTGGCATCTCAAAATGTTTGGGGAAAGGAATCAATGAGATGGAGGGATCATACGGATATGGGCATATATCTTCAAACTTGAACGATTGTTTGCTAGTCCCTGCCTGGAGATCTGTCAGAGTGGCCTTGATTTCTAGTATGTCCGCATTGGCCAGTGTGTTGGACGGATATTGATGGTAGGACGATTGTGGATTCTGGGATGATGTTTGGAGATGGGCGTATGGATGAGGAGATGGCATCCCCTACTGATATGCCAAGGGACCTTGTTGATAAAGAGGTTGTTGTTGCGAGGCAAGATATGAATTGGTTGGGTAGTTATGGGTGGTGTACTGTTGGGAAGTATGGAAAAGGTGTTGTTGGGGGTGCTGAGATGACTGTTGTGATGCCACATAGGAGGGTTGTTGTTGATATTGTTGCTGGTTATAATAGTTATAATGATGGGGTGGTTGTTGATGCACAGTTGGCAGCTGTGGTGGGCAAGATGGGATGTTATGTGGTGGTTGCGCTTGCGGGCGTAAAATGGATGCAAGGAATGGAGATATGGTCGGGGCTAAAGGCCGAGGTTGATTTCCTTGCGGTTGATGCTGCGATGGGTGTGTTGAAAATAGGGGATTGATCAATGGTTGTTGTTGAGGTAGAGGTGCGATTGAGATGTTGTACGAGGGAGGTTGTTGAGCACTAGTGGCAGCATAGGTTTGGGGAGGTTGTTGGGATATGAATGACGATGAAGGAGGGATGTTGGATTGGGATGGTTGTTGGGGTATGAATGACGATGGTGGAGGATTGGTAGATTGGGGTGGTTGTTGGGTTATGAATGACGATGGTGGAGGATTGATAGCCCCAGGAGGTGGGGGCAAGGCAACGAAAGGGTTGCCCCCAGTGTTGACAGGAGGTAGGTTTGAGGGGAGTGGTGCCGGTAGCATTAATGGTTGCAGTTGTGGGATGTTTTGCGGCATGCCATAGGCAAAAGGATCATTGGGGTCAACGGTTTGGGGTGTTCTCATGATCGAGATGGTGGGATGTGTGGGATTTCCAATGGGATATAGGATATCATTGCCGAACTCAGGCTGATGCCAACCTTCGACGGAAGGAACGTTGGGGACATACGAGCTACTGGGGATGTCATGTGAACCTTGGGGGACATTAGATGTGGAGGTTCCATACTTGGATAAGTCGACACCTAACGGCAGTTTGACACCTTTGTTAATCAAGTGAGCCAATATTTTGTCCCCATGCCTTTCGAGAAGGCGTTTTGTCATTTGTGCATTAACAGGGTTGCTGAAGTGTTCCTCGAATGTGAGCTCAGGTTGATCAACCATGTTTTCCTCCCCAGGTGGTGACGTGTTTTGACCATCCACGTTGGATTGTGATGAGGTACCGTTGTGGGGATCGTGAGGATTGTTTGATTGGGCATTCAGGGCTTGTTGGTCAGCCATTTTCTTTGCCTATGATTGAGTCTGAACGAGCATGCAAGATGATGAGAGGGATTGAGATATTGGAAAGACCTTGATGATGAAAGATTGATTTGATTTGATGGGAGATTGATTGATGATGATCAGTTAGACCGATGTGGATTGATTTGATGACACTGGATTAGTCCAGGTTTTGGATTTTGATTCAGATAGATTTGATGGTGTGGGGGTTGGATCGGCCAGGTGATTAGGATTGATGTGATGATAAATATGATGAAGATCGAGATCCACAACTAAGTTTAAGAAGAATCCTTGGTAACACTAGGTATTGATTGAAAGGTGGATGTATGATAATGACACTGAATCCAACTTGAGATAGAAGCGGATTGATTGGGTCAAAAAGGATGACTGACTTAAGATGGATAGCAATCCTAAGCCCGTTATGATGATTATGATTAGGGATGAATACCTAGGTCAACGTGGATGACTATTCCAACGGAGTTTATATGGACCAACAGAGATCGAATATGAAGGCAGATTTAGGACAGATGGGGAGCGTCTCAGAGTAGACGAATGGCTCTCGAAACAAGCAAAAGGGTGTTCAGGATAAATGACCCTTAGAATGAAGGGATGGAGACTCGGAACAGACATTTAGATGTTCATTTTAGGATGGTGGATGATCATGTCGATGTTTGAAACAGAGGGACAAGGGGTGCCAAGTGATAATATAGGCTGGTCAAAAGTCAAGTCTGCCACAGTATTAGGACAGGTCCGCCATAGCACAAGGATAGGTCCGCCACTGCAATAGGACAGATCCGCCACAACACAAGGATAGGTCTACCACTGCACTGGGACAGGTCCGCCACTGCACAGGGACAGGTCCGCCACAGCACAGGGACATGTCCGCCATAGGGTTAGGACAAGTCTGCCACAGCACAGGGACATGTTCGCCACAGGGTTAGGACAGGTCCACCAAAGGATAAGGACAGGTCCACCACTGCATAGGGACAGGTCTGCCACAACACAAGGATAGGTCTGCCACAGGGTTAGGACAGGTCCGCCACAGCACAGGGACAGGTCCGCCAAAGGATAAGTTTAAGCTTGATGTTTTGATGGATGGGTAAGGCAAATGACCCAAAATATAGCAATCATAAAAGACTTGGCCAAACTAATAATCACTGGTTTTTTGCACAAGAAAGATAGTTCAAACAGCACAACCCTAAGATTAGTAGAAATGGGTATGGTCAACAAAGTCTTCTACTCTAAGATGCACATGGTTGCTAAGGAGTCCTCGATATACACCCGGTACGTGAGGCCCAAACCGTAAACACCAACTCGTTACAAGCGTGAGTCGGGAACCTTAGCGAGATACTAAAGGCTCAGACCAACTCTTCACATCATCCCGACGCTTCACCAATTACAACATGGTTGGATTGAGGTACAACTTTCGCTCTCCCCCCTTTATATACCCCGCTAGTACGCGTGGTTGGAATCGTCCCTTGGGGTGATGAAATCCCCAAGCAGGTCCCACTAAGAAAATGAAAAAGGGGTGACTCAAAGGACTTGGAAAGCTACGATTTCTCGTCACCCAGGATCGCCAAATGGCGTAAGGGGATTGGATACGTCAAATAGCCTTCCCAAACACGCCAAGAAAGGTTTATTGATCCCTTTAATTAAACTATGTGCCTAATTTTCCAAAAGACAATCATAATTTTTTTTTGAAATTTTCACCTTCTGGAGGACAGGTCCGCCACTCTGCAGGGACAGGTCCGCCACTCTGTCAGGACAGGTCCGCCACTGTAGGACAAGTCCGCCATAGCACTAGGACAAGTCCGCCACTGCAGGAGGATAGGTCCGCCACTGCATTAGGATAGGTCCGCCACTGTAGGACAGGTCCGCCACTCCAGGATAGGTCCGCCACTCCAGGACAGATCCGCCACCCTATCAGGATAGGTCTGCCACCCCAGAATAGGTCTGCCACCCTAGGACAAATCTGTCACTCTGTCAGGATAGGTCCGCCACTCTGTAACCTAGACCTTCAAAAATAAAAAAATAGCAAACGTGAAAGAAATAGACCCGTTTGTGGGTCCCACCGGGCGTGCCAAAATGTGATAGGTTGAATGTGAGCGTTAGAAAATGAGTAGCAAGTAAAAAAGTGCAAATAAACACCAAAACAACCTACACCTCAAGATTAGCCTAAGTTGGAAACAATACAAGATAAAAAGTGACAAAATGGAACTTTATACCTTGAGTCGAATCGATCCTTTGGTTGGCCCTTCGATCTTTGATGTGTATGCTCCTTGGATGGCAAGTAAATGCAAGCTAAGTGATGTTGTGAGGATGAGTGCAAGTGGATGAAAACAAGAAAATGGCTAAGTGTAGGTTGAAAACAAAACTGCAAGAGTTTGGCTAGCAAAATGATCTCCCCCAAAATGAGAGAAAAGAGGGGGTATTTATAAGAATTTTGAGAATTCCTAGGGGAAATGGATGGCCAAGATTGAGCCACCAAATATCAAGATGTAGGGATAAGGTGAGTTGAGAACTCACAAGCCCTCACATCTTGACATGTGGCATGTGAGATAGCCCTAAAAGGTGAATTGGACATGAGGTGGAAGGAGAAGTAAATGACATGGAGGGGGGTACAAAGTACCTTGGGATTGGACAAGATCTCCTCATAAAGGAGGTCCTTGTCCCCATGTGGGTGAGAGGACATGTGAGGAATTAAAAATTTCTCAAATATTCTCATGGGGAGATGGGAAATAATAAAGAATAAGTGGACATGTGGGGAGAAGTGAAGGAATTAAAAATTCCTTTTGGGTGCCTTGGGGGATTAAAAGGTGAATTAAAAATTCACATGGGGAAGTGGAGTGCCTTGTCCAAAAGGAGAAAGCCTTTAATAAGGTTGACTTAAGGACACATGCCATAAGTGGGAGGAGGATTAGGTTAGGCTAACCAAATGATTAAGGTTGTGCAAGTACTCAGTTAGATGGACTAATGACTTATTAGAAGCAAGTGGGAGATTATGGAGGATGTGACCTTAATGATGGTTAAGGGTGTGCACATGCTAACCCTAGTTAATTAGAAGAAGATGAAGTAATTAAGATGGATTAGGGACTAATTTGCAAAAGTTGGAGGATGTGACCATGAGAGAGAAAAAGGGAATTAAAAATGAATTTTAATTTAAAAGGGGGATATGACTAAATTAAATAAAAGGGTATATTTATTTAATTTAGAGGAGGAAGAGGGGTAAAGTATTAAATTAACTACTTTAGGATCCTTATGCAAGATGCAGGGTATTAATTAAACAACTAGTTTAATTAATATTGACATAGGGGATGAGCAACCGAATGTATAAGGAGACGTGTTTGATCATATGGAAGTGATCAAATTGGATGTCTACATTATCAAATCCTACCATCATACATAATCAAAATGTTGTCATTTCAAATGACTATGAGCACTGAATTTCACTATTTGAAGATGTTGAAACCTTTTCATAGAGAACTAGAAAATTGATGCAACCACTCATCCTACCTTAAAACATACCAAAAGTCTCCCAGCAATTAGAGATAGGAAGATTTAAGATGACTTAAACAATTTTTATTGCCAAAGCATAAACTTAAGACGACTTAACCAAGCCTAGTACACATTCCCTCCCCATTAACCACTTAGACATATGGAGTTTATTAGTGGACAAATGAACCGCCTCACACATGCACCTGAATTATGTCTATTAGTGTTCTAATTCTTCTTTTTCAAGACAACTTAAACCAAAATATTATGTATGGTGAAACCATTCTTCTGCACACTACAAAAAAAATCAATGGAAATTTGCTACTATTTTTAGTCATGTAGGTGTCCAACAAACCACTTGGTGGTGTTTCCCTTCAAGTTTATTTACTTGAATGAAGATAAAAAGTCCTTTGATTACAATTAGAGAATACATTTGAGGCCTTGGTTGTGTAACAGGTGGACCATAGTCACATTTAACACTCGTTACAAAGTTTGGGAGTTAAAACGTTAAGTAGAAGTATAGTAAATCAAATAAATTGGATTAAGACTATGAGACTGTGAGACTGATAATGACTATCATTCATTACCTTTTCCCCTCAATTGTCATGCAAAAATCCTTGGAACATTTCCATACATTGTTCATGTAGGAAAATTCATCACAGAGTCTAGGGTTTTTTAGGCTTCCATAGCCTTAGCTACTATGAACTGCATCTCCTAATCTCCATGTTTGTGTTAGGTTGTAAAATAATGAAATTTTAAAGTCATTAATTGCAATGGAAAGTCTCCTTCATACATTGATTTGATTTGTGATGGACACATTTGGACGGTAGTAACAATAACTTGCAATCTATCAAGACTTGATTACCTTATAACCTGTCAAATTCTAGAGATGAAATGATAGATTAATCATAATGTCACCTTGGGATCGCATCACCATGAAAGAACTTCATCCAACATCCTTATGAGTGTAGGTACCACCAAATAGGTATTTTTCATATCTTTCTTCCTCGAGCGAGGGAAATTTAGAAAGAGAAGAGGAAAGCGAGACATGTAGTAGGTCTAAAAGAGGGAGATCAACTAGAGGTCAAAATATTAGAAGAAAATTCCATAAACGCATGAAATTTTTTCTTGTTGAAGGGGGTTCATGTTCTTATGATAATGAGAGCATAGGCGACATCGAGGTGCCCTTGAGGTATAAACATCTACAGAAACAATGGATAGCCAAGGAACTTCCTCCAATAAACACTGATTTTTGTGTCAACGAGAGGATATATCGCATAGCACCATCGTCATTACATGGTTTGGACCTATTTTGCATGGATGACATAAAGTTTTGTTACGAAAAAGTTATTGAATTGATGGAGTTTGTCAGACCCTGTTATAGTTACAAAGATTGGATGCAGCTGGTTCAATATACACAAAGTATGCGTAGGTATGCATTGTCAGCAAATTATATACAACTAAAAGATAAGGATCAAAATAAAGGAGTGGCTATGTACATTGATGGAAGGCCAAAAGAATTAGGGAATATTGTAGGGTTTATAAACAATACATGACCTGGGTTAACAAATAAGCAACCCAATTGCATATTCGAAGCACACGAGGGAAACCATGTATTCGTATGTGCGATAAAATCAATAACTGCAGGGGAAGAGTTGCTAATCGATTACAATTTCAATCACATAGATACAAACATAGTTACTATGGGGGTGGTATGTACTATATACCATTTTACCCAACCTCCAATTAATGACTCCAATATACCATTTTATTATTATATTTTTTTTCGTAAGTCTATTGGTTTCATTTCGGTAATGTTTTTATATATTTAATTTTTGTCATAGGGAGACATTGATCGTACGTGGAAGGCTCCGACCCAGAGCACAGATCGCGATGCATCTTCAAGCACTTCTACCTGACAGGTTTACCTCATTGTAATTGTACAAATTAGATATGAACAAAATGTTTTATTATTATATTTTTTTCATAAGTTTATTGGGTTAATTTTGATAATGTTTTTAATATTCTTGTTGCAATCGGCTAATCGGGGAAAGGCACCAGTAGTAGAGGAGAGCATCCATAGGGAGGTGCAGTCACTATTATGTGATGATGACATTGCATATTCCACAAACCCTCTAGATATAATAAGGAAGACCCAAAAAAAATGCAATGAAGAAATCCTTTAGTTGTTATTCATAGTGCCTCAAATAGATGAGATAAGAGAAAGGGTTAAAATATTGACTGAGAGAGCAAAAAACTTGCAAGTAAGCTGCCATGAGGTCTTTAATTATAACATAATTTCATTCATGGTTTAATATTTTGTACTCTTTTTATGTCATGAACTAAAATATGTGTTGTTTTTATAGGATTTTTTGCATCCTCATGATGCTTTTGGCCATGATCAGGGTACTACAGGTGTTGCCCAGGGAGTCAGGGTTGGTACAAGTGTCAATCCTGATCTTCCTACACATGCATCACATCATCTGACCCCATCATTCGTGCCTATATTGTCAACTAAAATGTCGGCAACACATAGCATGCAGACATTGGGTAGTGTACCCTCTGGCAACGAACACATGCTAGAACATGCGTCAGGACATGTACCTGGGGATGCAGAGGCCACTAGTACTGGTGATGTTTTAGCAACATTTCCTGAATCTTCCCGTATTACTAGTACGAGAACATTGCCAGTCACATTTGTGGTGACCGAGGATTTCGTTCCCATAAAGATAGAGAAGGTCCTAGGTACTTTAAAATGTTTTAATTATTATTATATATAATCCTATTAAAAATTACTTATTGATCACTCTTTTTAGACTAATGATCCCATGATCATTTTGCAGGAAATGATTTTTTTTTATAAAAATATAAATGATATTACATTGGAGATCTTCGGGCCCACCATACATACACGGTGGAATGCCCAAAATCAAGATTTAAAAGATGAGCTCATTAACCATTTAGTGGTGTTGTTTGGTAATAACACATTCAACCAAACCAAGGTCCTTAAGAAAGCTGGTACCTATCTAAAGTATGTGAGGGACCAATATAGGTCGCATTTAGAGAAAAACAAAAAGTACGAGCATCCCCCCATGATTCTGGAGAGGGAGTGGAAGGACTTGGTGTCGGATGGAAAGGAGAAGGTTGAAAAGAAAAAAGGAAAGACACCACCAGGCCAAGGAAGGTATGTGATACTATCAACAATGTAATTATATACTGATTACTCTTTCCTTTTACATAATCTAACGTATTTCAAACTTTTCATAGGCTGCTTGACACATTGAAGGCAACAAAGGCAAGACTAGAAAAACACGGGCAACATAAACTTGGCTCTGGTGGTTATATGAAATTATCCGCACGAATTGTAAGTATCAATAAATGAAAAATTGCATCCAAATAATAAATTGCAAACAATTTTGGTTTTATCACACCATAGAAGAAAAATTCATGATCTTATGCAAAAATGTAGGGCTTTGAATTCAACAGAGTGCCCACAGAAGAGGACTTGAAGATTGCCTTCTGGAAAGGCTATGGAGCCATGGATGAACGCCTAAGAGTCTTGACTGGGCAAACATAATATTCCACTACATCCGACATGCAGGTAAATAAACTCAATGAAGTTTATTTAAAATTGAATACTTGTGCAATCTATTCAATATTAATTTCCACCATAAAGTAATTATGTGACTATTTTTTTTAAATAGGAAAGCAATGATAATACTGCACATGACATTGGAATGTATCCTAGTGAGGGTGGAGCACAACCTGCAGATGAAGTTCATGGTGTGCATCCCAGTATTGGATGTATTCATGTGCTATAGAAAATTTAGTATGGATTAATACAATTAAACATCTTTAATTGCAATTGGTGTATTAATTAATGTAACCTTTCATGTTTCAAATTTAGAGCATGTAGAGCATGATCAATATGTTGAGCATGATCAGGCTAGACAAGATCAAGAACATGATGTGGCCCCATTAGGTAAAGAGGACCACTCTAATGTTCTTTTAAACATATTTATTTGCAATTGGTGTATTAATTAATGTAACCTTTCATGTTTCAACTCGAGATCGGGATTTAGAGGGTGTTCAACATGTTGAGCATGAGGCTATAAGAAATGATCAAGAACATGATGTGGCCCCATCAAGGTAAAGAGCACCACTCTAATGTTATTTTAATTAATGAAATACTTGTAACAATAATAATAAACATATCAATTTAACATTTCTTTGTTATTGCAACAGACCCCCCCTTGCAGTGGCCTCCACATTGTGAGTACATGACTAGGCATACATTAAGATCACGAGTAGAGCACAAAACAACTAAAGGGGGGACAAATGATTTAGAAAATGATACTCCATTTCTTTTTTAAGCTACAAAAAAGAAACAAAAAAAAGGGTGATTGTAAGCATATTATGACAACCATATTTTTGATAATATGTTAGAAATGAAAGAATGAATGTTATATGTTAATGAATGAATGCTATATGTTATTAATGGATGAATGAACATGAATGTTATATGTTATTAATGGATGAATGAATGAATGTGAATATGTTAATGAATGAATGTTATATGTTATTAATGGATGAATGAATGATTAATGTTATATGATCAGGTATGGGGAGTTGAGAGTGATGTGAGGGGGGGAGGGGCCAATGAGCTTCCACCATCATGTGGTTGGCCTTGTTAAGTAGAGAATATTACACTATTCTCAAAACAAAGAGAAGCTCAATAAGGTAATGCACTTTTCAATATAAGAAATGCATTATTTGAAGCATCACACCAATATGCAAAGGTGAAAGAAATTGATAAATTTTCACTATGGTGGTAGAAAAATGATTCTTTATACCCTGATGTCTTCATTTCCAAGCCAATTTCTCCTACTTTTCATAGCTCTGCTATGTTTGTGGATGTGATATGTATCCTACACAAAAAACATGTACCAATTTATGACCTTCAATCCAACTACATCCAAGTATCTTTTTAATTCCTCTATCTTTCATCAATCTCTTTACTATTTGAACCTCGTACAAATGTTTTAGATGAAGAACCCATTATTGTGAAATGTGCCTCCAGTTGAGTAAAGTGAATCCATGCTCTGCATCATAATTTGAAGTTGTTTCCATTCCAATGTTCTGAGTTTAGTTTGTTTGTATGGCTTTGTATGAATACCACATTGTGTTTTGTGTGGATTTGGTTTCAAATATTTGTTTATTTTGTTTTTAGTGGTGACATAACTCTAAAATTTGACTTTTTTTCATAACGGGTTAGTGGAAAAATTAACTGCTCTAAAGGGTTTAGAGGCGCGATTGAGATAGATACACAAATATTTGGATCTTGTTGTTGATGGGATGATTCCACTTAACCATGAAATTTTGTACCATCTACAGGTATGCAAAAATTTCTCTACTTACATTCATTCAACTTACTGTCTTCCTTACCAAAATCTACCCTTGTTAAGCCACAACCATAACTAGCACACTATCATAATGCTTCAATCTCAATCATTAATCTTTCTCTTGACAAAAAGGATAATAGTCATTAATACATTAATAAAGGTAAACATATTTCATAAAGACCTATGGAGGATAAACCACAATCTACCAATTCATTAGAGACTCACAATGCATAAAACCATTGAAAATACATCACAGTCATAACCTTTGCTAAGGGCATAGGATAGTCTTTTGGATTGTTTACAAATTCATATCTATTATCATAAGCATCATAAGCCTCTGTAATATTTATGATTTCTCTAAGTTGAATGACTGTTGACTTTGCATTTAGTTGACTATTCCTTTGTCTTAGCATTGTCACCCGTATTCATCAAACATTATGCATTGTTGATTTTTCATCTCATAGTCCATTTTATTGATATTTTCATACATTGTTTTAACTGTTAAGACTATACTTTATTGATTGTATTTTAAATAATTTTCTACCTCTCATGATTTGGCATCTTCTTGAAGACTCTAAACTATTTCCATCATTGCTCACTTGGTGAGGGGGACTGTCACTAGTTTGAAATGCTTGTGGATTTTCATCCTTTGAATCTACCATTTACATGGATATCTTTTATTGCCCTTAGTTGATAGTCCTTCTAGGTGGTTTCCCTTTATATGTATGGTGATTGTATTCTTTGAGAAATTGATTTGAGTGTCATTTGAATATTGACATTTTCTCTTTCATGCCTACTAGGTATGTGCTCTGCTCCTCTTTTGTGCCCATTGGCCTCATACATTTAATATGACAATCCTTTAGTGCTCTTGAGATTTGACCCCTTTGTGATTTCTCATCAAAACTCTATTTCTTTAGTATTCCTCCATAGCACTGCCCCTCTGTTACATCATACATTGTGTATTGCTTCTTCCTCATGAATATCAATGCACATGACTGTACTTGCAAATATATGGTCTATCCGTTTGTGACTATCTTTTCATGCTTTTGACTTCCTTGTTGCACTTGACTTGTAACTATCTTTAAATCATGCCACTGTCATAGGTTATTAGTAATAACAAAATATCCTTTCAACTTCACAAGGTCACTCAGTATTTGTCTTTTATTCTTGGAATATCATCATGACTATCTTGGTGATCGTTGTCCATCATTGAAGATTTTGAATCACTTTCCATGTCTTGAAATTTAGCATGTAAAACCTAAGACTTATGTCCTCATATGCTTCATGCCTCCAAGTTTTTCCACAAAAATTTCATGGCACAAGTCTTTCCACAAAAAACTTCATGCTCTATGACTCATGCTCTATGATCTGTTTTCTTGCATTTGTTCTCTCAACGCTGTTCCTTTTGTATGTCATTGCATAAGACTCCCTTTAAGTGTCACCTTCTTAAAAACCCTAGGGTTTAATGCATAAGGTATTTGTTAATGCTCTTTGCACACAATTCATTGTGGGAGATAAATCTATCCATTGAATAATATTTGCACCCTTTTCAATGTAAGGTGATTGCCATAAACCATTGTCCCTTCCCTTCTTCGCGGTCACTATCTTAATCACATTGGATGTGACTTGAATCCTTTGCCCTCTTGAGACTTATAGATTTCCCATTCAATCTTTGTCATGTCAAACATATCACTGGTCATTTGATCATATTTATACCCTACACTTGCATATCTTTTCTTTCACAGTCCATTTTATTGTCATGTCTCTTTATGCTTGGGCTATACTGTCTTCTCATCAACTAATGACCTCTTATGGTAGTCACAAAAACCTATGGCCTCTTATGGTAGTCAAAAAGGACTATGAGTATCTAAGCTGGTAGTTTGCTAAGACAATTGATTTCCATGTCTCCCCTCTTCTTTTGCTTGATCACTTGATGGAAATGCTATAAGGATGTTTTCCAATTTGTTTTGTGTATGTAAGAAATAAAGTAGGTTATGATGGGTGTGAATGATTCTCTCCTTACCCAAGATGTAGTGGCACCATTTATTGATAGCTTCTATGGTAGCATAAAACTCCTTTTTATAGGCAAAGTGATATTGAAAGTCTCATAATGATACATGATCTAATGTTCATGTGTATGGGGTGGAGTGCATAGTTAGATGCATTAGTCAGAATTTCAAAGGGGTGTGCTATGTTAGGAATTTTGTAGAGGCATTTATTGAGCTCCTCGAAGGTATGTTGTGTAGGTGTCCACGAGAATGGTGTCTTGGTGTGCATGATTTTATTGAGTGACCATGCAATGTGAGAAACCAAGAACAAATTTGGGATAGAAGTTGGAAAGTTTGAGGAAATTACACAAGTCAATGAGGCTACGTTGTGTTGGTCAATATCAAATTGGCTTGATTTTTCTAAGGTCTACATGTATATTGGCATGGTCAATGATGTATCCCAAGTACTAAATCTATGTCGCTCTAAAAGTGCATTTTTTGAGGTTGGCTTGCAACTTGAATTGGTGTAGTGTATCTAGTATGCATGAGACTTGCTCCATGTACTCCTCCTAAGTTTTACTAAAGAGGCAGATGTCATCTAAGTAGACAATGATGGAATTGGTGAAGGTTTGTAGGATATCATTCATTAAGAACATGAATGTGGCTAACCCATTATGCCATCTATTCATACAATCCTTGGTTTTGAAAGATTTTTTCCAAATAAATTTAGTTTGAGCTAGTACTTAATGATATCCTAATTTAAGGTTATTCTTGGAGAAGTATTATGCACTTTGAAATTGGTCCAACAAGTCATTGATGCATGAAAAAGTTTATTTGTTTTTCACTGTGATCTTGTTGAGTGTGTGATTGTTGATGAACAAGCTCTAAGCATCATCCTTCTTATGTGCATGGACTATTGGGTTGCTCCATGGTGAAGAGCTAGGTTAGATCTTTCCTTGATTTAGTAGCTCTTGGGTTTGATGTTGAAGTTAATCATTATCCTAATAGAATTGTGATGCAAATATATATTTAGGAGAGGGATTTTTCAAATCAATTTGGTGTTATATTGCACATTGTATTGGTCTTGCATTCTTCAAATATGTCTTTGTATTGTTGCAATATCTTGTCGAACCTTTCTTGTTGCAATGGGGTTGGCATATTTGTGAGAAATATTATTTTGTGTACTTGCTTGTGTAGGTGCATTTGTTGACCGTGAGAAGCACAAATTTCTATGTGTGGGCAATGATCTTGCAACATTTTTTAGTAGATACCAAAGCTAGTTTGGCTTGTGATGTTAACTCAAGGAGGTTAAGTTTCCACTTGTCATTATGTATTGTCCATTTTTGTGCCTTAAAATGGTAAATTCCATCATGATCATACACTCATGGTTCTCCAAGTAGGATATTATACCAGAGGTGTGACATCACAAGTGATAATTTCTTGCAAAGGCTTGATTAATGCATACTAAAAAATGCATTGTTGGCTTACCTAAATGCCCTAATTGTCTTGTAACCATCATAGATAGTAGGGGTTTAGATGTATGGTGGTAGAAAGATGTGGGTTCCTTATTGCATCATGCATCAGGCATGATGATTTTCTTTTGGTTGCCATTGTAAAAGATCACATGGACATGTTTTTTAACCCCACACTTCATATGGAAGAGACACTCTTGTACCTTTGAAGCATCAATTGTCATGGTGCAAGTGTGAAATCATTGTGCCTCTTGATAAGTATCTTCAATTGACAAATGTTGAAAAATGTCTCATGCTTATGGCAATCAGAACATACTTGAAGGTTCTTAACAACTATAATAGTTGTACCAGGGGCCATGTTTAGCAAACCAAATGCAATTGCTAACTTTTCACTATGGTGGTAGATAAATAATTTTATTTTTTTAAAACTGCAATGTTTTGTCAAAATTTCGATGAACAGGTCCGATGAAACAAAAACAAATTGCGACGAGGTTGCTATACAAGCGACAAAATTTTCGTCACAATGTCAACTCAACCTCGTCGGAAAAATGACGAATGTTTGTTGTTTGTTTGACGCTTTCAAATGGGCACCCTGTAATGTTTTGTGTTTTTTGCCATCAATAGATGGATGAAGTTACGTCGATTTTTTGACAAAAACCACCAACATTTTCCATGGTGTTGACCGACAATGCTGGGTCATGGTTTTGACAAATAAAAGTTAGTTGTTAAAGCGATGAAATTCTAGTGATGAAATTCTAACGACAAAATTTAAAACAGTGTTTCATCAGAAATTCGACAATATTGTGTCAAAATTTCACCGAACATTCATCAAAATTTGTAGTCAATTACAGTAGTGAAACATTTTCACAACATAATCCTAATAGTGCAAAATGAATTGTTATGTTCTTGATGCGTCACCATATAAACACGTTGAAATATTTATATGTCAAATATTTGAAATATTATTTCTTGTATATGAAATGGACTGGGGAGAAAGCAAGTTCTAATTTATAATACAAATAAGAAATGGACTCAAAATTGTCCTAGACCCTCGAATAGGTCTATTTAACAAAGAAACACCCTCTCAATAACTCTTCCAATTTCAAAAAACCATTGGGCAACATTTACCAGTTTGCAAATCCAGTAAATCCACAATTTTTAGGGCGTGATTGGCCCTCTAACCCCACTATCCTCTAAACCCTCACTTTTCTCAAATTTCACTAGGGTTTATTGAAAACCCCATATCCAGACGTCATACAACCTCAAAACCACCTCCAACACTCTTCATTCTACCTGCACAAACTTAATTGATCACCAAATTATGCTGCCCCTTGACTTTACCCACTTTTTACTCCCTCAAACTTCTCTTTTTTATTCAAAACCCCTCTTTTCCCAAGTAGGGCATCATGCCATAACATAATTTTTACCTCCCTTGTCCTTGTAGACTGTTTGAACACATGAAAATCCACAACCTCACCCTATTTCCAACTTATTATAACTTATTCTCAAGCAATTTATTCTTTTCACCTCATCTAGCCTTGCTTTTAAGGCCTAAATTCTGAATTTTGAATAGGGACACCATTAGTAATCTCTTCCAATGCCTTTACCAATGCTATTTTCTTATTCGTACTCCCTATCGTACTTACATAATTGAATCAAATGACCCCACACTAACTCAAAACTAAAAGAAAGATTACAAAATGACCTATCATGGCCTTATTTGACATTATAATGACTAAAACAACTGAACTAGACCTTCTTCATCAAATGGAGGAATAAGGTGCTCTGCACCAATGATCATACGCTTTTTGTGTGGAATACTCAGACTTCTAAACCGTCGTGTGTATTTTTCTCTTTTCAATTGTTTTGCATGCCATTATAAGGGATCAAGTCGGTTGAACATAGCTCAGAGAAATTCCATGTGTTTGGGTACGAAAGAGGACCATGCCTACCATAAAATTACCTATTGGGATGTGTTGGAGCAGTTTGTTTGGTCACACGAATTGCAAAATGAAATTTGCACCACTTTGCAACTTTACACTACTTCCATTTGACACTTTTTCCATTAAGTGAAAACTGAACACCACAGGAAAACAACTCTGAGATATCAAAAATTGAGAGAGGTTATTATAGAGGGGCCCAACACAATCCTATAAAATTAAACAAAGAGTTTGTAAGTGTCATGGTTTCTGAGTAATATCCCATCAAATTTTTCTTCCCTTTTGCACTTTGGACCCTTAAGGGATCAAGCCGGTTGAACGTAGCCCGAAGCGATTCCGCGGGTTTGAGTGTGAAAGAGGACCATGCCTAGTGTAAATTTACCCATATGGATGCATTCAAATAGTCCGTTTGGTCACAGAGTTGCAAAACAAAAGTTGCACCACTTTGCAACTTTCAACTACCTACATTTGACAACTTTTTCCTTAAGTGAAAATCTGCCACCACGGGAAAACCACTTCGAGATAGCAAAAATTGAGAGAGGTTTTTGTAGAGGGACCCAACAAAATCCTGTAGGATCAGATGAGAAGTTTTTAAGCATCACGGTATCTGAGTAACAACATGCTGAAGTTTGCAACCATTTTGCACTTTAGACTCTTAAAGGATTAATCCGATTGAACGTAGCTTAGAGTGATTATGCGTATTTGGGTGCGAAAGAGGACCATTCCTAGCATAAAAATACCTATTCAGACATGTTGGAATAGTCTTTTTGGTCACACGAGTTGTAGAATGAAAGTTGCACTACTTTGCAACTTCACATTGCTTGCATTTGACACTTTTTCCATCAAGTGAAAATCTGCCACCACAGGAAAACCACTCTGAGATAGCAAAAACTGAGAGAGGTTTTTGTCGAGGGTCCAACACTATCTTGTAGGATCAAACAAGAAGTTTCTAAGCATCATGGTATCCGAGTAACAACATGCTAAAGTTTGCAGCCATTTTGCACTTTGGGCTCTTAAGGGATCGATTTGGTTGAATGTAGCTCAAAGAAATTCCATGTGTTTGAGTGCAAAAGAGGACCATGCCTAGTGTAAACATACCTATTCAGATGCATTGAAATAATACATTTGGTTACACGAGTTGCAGAACGAAAGTTGTACCACTTTGCAACTTTGCATTGCTTGTATTTGACACTTTTTTCATCAAGTGAAAATCTGCCACCACGAGAAAACCACTCTAAGATAGAAAAAATTAAGAGATTATTTTGTAGAGGGGCCAAACACAATCCCATAGGATCAGATGATAAGTTTCTAAGCATCATGTATCTAAGTAACAACATGCTGAAGTTTGCACCATTTTGCACTTTGGACTCTTAAGGGATCGATCCAGTTGAACGTTGCTTAGAGTGATTCTGCATGTTTAGGTGTGAAAGAGGACCATACCTAGCGTAAAAATACATATTTAGACACGTTGGAATAGTCTGTTTGGTCACACGAGTTGTAGAACAAAATTTGCACCTCTTTGCAACTTTCAACTACTTACGTTTGATAAATTTTTTCCCAAGTGAAAATCCGCCACCATGGGAAAACCACTCTGAGATAGTGAAAATTGAGAGAGGTTTTTGTAGAGGGGTCTAACATGATCCCATAGGATTAGACGAGAAGTTTCTAAGCATCATGGTATTTGAGTAACAACATGCTGAATTTTGCACCATTTTGCACTTTGAACTTTTAAGGGAACAATCCGGTTGAACGTAACTCAGAGCAATTCTGCATGTTTGGGTGAGAAAGAGGACCATTCCTAGCGTAAAAATACCTATTCAGACGCGTTGGAACAGTCCGTTTGGTCACACGAGTTGCAAAATAAAAGTTGTACCATTTTACAACTTTTAATTACTTATATTTGACAACTTTTTTCCCAAGTGAAAATCCGCCACCAGGGAAAAACCACTCTGAGATAGAAAAAAAACCAAGATTTTTTTTTGTAGAGGGGCCCAACACGATCCCACAGGATTAGACGAGAAGTTTCTAAGCGTCACGGTATCCGAGTAACAACATGCTGAATTTTGCACTATTTTGCACTTTAGACTCTTAAGGGATCGATTGGGTTGAACGTAGCTCAAAGCGATTCCGCGTGTTTGGGTGTGAAAGAGGACCATACCTAGCATAAAAATACCTATTTGGAAGTGTTGGAATAGTCCGTTTGGTCACACGAGTTGCAGATTGAAAGTTGCACCATTTTGCAACTTTCAACTACTTGCATTTGACAACTTTTTCCCCAAGTGAAATCTTCCACCATGGGAAAACCGCTCTGAGATAATAAAAATTGAGAGAGGTTTTTGTATAGGGGCCCAACTTGATTGCATAGGATGAAACGGGAATTTTCTAAGCATCACGGTATTTGAGTAATAACAAGCTGAAGTTTGTAGTCATTTTTGCAGTACTTTGGACTTTTCAGGGATCGATCCGATTGAATGTAGCTCAGAGTGATCCCATGTGTTTGGGTGCAAAAGAGGACCATGCATAGTGTAAAAATACCTATTCGGATGTGTTGGAACAATCCATTTGGTCATATGAGTTGCAGAATGAAATTTGCACCACTTTGCAACTTTGCATTGCTTGCATTTGACACTTTTTCCAACAAGTGAAAACTTGACACCACAGGAAAACCACTCCGGTATAACAAAAACCGAGAGAGGTTATTGTAGAGGGGCCCAATGTGATCTTGTAGGCTCAAACAAAGATTTATTAAGTGCCATGGTTTTCGAGTAATACCCCGTCAAAGATTGTTGCCCTTTTTCACTTTAGACCCTTAAGAGATCGAGTCGGTTGAACGTAGCTCAGAGCGATTCTGCATGTTTGGGTGTGAAAGAGGACCATGCCTAGCGTAAATGTACCATGTACTTAGAATAAGATCAATAAAATTCATTGTTTCCTTGCATTTTCTTGTATTTTTACCAAAAATATGATGTTTCCTTGAATTGTACGGTTCTGTATAGGGTGATTGTGTTCTCTTTTTCAATATCTTTGTGTTTCAACAGACCCAATACATATTTAGAAACCCATTTTGATGTTAGGGTTCTTATTTGGTGAAAGGGAATAAGTTTTATGGGGTTTGTGTTGCTACCCCTATAGATTTTGATGGAAAAGGGCATGAAAAATGAGGTTTCACCCTAGGGTTTGATAAAATATTGCATGTAGAGGTTGGGTGATTGTCTTTTGAGTTTGTGCAGGTGATTTTAAGAAGGTCTGAGGTAGTGGCATATTCTGGTAAGGTGTGGAACCATTCCTTTCAATAAACCCTCCTCATACTAGCATAAAATAAAGGTTTTGTGGTTTGGCATGGTGGAGTGAGTTTCCCCTGAGAAAAATTGTGGAGTTGAGAGTTTGGATACATGAGAATTGCTGCCCCAACAAGTTCAGGGGATTGTTGAACGTTTAAAGGTACGTTCCTTTGTAAATTAGGCCTATTTAGTCTAATGAGGACAATGAAAAAGGTCATTTTTGATACACATGTTCCAAGACATTCATTATTGATTTTGAAGTATGTGTTGTAACTCAATAATGGCTATCTAGATCAATCATTTTTTTGTGAAGTCATTTGAGAAGTTTGTGAGAAAAGGTCTAAAACTAGGGTCTATTGACCTACTAGAAAATGCTGAGTGAAGGGTTAAAATTGAAGAGATAGAGATTTGTTGGTTGAAACTTTGTTTGAAACTCACTCATTTGAGGTTATGTGAAGATTGACACCCCTTTCTTACATATTCAAATTGAAAAAAACCTAATTGCACTCCATTCCACCGACCTACTTAACCCTACATCGGTGGAATGACAATCTTCTCACTTAATGGAATCTCAAAACCCTATTTTGAGGGTTACAAACTAGTTATGATAAAGGAAAAGGAAAAAGTGCAGCAAATACAAAAAAACATCATCCTTTATTTACTAATTTTGTAATTGTGCAACTAATGCAAGTTTTGCATTTTTACACCAAATGACATCTTTTATGCAATATCATTTCTCTAATCACCTAATGACCTCTTTGAGACTTTGAATACATTAGATATGACCTTCACATGACCTTTTTCACATTGTTTACATTTCAAAATTCAAATTTTGCAAATTTGCCTATTGAAGGCATTTAGAGAACAAGGTGCTCTTGCACCAAACATGAACTCCAAAATTACAATATTTGAGTAAATCTCATTACAATGCCTTAGGTACTTTTTTCTCACAAATATTTTACAATGTCACTCATATATTCGAGATTCTCTTTAAATGTCTACATCATAGGTGCTCATTATGAGGTTAACTTCAATTGAGTAACTTGAGATTCCCTCACTAAGCTTCACATGCTCTTTTATAATGGCTTCAAATTAGAATTGAGATTTGTCAAGATCATCAAAATAAGGATGTTTCATTGCATTTTTGGCTGAGATTCTCTTTGATGGCTCATAAATCAACATTTTCTATAATGAGAGTCCAATCAATTTTTAGTAGTTTACTTATAAATATGCAACACAAAAGAGAAAAAGAAAGAGCATCCAAAATGGAAATGAAATGAAAATAGATGGAAGGCACTTACAGATAGGCATGCCAATCTCTCAACTTAGTCACTCTTGGTCATACATTTTCACTAGGAGTTCCAAGATACCTATTGCACACAACACCTCTCATGAATAGACTAAGTTGAAATTTGAGATGATCTTATAATGTCTACATCATAGCTGCACATGATAAGGTTAAATTCAATGAATAACTTGAAATTCCCTCACCAAGCTTTGCACGCACTTTTGTGATGGCTTAAAATAATGCTTGAGATTTGTCAAGATCATCAAAATAAGGATGTTGCATTGCTTTTCTGGCTGAGATTCTCTTGGATGGCTCATAAATTTGCATTTTCTGCAAGGGGACACCAATGAATTTTTAGTAGGTTACATACAAATAGGAAAAGTAAGAGAAGATGATAGCATTTCCATCAAAAAAATTAATGTGCATACAAGTATAAATTAATAAGAACTGATGTGCATACTTACAAATTAATCCAATGAACTTTCTGGGTCTTCTCTACTCTTTATTGTGTCAAGTATTGCCTCGTGGTCAGACTCACGGACCTTCCACATGACCTTGTTCAAAGGTCTACCCCCATATTTGGTCAAACGAACATTGGATGCCATGACAAGGTTCAAGTAATGAAGAATCTTATGATGTGTGTCAAAGTCTTGGAACAACCAATGTTTAACACTCTTATGTGGGTACCTTCTAAGACACATTCCAGTAACAACCGAGCCTATAGGTTTTCAATTTTTTCTCCATCTATAACTGGGGCCTCCAATTTATTTTTAGCCTCAACACAAGGACACAAGTAATAGTTTGTTCCCTCTTTGTTGTCTTCATCTATAATAACTACATAAACTTTCCCTGCATTGATATGTGCAACAAATCTCTTGAAATTAGTCAACATTACGAATACACTACAAAGTAATATAACAATATGGAATTTCAAAAACTAAGCAAGTAGATATATTACCTGGTTGAACTAGATCTGATACATGGTCAAAGTCGACCAATGATTCCATCTGTGTTAGTTCCAATGTCGTCGGAGGGTGATACATGTGAAGTGGGCTAAGATAACTTGTCAACCATTTTTGAACCCACTCCGCTGACTCACAATCATTCCAGGCTTGCATTGTATATGAAGAACAAAAGAATGCCATATTTTGTGTATCAATACTCCATGAACCTACATTTGAGCTAAGGAAAGAGTGTAGCTCACTCGATCCTATTAGTGTACAATAATCCTCATATGGTGCAATGTTAGTATCATCCATCAACGAAAAATATCTACGAACTGAAGACGCATCTTCATTACTTGGACCCATCAAAGCATTACACCACTCGATGATTGATCTTGCATCTATCAAATTTTCACTGTCTTTATACTTTAACTCTTATCGTGCTAATGCTCTTTTCAAACATGATCTTGCACCATCATGCTCCCCCTTTCCATGCCTGACCTCACAAAAGTTCCACATATGTTGTACACCTATAATGACATGCACCATGCTCAACCAGTAAAACATGTGCAAGTTCTTGAATTGTGCTACATAGTTATCTGACCATATTATATGCCGACCATATGCTATGCCCCTTTGAGCCAAATCACTGTAGAACATCTAGAAGCAACCTTGCACGAACTCTGGAGAATGTGTGTGATCATCACTAATATAAAAATGATACTCCCTCAATACCTTCCTTTGGTCTCTATACTATCAACTACATGAATACATGCTATTTGCACAAATATCGAAACTTGTGTGGAGTTGTAATACTATGACTAAAACTCATGTTGTGGTTTTAGAGTGTAGTTCTTTGCAAAGTCAACCACTGATATTATGCTTCCAACTGGAAAGGTGTCCTTGCATAGCTTGAATTGCATGTCCAACCATCGGGCTCTATGGGTATTCCTTGCATACTCACACTATATTGTCATGATACATGGACATAAACTGATACACTGGAATCTTGTAAATAACCAAATCACACCTTTTTTCTTGAGACCCATCTTTTGTAGCATATGCCACTATTTTATACTTCTTGAACTCTACTAGTTTCTGTCCCACCTCATATGTGCTTTCCATATGTTGACATACTGGCATACGCTGCAAGCCACTACAATGCTCGCATGAACCATCCAAGCATGACATCATGTAGAATATTTGGCTATCCTCTATTTCACATAATTTTTTTGATAAAAGCTCTCTTGAAGATTTTGGTGGGGCTTCTATGTCACAATCCTACAAAACATCGTTAGTATGCAAATCACAACATATAGAACGATAAAAAATATAATGGTTAGAGAATTCAATATGTAGTCTACAACAATAAGTAGTGCATGTGTGATTTATCTTGACATAAAAAGGTTTAATAATTTCAAAAAATATTTGACAAATACTAATTTCAGGATAATCCATTTGAAATTTACGAAAAAATTGGGTTTAGGTCACATCCAAAAAATGCTTTGGATGTGGCTCATAGTTTCGACTACCGATTTTCCTTCTTACCACATCCATTTGATTAAGAGATGGCCTTATGTTATTCTTCCAATACTCTTCAATTAGTGTTCTCAATGCTTCAACAACTTTTTTATCTTTTTGTGGCAGTCTCCCTGAGAATGCCCATAATTCATTTGAATCAGTGCCCTCAATTCTTTGCTGCCTTTGAATGACTTTTAATAAAGTTTTTCTACTAATTCTCATTTGTTCACTTTTCTTTCTAATGAGACGAGCTCTCTCTGTTTGACTGCTTACCAAAGTTGATGTAATGACATGTCATGTGACATTACTATCCTTTGAGCGTGAGGTCTTACCCACACTCTCATATGCATCCATTAGATTCTTCACAATAGTGTTTTCACTCGATGCATTCGATGTTCTCAACCCAAGAGTCTTCATGATGTCTCTATACTTTATACTCTACATCATTTCAACAAATAGTTGACATCTTGTGGTCTCATTTAGCCTTTCAAAGTAGAATTTCCAAATCTTATCAACATATCTTCTACAACTGCATTGTGGAATCTTACCTTCAATGTGCTGCAAAATATCCTCATTAATATTAATCAAATACTTTGGCTTTCTATGCAAAATTCTAGGTGGTGTTCTCCTAGGTACATACATCTCAACATTAGAAATTTCATCAATATTTAATTGAGGTGGGCTACATTGCATACCTTCAATCGAGGGTGGAGTAGAAGACATACCTTAAGGTTCTGGTGGGGATGATGGTATACCTTCTTCATCAAATCTGAGTGATGATGTACTCTCAACTTGAGATGCGTTGGATGGTATCCAACCATATTCACTTGCGATAGATGGTGTCCCTCCATATTCACTTGCGGTAGCTGGTGTCCCTCCATATTCACTTGCGGTAGCTGGTGTCCCTTCGTATTCACTTTCTGTAGAGGGTGTGTCTCCAACTACGGTATCTGAATCAGTCTTACCAAGATGCTTTCACATTCATGCCCTTTGTGTTGCCAAATCCTATTCTCTTTTTGATGGTTGAGGTTCCTCTTCAGTTGGCTTGTTTTTATAAACTGTACCCAATTTCTTCTTTTCACAATATGCCACCACCCGTTCTCTCTCCTTTGCTTTGAAGGTTTCATACTCTTTGTCTATTATTTATTTCCCTCTTCGTTTCTTCAGCATGGTGGATAATTTTAGTTGTAGCATTGTAATGAGACAAATATTAGTTCCTTAAGTATTTTTCCATTCAAATAAATTAATATATGTCATTCAAGGCTTTATAAAAGATACTTACAATCATCCTGTACAAGAGTATTTCTAGCATAGAAAAAGGTGGTGCAAGGGCATGCCCTGATTGCAAGGTAGGAAAAATTACATTGTTTTCCTTGTGTAAATGGGGTGTTAAAGAATGGTTTTGATGAAATGTTGAAGGAACCTTCCATGTAATGGTTGTTTGAGTTTGTGCAAGGAATTTTGTTGGTATTGGTGAGGTCTGGTAAGCCCGGTTGTCAATACTTTCAATAAACCCTAGGTTATTTGCATGAAAGTTGAGGAATTGGTGGTAAAACATTTTAGAGGTCAAGGATCTAAGAAATAATGGTTGAATTTATTGTTTTGTAACACAATTAGTGACTGTTAGTTGAGATTTGGTGAAAATAAAGTGTTTTGGAGGTACCTCCTTTGTAAAAGAGGGCTATTTGGTGGCATAGAAGGTAGGGCAGCCTATTGGTTTTCAATATTGTTGCAAAGAAACCTCTTGAAACCTTTTGGTATATTGTGTTAGGAGGTTAAGTGTGTCTCAGATGATGTTTTTTAGGTATTTGTATAAGCTTCTCTAAAAGGTATTGAGAAAAATCAGTGTTGGAGGGCTATAAGCCTTTAGGTGTGTGTTTGGGATAAGTTGAGTGTATAATGTTTAAGGGGCTAGTTTTTTGTTTCAGTCTGATCATTTTGAGTTGGTTGGGGTTTTCACCACCTAGGTTTCTATCATGCTGCCCCTACCTTCTCAACCCTACCCTATTGGCAAGCTAGTGGAGTGTTGGCAAGGTAGCTCACTCACTAGCTTGCCAATGCGGTAGAGTTGAGAAGGTAGGGGAAGTGTATGCCTCATAGAAATGGGGTTTCATAGTGATGTACATCACCATGATACCCCATTTCTATGAGGCATACACTTCCCCTACCTGTAAATCACCGTGACACCCCATTTCTATGAGGCATACGATGCCCCTATCTTCTCAACCCTACCACATTGGTAAGCTAGTGGAGCACTGGCAAGCTAGCTCACTCACTAGCTTGCCAATGCAGTAGGGTTGAGAAGGTAGGGGCAGCATATACCTCATATAAATGGGGTGTTATGATGATATAATGAGGTATACACTGCCCTTACCATCTCAACCATTTTTGAGACCAGCCTAAACACATAGTTTTAAGGTTTGAATTAATTTAAAATGATGTATTGACCCATTCCTCTCACTGTGGCCACTATAACTTGAGGAATGGGTCTAAAATATCACTAAAAAGGTGTGGGAATGTTGAGTAAGTACAAGGGAGGTCAAGAGTTGAGTTGGGCATGAAGCCCTAGAGTGAAATTTGGTGTTTTCCATGTGAATTTGAGAGGTTTTGACATGCTAAAGTGAGTATTGTGTTAGGGAATCATTGTTTCTTGTTGAATTGAGTTTTCGCATTACATTTTAGACCTGTTTGAGGTGGTTTCATGTTTTGATAAGGTTGGGAAGTATGTTTTCCAATAAGCCCTAGGTTATTTGGCTTAAAAAGAGGGTTTTTGGTTTTGGCATCTTGGTGGATGAATTTATCAGAACTAATTGTGAATTATTTGGTTTGAATACATATAAATGTCTTCCCACATGTTTTTGGAGGTTTTGGTCAAGTTTCAAGATAAGTTTCTTTGCTAAAGTGTCCTAATTTGAGGCCTAGTTGGCATAGAAAGCCTGATTTGAGAAAGTTGTTACAAAGTAACCAATAGTGGTTTGTTGGAATGTAATTTTGTACCTTGAAGGGTCCTTGAAATGGCTCAAGTATTGGTTTGAAAGAATCTTATAGAGAAGAAATACCCGATTGAATGAGTTGGCAATGGTACAAGGAAGAGTGCTGATTTGGTGAAAAGTGAAGAGTTTTGAGAATTGTGTCTTGTGAATTGTTGTTGCTGGTTTATTTTTTGTGTTCAGTTGTTTTGCAGGACCTCCCCTGGTTGCATCAAAATTAAAATTATTTATCTATGCTTCCATTTTGAGCCATGATTGCAAGATAGGTTGCACCTTTCCCTATGTTGCTAACTTAACTTCAATAAAGAGTCTTCTAACAGTGGAGAGAAGGGTTAGAATCCCTTATAAGTAGACTAATCAAGGAAACATTTAAAATATATCACAAATAAAAGTGATGAGGTAGGTTTAGTGATGAGGTAAATTTAGAAATAGAGATGAAAACCAAAATAGTTTCTAAGATCTATCAATGTGGGAGGAGTATATTCCAATTTTTTAGAGACATGTATGGAAAATTTGGTAGCATAGACAAGGCAATGAGCTGCTTGGTATAATTGTTTGAAAAAATACCTCAATGAAAGCTTCAGAGAATAAAGGATTGAGAAATGATGTTTTATTTTACTTCCTTAAAATGTATGTCATATATATGTGCATACAAAATGTGGAAGCATACACAAGGTAAGTCAATTGTTAAATAACAAAATGCCTCAAAGAGATGTGGTTTAAAAATGTAATTGGAAAGTGTATAGAATTGTGTAATTTAAAATGTGCATTGACAACCTAAGGTTATAATGACAAACAAACAATGATCAATATGGAATATGAAAAATAACAAAAATAAAGGCAAGCCATAATAGAATGAAAGAAAATGTGTAAAGAATTCACATACCTAAAAAACCAGAGTTATAAATGAAGGATTTCAACCCAATTATGTAGCCTTAGCTTCTTAGTTCTTCAAACTCCTCAACAATTTGAAATTTTCAAAAGATTGTTCCCCTCCAAACTTCAATTGTATATTAGTTTTCAATGGAATTCAAACTTGAACTGATAGTATATGTCTTTCAACGTGAAAACTTTGCTATTTCATGCAAAGGTGGTAGAAAGATCATGAAAAAGGTGGTGGAATGTGAAAAAAATGCATGCACACTTCACAACATCATAAAAAAACTACTTTTTGTTGGAGCACGCGTAGAACCAGGAGAATATGTAGAATGTGGGCCTTGAGATCACGGGTATATTAAGTTTTTTTTTTTTTTTTTTAATCATTTTTAGTGCAACACAAAACACACTCGCATTATAATGCGAGCATGTTATTTATTCCTAAAATAGCCATATCTCTACTTCTTCAAAACACGCTCGCAT
>VDFB02271358.1:1061108411-1061134694 GCA_007258455.2 Sequoia sempervirens
ATACTATTATATAATAATAAAATATAATTTTATTATCTATAATTTAATCTTTAATATTACTATTATATTAAATATTACATTAAATTATATTTTGTATTATATAAAAATATACTTATTATTAATTATTAATTATAATAATTTTATATGTATTTAATAATTTTGTTAAAGAATATAATATATAATTATAATAAGTAGAATAATTATATTGTTTATTATGTAAAATATAGCTAATATATACTTAACTATGTAGAATATTAAAACCAAATGGCGCCATAATTTTCATTTTAATTAACATACTCTAAAACCTTCGTCAAAACCTTATTTTCAGGTTGTAGCTCATCAAATTGGAGAAGTGAAAGGTCAATACTAGTGATCAAGAAGAGTTTGGAGGAGCGAAAACCCTGCATATCAATACGTGCATGCAAGAGCACACATAGATTAGTGCAATAGGGCAAGAGGAAAGCCAGAGTGATGAGGTTGAGGGAACTCAGGGAAAATTGATGACCAAGGGACAATGAGTACTGTAAGTGATTTATATCTTTTATATTGGCACCCCCATTCTCTTTAACCCGCAATTTTCATGCCTTTCCAAAGATCTTCTTGTACATTGGCACCCCCATTCTCGTAAAATGGTATAAGATAAGACAAAAAAATTAAAATAGTTGTATTCAACCATACCC
The DNA here is from genome assembly GCA_007258455.2 of Sequoia sempervirens. NCBI lineage: Eukaryota > Viridiplantae > Streptophyta > Pinopsida > Cupressales > Cupressaceae > Sequoia > Sequoia sempervirens. The sequence continues at coordinate 1,061,109,092 of VDFB02271358.1, forward strand.
TGACTAGCATGCATGCCTAAGAAATTTTTGTAGTCTTCAACTCTGTAGATGGATCAAAATGTAGCTACTAACCTACCCACTTAGAGCTGTAGATGCCTCTACCATTGATCAGGATTGAAATGCCCTTGTAGAGTCCCTTTCTCAACCCTACTTGTGATGCTAAGAAGTCAAGTCCTATATCAATCTTGGTTCAACATTGTGATACTTAGAAAGTATCAAAATGTTGATCTAATGCATACTGTTTGAAGGGTTTACACCCTAGGCTAGTTAATTTGATTACAATACCCCTAATGGATCCACTAAACTATATAATGGTCCTATAGGTCTTGGGATCAAAATCCATATCACAAGTAAAACATTGAACCCACATGAGTTCGCCTCTATTTGGCCACATACATAAATACAAGCTCATAAAGTGGTCTCAAAGGCCATTTATTGCATTAAATTATTATTTGAAAAATACATTAGTTAGTAGACATAAGTTAAATCCATAAATGTAATATTACAAAATATTATACTTTTGAGTATATCACATTTTGTGTATTACTAATCATAAAGCTTAGCATACATTTATCCACCATACATATATCCACCATATTCAATATACTTGCTATTAATTACCTATTGTTAGGAAAGGTGGTCATAAGGAACTCCATCTTAATCTCAACATAAGTTCAAGTATATATGTAGGTAGATATTTAGTACCTATTAAGAGTTTCTCACCCATCAAATCATAATGACTAAATACCTCATTATAGTTGAATACAAAGTTAGCAAGTTTTGTTAACTTTGTGATAGCCAAGTTATGGTCAATTTTATCATGACCCTATTTCTTAGAATAATAGACCTTAATAGCTCTTGAGGCTAACTTATACCCTCTTTTACTTGTAATTTATTCAAGACATAAGGTCATATTGTTTAACACACAAACTTCGATTATTCTAGTTTAGATAGGTTTGGAGGCATTTTCACACATTCACATCAAGGCAAACCACAATGACAATGCCTCTAGAAGTTCATTCAAGATTGGAATAGACTTTGAAAAGATAATTACCACAAATCTCAAATTAGGCAAGCTTGATGATGATAGGTTTCCTTTCATTGACTCAAATCTACATAGTGGGAACATATTAATTGGAAAGGTGAGTTCACAACCATCTAATGCATAATTCAACCTCTAGTTGAAACATATTGAAGAAGGATTGATCAAATTTAGGAACACTTCAAACCTTGGAGCTTTTCCCAAACCCTTCCCCTACGAACTTGGGTCATAGGGGCATCATTTTTCCAAGGACTAAATACATACCTACTTCCAAATGGGATTGAAATCCCATGTTGTTCTTCTAAGATTTCAACTATTATGATGAGAAATTGCAGTTTCTCAAGTGAATATAACTTATATAGATATAGATAAAACCATTTTGTCACATAAATCTAAAACTATATAGCTAAATCTAAAAAAAAATTGGTAGGAATTTAAAATATTATAGATGAATGTCCATGGGGTTGAGCTTAATTGATTTTTCACCATTGTTGGGCTAAGCCATGGCCCTTTTGTCACTATTCTACAAAACCCTCCATTTTCCCTCAATACACTAGGGTTTTAGAGAAACACCATATACCCGACCTCCCTAACTCAACTATTGTCTTCAACACATTAAAATCATCCTGCAATAGGACAAACAACCTTCATTCATATTGTTCCATCCATCAAATTGACAAACCCTGACTTAACAACCACAAATTCACAAGAAAATTGCCCATGTTAGCCCTACAACATCACTTCAATACCAAGTTTCTTGCTTTAACAGACCCCTAAATTCAATGAACCTCTATCCTACCATTTTTCACACCAATCCATCGAGTTACAGTTCCAAGACAGTGGGTGGATTGGTGGATGTCATTTGGTTTTAGCCCTCAAACCCTTACATAGGAAAAATAGGGCAGTCCCTATATTTGATTGTTTTCTCCCACAAAATAGTGATTTAGCACTTCAAAACAAATTAAAATGAAAAGGAACACATATATTTATCTACACCAATGATCTCAGATCATTTCAAGCTTGTACAAATCCGTACAACACAAAATAAATTCAAAAAAATAGTAAAAACACAAAAAATTGCTTCAAGAACGTGGTATTTGATATGAAATTTTGGTATCAACTCCTCCAAAAACCTTTTCTCGGGCCTTGGAAGGATTTTTAAATCATCTCATACCCCAACTACCTTCAACCAACATCCATAACTGACTTACAAACACTTAACAACCCATTATTTTGCAAAATTGCAATTTTGACAACTTTTAATGTCAACAATTGCAACTTTTTACATTATCAACTAGATGACTTCCAAGCACCCTAAACAACATTGAAAATGGTCTTGTTAGACCTTATTCACCTTGAATACATGACTCCCTGCAAGAAAATCCTATTCTACCTACTTTGACAATATTTGACCATCATTGACAATTTCTTCACATATTTGATCTTGTTTACAATATGGATCAATGAAACAATAAATGGTCTCTTAGACCTTATTAAAACATCAAAAAACTTTGCAAACCTCCCTAGACACTTCTATGATCAACCTCTAATGCTCCAATTGTGAACATAAGGTGTAGGTGCTCCTACACCAAAGACTCCCCAATGAGCTATGCCTGTATCGCATAGAGCCATCTTCCATTGATTGTAGAACATATTATTGACCCCCATTCACAAAAAAATAATATGGTTGCTTGGGAACAAAAGTGGAGAAACTCAAAGATATGGTCTTAGCAACATTTAAAATTTAAAATTTCATTCTTCCTTTCTTATCATGCAAACTTGTGACTCAACAAAACAAATCAAAGATAGGGTCTTAGCAACATTTAAAATTTAAAATTTCATTCTTCCTTTCTTATCATGCAAACTTGTGACTCAACAAAACAAGTATGCAAGGCCAACAACTTCAAAGCTAAGAATGGAGATTGCTAAATGTTTAACCTTTTTTCTTTGCAATGGGATGGGAATACAATATAATAGAAGTGGGATAAGAAATGCATCGTTTGAAGCATCAAACCAATATGCAAAGATGAAAGAAAGTGCTAACCCCTTAAACTGAAAAAGTTTCTTTTAACTTTAAGTTTGCTGGGTAGCCAATTCTTTTAAGTTATCAAATCCTACCATCATACATAATCAAAATGTTGTTTCAAATGACTATGAGCACTAACTTTCACTATTTGAAGATGTTGAAACCTTTTCATAGAGAACTGGAAAACTGATGCAACCACTCATCCTACCTTAAAACATACCAAAAGTCTCCTAGCAATTAGACATAGGAAGATTTAAGATGACTTAAACAATTTTTATTGCCAAAGCATAAACTTATGATGACTTAACCAAGCCTAGTACACACTCCCTCCCCATTAACCACTTAGACATATGGAGTTTATCAGTGGACAGATGAACCGCCTCACACATGCACCTGAATTATGTCTATTAGTGTTCTAATTCTTCTTTTTCAAGACAACTTAAACCAAAATATTATGTATGGTGAAACCATTCTTCTACACACTACAAAAAAATTCAATGGAAATTTGCATTAGATGTAAATTTGCTACTATTTTTAGTCATGTAGGTGTCCAATAAACCACTTGGTGGTGTTTCCCTTCAAGTTTATTTACTTGAATGAAGATAAAAATTCCTTTGATTACAATTAGATAATACATTTGAGGCCTTGGTTGTGTAACAGGTGGACCATAGTTACATTTAACACTTGTTACAAAGTTTGGGAGTTAAAACGTTAAGTAGAAGTATAGTAAATCAAATAAATTGGTTTAAGATTATGAGACTGTGAGACTGATAATGACTATCATTCATTACCTTTTCCCCTCAATTGTCATGCAAAAATCCTTGGAACATTTCCATACATTGTTCATGTAGGAAAATTCATCACAGAGTCTAGGGTTTTTTAGGCTTCCATAGCCTTAGCTACTATGAACTGCATCTCCTAATCTCCATGTTTGTGTTAGGTTGTAAAATAATGACATTTTAAAGTCATTAATTGCAATGGAAAGTCTCCTTCATACATTGATTTGATTTGTGATGGACACATTTGGACGGTAGTAATAATAACTTGCAATCTATCAAGATTGATTACCTTATAACCTGTCAAATTCTAGAGATGAAATGATAGATTAATCATAATGTCACCTTGGGATCGCATCACCATGAAAGAACTTCATCCAACATCCTTATGAGTGCTGGTACCACCAAATAGGTATTTTTCATAGCTGTCTTCCTCGAGCGAGGGAAATTTAGAAAGAGAAGAGGAAAGCGAGACATGTAGTAGGTCTAAAAGAGGGAGATCAACTAGAGGTCAAAATATTAGAAGAAAATTCCATAAACGCATGGAATTTTTTCTTGTTGAAGGGGGTTCATGTTCTTATGATGATGATAGCATAGGCAACATCGAGGTGCCCTTGAGGTATAAACATCTACGGAAACAATGGATACCCAAGGAACTTCCTCCAATAAACACTGATTTTTGTGTCAACGAGAGGATATATCGCATAGCACCATCGTCATTACATGGTTTGGGCCTATTTTGCATGGATGACATAAAGGTTTGTTACAAAAAAATTATTGAATTGATGGAGTTTGTCAGACCCTGTTATAGTTACAAAGATTGGATGTAGCTAGTTCAATATACACAAAGTATGCATAGGTATGCATTGTCAACAAATTATATACAACTGAAAGATAAGGATCAAAATAAAGGAGTGGCTATGTACATTGATGGAAGGCTAAAAGCATTAGGAAATATTGTAGGGTTTATAAACAGTACATGACCTGGGTTAACAAATAAGCAACCCAATTGCATATTCGAGGCACGCGAGGGAAACCATGTATTCGTATGTGCGATAAAATCAATAACTACAGGGGAAGAGTTGCTAATCGATTACAATTTCAATAGCATAGATACAAACACAGTTACTATGGGGGTGGTATGTACTATATACCATTTTACCCAACCTCCAATTAATGACTCCAATATACCATTTTATTATTATATTTTTTTCGTAAGTCTATTGGTTTCATTTCGGTAATGTTTTTATATATTTAATTTTTGTCATAGCGAGACATTGATCATACGTGGAAGGCTCCGACCCAGAGCACAGATCACGATGCATCTTCAAGCACTTCTACCTGACAGGTTTACCTCATTGTAATTGTACAAATTAGATATGAGCAAAATGTTTTATTATTATGTTTTTTTCATAAGTTTATTGGGTTAATTTTGATAATGTTTTTAATATTCTTGTTGCAGTCGGCTGATCGGGGAAAGGCACCAGTAGTAGAGGAGAGCATCATAGGGAGGTGCAGTCACTATTATGCGATGATGACATTGCATATTCCACAAACCCTCTAGATATGATAAGGAAGACCCAAAAAAAATGCAATGAAGAAATTTAGTTGTTATTCATAGTGCCTCAAATAGACGAGATAAGAGAAAGGGTTAAAATATTGACTAAGATAGCAAAAAACTTGCAAGTAAGCTGCCATGAGGTCTTTAATTATAACATAAGTTCATTCATGGTTTAATATTTTGTACTCTTTTATGCCATGAACTAAAATATGTGTTGTTTTTATAGGATTTTTTGCGTCCTCATGATGCTTTTGGCCATGATCAGGGTACTGCAGGTGTTGCCCAGGGAGTCAGGGTTGGTACAAGTGTCAATCCTGATCTTCCTGCACATGCATCACATCATCTGACCCCATCATCCATGCCTATATTGTCAACTAAAATGTCGGCAACACATAGCATGCAGACATTGGGTAGTGCACCCTTTGGCAACAAACACATGCTAGAACATGCGTCAGGACATGTACCTGGGGATGCATAGGCCACTAGTACTGGTGATGTTTTAACAACATTTCCTAGATCTTCCCGTATTACTAGTAGGGGAACATTGCCGGTCACATTTGTGGTGACCGAGGATTTTGTTCCCATAAAGATAGAGGTCCTAGGTACTTTAAAATGTTTTAATTATTATTATATATAATCCAATTAAAAATTACTTATTGATCACTCTTTTTAGACTAATGATCCCATGATCATTTTGCATGAAATGATTTTTTTTTATAAAAATATAAATGATATTACATTGGAGATCTTCGAGCCCACCATACATACACGGTGGAATGCCCAAAATCAAGATTTAAAAGATGAGCTCATTAACCATTTAGTGGTGTTGTTTGGTAATAACACATTCAACTGAACCAAGGTCCTTAAGAAAGCTGGTACCTATCTAAAGTATGTGAGGGACCAATATAGGTCGCATTTAGAGAAGAACAAAAAGTACGAGCATCCTCCCATGATTCTGAGAGGGAGTGGAAGGACTTCAGTCGATGGAAAGGAGAAGGTTGAAAAGAAAAAAGGAAAGACACCACCAGGCCAAGGAAGGTATGTGATACTATCAACAATGTAATTATATACTGATTACTCTTTCTTTTTACATAATCTAATGTATTTCAAACTTTTCATAGGCTGCTTGTCACATTGAAGGTAACAAAGGAAAGACTAGAAAAACACGGGCAACAAAACTTGGCTTTGGTGGTTATATGAAATTATCCGCACGAATTGTAAGTATCAATAAATGAAAAATTGTATCCAAATAATAAATTGCAAACAATTTTGGTTTTATCACACCATAGAAGAAAAATTCATGATCTTATGCAAAAATGGGGCAATTCAACAGAGTGCCCGAAGAGGACTTGAAGATTGCCTTTTGGAAAGGCTATGGAGCCATGGATGAATGCCTAAGAGTCTTGACTGGGCAAACATAATATTCCATTGCACATGACATGTAAATAATGAAGTTTATTTAAAATTGAATACTTGTGCAATCTATTCAATATTAATTTCCACCATAAAGTAATTATGTGCCTATTTTTTTAAATAGGAAAGCAATGATAATAACACATGACATTGGAATGTATCCTAGTGAGGGTGGAGCACAACCAGATGAAGGTCATGGTGTGCATCCCAGTACTGGATGTATTCATGTGCTATACAAAATGTAGTATGGATTAATACAATTAAACATCTTTAATTGCAATTGGTGTATTAATTAATGTAACCTTTCATGTTTCAAATTTATAGCATGTAGAGCATGATCAACATGTTGAGCATGATCAGGCTAGACAAGATCAAGAACATGATGTGGCCCCATTAGGTAAAGAGGACCACTCTAATGTTCTTTTAAACATATTTAATTGCAATTGGTGTATTAATTAATGTAACCTTTCATGTTTCAACTCGAGATCAGGATTTAGAGGGTGTTCAACATGTTGAGCATGAGGCTATAAGAAAAGATCAAGAACATGATGTGGCCCCATCAGGTAAAGAGAACCACTCTAATGTTCTTTTAATTAATGAAATACTTGTAACAATAATAATAAACATATCAATTTAACATTTCTTTGTTATTGCAACAGACCCCCCCTTGCAGTGGCCTCCACATTGTGAGTACATGACTAGGCATACATTAAGATCACGAGTAGAGCACAAAACAACTAAAGGGGGGACAAATGATTTAGAAAATGATACTCCACTTCTTTTTTAAGCTACAAAAAAGAAACAAAATAAAGGTGATTGTAAGCATATTATGACAACCATATTTTTGATAATATGTTAAAAATGAAAGAATGAATGTTATATGTTAATGAATGAATGTTATATGTTATTAATGGATGAATGAATGATTAATGTTATATGATCGGGTATGGGGAGTTGAGAGTGATGTGAGGGGGGGAGGGGCCAAATGAGCTTCCACCATCATGTGGTTGGCCTTGTTAAGTAGAGAATATTAAACTATTCTCAAAACAAAGAGAAGCTCAATAAGGTAATGCACTTTTCAATATAAGAAATGCATTATTTGAAGCATCACACCAATATGCAAAGGTGAAATAAAGTGATAAATTTTCACTATGGTGGTAGAAAAATGATTCTTTATACCCTGATGCCTTCATTTTCCAAGCCAATTTCTCCTACTTTGCATAGCTCTGCTATGTTTGTGGATGTGATATGTATCCTACACAAAAAACATGTACCAATTTATGACCTTCAATCCAACTACATCCAAGTATCTTTTTAATTCCTCTATCTTTCATCAATCTCTTTACTATTTGAACCTCGTACAAATGTTTTAGATGAAGAACCCATTATTGTGAAATGCCTCCAGTAAAAGTGAATCCATGCTCTGCATCATAATTTGAAGTTGTTTCCATTCCAATGTTCTGAGTTTAGTTTGTTTGTATGGCTTTGTATGAATACCACATTGTGTTTTGTGTGGATTTGGTTTCAAATATTTGTTTATTTTGTTTTTAGTGGTGACATAACTCTAAAATTTGACTTTTTTTCATAACGGGTTAGTGGAAAAATTAACTGCTCTAAAGGGTTTAGAGGCGCGATTGAGATAGATACACAAATATTTGGATCTTGTTGTTGATGGGATGATTCCACTTAACCATGAAATTTTGTACCATCTACAGGTATGCAAAAATTTCTCTACTTACATTCATTCAACTTACTGTCTTCCTTACCAAAATCTACCCTTGTTAAGCCACAACCATAACTAGCACATTGTCATAATGCTTCAATCTCAGTCATTAATCTTTCTCTTGACAAAAAGGATAATAGTCATTAATACATTAATAAGGGTAAACATATTTCATAAAGACCTATGGAGGATAAACCATAGTCTACCAATCCATTAGAGACTCACAATGCATAAAACCATTGAAAATACATCACAGTCATAACCTTTGCTAAGGGCATAGGATAGTCTTTTGGATTGTTTACAAATTCATATCTATTATCATAAGCATCATAAGCCTCTGTAATATTTATGATTTCTCTAAGTTGAATGACTGTTGACTTTGCATTTAGTTGACTATTCCTTTGTCTTAGCATTGTCACCCGTATTCATCAAATCATTATGCATTGTTGATCTTTCATCTCATAGTCCATTTTATTGATATTTTCATACATTATTTTAACTATTAAGACCATCCTTTATTGATTATTGATTGTATTTTAAATAATTTTCTACCTCTCATGATTTGGCATCTTCTTGAAGACTCTAAACTATTTCCATCATTGCTCACTTGGTGAGGGGGACTGTCACTAGTTTGAAATGCTTGTGGATTTTCATCCTTTGAATCTACCCTTTACATGGCTATCTTTTATTTCCCTTAGTTGATAGTCCTTCTAGGTGGTTTCCCTTTATATGTATGGTGATTGCATTCTTTGAGAAATTGATTTGAGTGTCATTTGAATATTGACATTTTCTCTTTCATGCCTACTAGGTCTATGCTCTACTCCTCTTTTGTGCCCATTGACCTCATACATTTAATATGACAATCCTTTAGTGCTCTTGAGATTTGACCCCTTTGTGATTTCTCATCAAAATTCTATATCTTTAGTATTCCTCCATAGCACTGCCCCTCTGTTACATCATACATTGTGTATTGCTTCTTCCTCATGAATATCAATGCACATGACTGTACTTGCAAATATATGGTCTATCCGTTTGTGACTATCTTTTCATGCTTTTGACTTCCTTGTTGCACTTTCCTTGTAACTATCTTTAAATCATGCCACTGTCATAGGTTATTAGTCATAACAAAATATCCTTTCAACTTCACAAGGTCACTCAGTATTTGTCTTTTATTCTTGGAATATCATCATGACTATCTTGGTGATCGTTGTCCATCATTGAAGATTTTGAATCACTTTCCATGTCTTGAAATTTAGCATGTAAAACCTAAGACTCATGTCCTCATATGCTTCATGCCTCCAAGTTTTTCCACAAAAATTTCATGGCACAAGTATTTCCACAAAAAACTTCATGCTCTATGACTCATGCTCTATGATCCATTTTCTTGCATTTGTTCTCTCAACGCTGTTCCTTTTGTATGTCATTGCATAAGACTCCCTTTAAGTGTCACCTTCTTACAAACCCTAGGGTTTAATGCATAAGGTATTTGTTAATTCTCTTTGCACACAATTCATTGTGGGAGATAAATCTATCCATTGAATAATATTTGCACCCTTTTCAATGTAAGGTGACTGCCATAAACCATTGTCCCTTCCCTTCTTCGCGGTCACTGTCTTAATCACATTGGATGTGACTTGAATCCTTTGCCCTCTTGAGACTTATAGATTTCCCATTCAATCTTTGTCATGTCAAACATATCACTGGTCATTTGATCATATTTATACCCTACACTTGCATATCTTTTCTTTCACAGTCCATTTTATTGTCATGCCTCTTTATGCTTGGGCTATACTATCTTCTCATCAACTAATGACCTCTTATGGTAGTCACAAAGACCTATGGCCTTTTATGGTAGTCAAAAAGGACTATGAGTACCTGAGCTGGTAGTCTGCTAAGACAATTGATTGCCTTATCTTCCCTCTTCTTTTTCTTGATCACTTGATGGAACTGCTATAAGGATGTTTTCCAATTTGCTTTGTGTATGTAAGAAATAAAGTAGGTTATGATGGGTGTGAATGATTCTCTCCTTACCCAAGATGTAGTGGCACCATTTATTGATAGCTTCTATGGTAGCATAAAACTCCTTTTTATAGGAAAAGTGATATTGAAAGTCTCATAATGATACATGATCTAATGTTCATGTGTATGGGGTGGAGTGCGTAGTTAGATGCATTAGTTAGAATTTCAAAGGGGTGTGCTATGTTAGGAATTTTGTAGAGGCATTTCTTGAGCTCCTCAAAGGTATGTTGTGTAGGTGTCCACGAGAATGGTGTCTTGGTGTGCATGATTTGATTGAGTGACCACGCAATGTGAGAAACCAAGAACAATTTTGGGATAGAAGTTGGCAAGTTTGAGGAAATTACACAAGTCAATGAGGCTACATTGTGTTGGTCAATATCAAATTGGATTGATTTTGCTAAGGTCTACATGTATATTGGCATGGTCAATGATGTATCCCAAGTACTAAATCTATGTGGCTTTAAAAGTGCATTTTTTGAGGTTGGCTTGCAACTTGAATTGGTGTAGTGTATCTAGTATGCATGAGACTTGCTCCATGTACTCCTCCTATGTTTTGCTAAAGAGGCAGATGTCGTCTAAGTAGACAATGATGGAATTGGTGAAGGTTTGTAGGATATCATTCATTAGGAACATGAATTTGGCTAACCCATTATGCCATCTATTCATACAATCCTTGGTTTTGAAAGATTTTTTTCCAAATAAATTTAGTTTGAGCTAGTACTTAATGATATCCTAATTTAAGGTTATTCTTGGAGAAGTATTATGCACTTTGAAATTGGTCCAACAAGTCATTGATGCATGACAAAGTTTATTTGTTTTTCACTGTGATCTTGTTGAGTGTGTGATTGTTGATGAACAAGCTCTAAGCATCATCCTTCTTATGTGCATGGACTATTGGGTTGCTCCATGGTGAAGAGCTAGGTTAGATCTTTCCTTGATTTAGTAGCTCTTGGGTTTGATGTTGAAGTTAATCATTATCCTAATAGAATTGTGATGCAAATATATATTTAGGAGAGGGATTTTTCAAATCAATTTGGTGTTATATTGCACATTGTATTGGTCTTGCATTCTTCAAATATGTCTTTGTATTGTTGCAATATCTTGTCGAACCTTTCTTGCTGCAATGGGGTTGGCATATTTGTGAGAAATATTATTGTGTGTACTTGCTTGTGTAGGTGCATTTGTGGACCGTGAGAAGCACAAATTTATGTGTGTGGGCAATGATCTTGCAACATTTTTTAGTAGATACCAAAGCTAGTTTGGCTTGTGATGTTAACTCAAGGAGGTTAAGTTTCCACTTGTCATTATGTATTGTCCATTTTTGTGCCTTAAAATGGTAAATGCCATCATGATCATACACTCATGGTTCTCCAAGTAGGATATTATACCAGAGGTGTGACATCACAAGTGATAATGTCTTGCAAAGGCTTGATTAATGCATACTAAAAAATGCATTGTTGGCTTACCTAACTGCCCTAATTGTCTTGTAACCATCATAGATAGTAGGGGTTTGGATGTATGGTGGTAGAAAGATGTGGGTTCCTTATTGCATCATGCATCAGGCATGATGATTTTCTTTTGGTTGCCATTGTAAAAGATCACATGGACATCTTTTTTAACCCCACACTTCATATGGAAGAGACACTCTTGTACCTTTGAAGCATCAATTGTCATGGTGCAAGTGTGAAATCATTGTGCCTCTTGATAAGTATCTTCAATTGAAAAATGTTGAAAAATATCTCATGCTTATGGCAATCAGAACATACTTGAAGGTTCTTAACAACTATAATAGTTGTACCAGGGGCCATGTTTAGCAAACCAAATGCAATTGCTAACTTTTCACTATGGTGGTAGATAAATAATTTTATTTATTTTTAAACTGCAATGTTTTGTCAAAATTTCGACGAACAAGTCCGATGAAACAAAAACAAATTGCGACGAGGTTGCTATACAAGCGACGAAATTTTCGTCGCAATGTCAACTCAACCTTGTCGAAAAAATGACGAATGTTTGTTGTTTGTTTGACGCTTTCAAATAGGCACCTTGTAATGTTTTGTGTTTTTTGCCATCAATAGATGGATGAAGTTACGTCAATTTTCTGACAAAAACCACCAACATTTTCCATGGTGTTGACCGACGATGCTGGGTCATGGTTTCGACAAATAAAAGTTAGTCGTTAAAGCGATGAAATTCCAGTGATGAAATTCTAACGACAAAATTTAAAACAGTGTTTCATCAGAAATTTGACAATATTGTGTCAAAATTTCACCGAACATTCGTCAAAATTTGTAGTCAATTATAGTAGTGAAACATTTTCACAGCATAATCCTAATAGTGCAAAATGAATTGTTATGTTCTTGGTGCGTCACCATATAAACACGTTGAAATATTTATATGTCAACTTTTTGCAATATTATTTCTTGTATATGAAATGGACTGGGGAGAAAGCAAGTTCTAATTTATAATACAAATAAGAAATGGACTCAACATTGTCCTAGACCCTCGAATAGGTCTATTTAACAAAGAAACACCCTCTCAATAACTCTTCCAATTTCAAAACACCATTGGGCAACATTTACCAGTTTGCAAATCCACAAAATCCACAATTTTTAGGGTGTGATTGGCCCTCTAACCCCACTATCCTCTAAACCCTCACTTTTCTCAAATTTCACTAGGGTTTATTGAAAACCCCATATCCAGACATCATACAACCTCAAAACCACTTCCAACACTCTTCATTCTACCTGCACAAACTTAATTGATCACCAAATTATGTTGCCCCTTGACTTTACCCACTTTTTACTCCCTCAAACTTCTCTTTTTTATTCAAAACCCCTCTTTTCCCAAGTAGGGCATCATGCCATAACATAATTTTTACCTCCCTTGTCCTTGTAGAATGTTTGAACACATGAAAATCCACAACCTCACCCTATTTCCAACTTATTATAACTTATTCTCAAGCAATTTATTCTTTTCACCTCATCTAGCCTTGCTTTTAAGGCCTAAATTTTGAATTTTGAATAGGGACAACATTAGTAATCTCTTCCAATGCCTTTACCAATGCTATTTTCTTATTCGTACTCCCTATTGTACTTACATAATTGAATCAAATGACCCCACACTAACTCAAAACTAAAAGAAAGATTACAAAATGACCTATCATGGCCTTATTTGACATTATAATGACTAAAACAACTGAACTAGACCTTCTTCATCAAATGGAGGAATAAGGTGCTCTGCACCAATGATCATATGCTTTTTGTGTGGAATACTCAGACTTCTAAACCGTTGTGTGTATGTTTCTCTTTTCAATTGTTTTGCATGCCATTATAAGGGATCAAGCCGGTTGAACATAGCTCAGAGAAATTCCACGTGTTTGGGTACGAAAGAGGACCATGCCTACCATAAAATTACCTATTGGGATGTGTTGGAGTAGTTTGTTTGGTCACACGAATTGCAAAATGAAATTTGCACCACTTTGCAACTTTACACTACTTCCATTTGACACTTTTTCCATTAAGTGAAAACTGAACACCACAGGAAAACAACTCTGAGATAACAAAAATTGAGAGAGGTTATTGTAGAGGGGCCTAACGTGATCCTATAGGATTAGACAAATATTTTGTAAGTGTCATGGTTTTTGAGTAATATCCCATCAAATTTTTCTTCCCTTTTGCACTTTGGACCCTTAAGGGATCAAGCCGGTTGAACGTAGCCCGAAGCGATTCCGCGTGTTTGAGTGTGAAAGAGGACCATGCCTAGTGTAAATTTACCCATATGGATGCGTTCAAATAGTCCGTTTGGTCACAGAGTTGCAGAACAAAAGTTGCACCACTTTGCAACTTTCAACTACCTACATTTGACAACTTTTTCCTCAAGTGAAAATCTGCCACCACGGGAAAACCACTCCGAGATAGCAAAAATTGAGAGAGGTTTTTGTAGAGGGACCCAACAAAATCCTGTAGGATTAAATGAGAAGTTTCTAAACATTACAGTATCTGAGTAACAACATGCTAAAGTTTGCAACCATTTTGCACTTTGGACTCTTAAAGGATTAATCCGATTGAACGTAGCTTAGAGTGATTATGCGTGTTTGGGTGCGAAAGAGGACCATTCCTAGCATAAAAATACCTATTCAAATGTGTTGGAATAGTCTGTTTGGTCACACGAGTTGTAGAATGAAAGTTGTACCACTTTGCAACTTCACATTGCTTGCATTTGACACTTTTTCCATCAAGTGAAAATCTGCCATCACAGGAAAACCACTTTGAGATAGCAAAAACTGAGAGAGGTTTTTGTCGAGGGGCCAACACTATCTTGTAGAATCAAACAAGAAGTTTCTAAGCATCATGGTGTCCAAGTAACAACATGCTAAAGTTTGTAGCCATTTTGCACTTTGGACTCTTAAAGGATCGATTCAGTTGAACGTAGCTCAAAGAAATTCCATGTGTTTGGGTACAAAAGAGGACCATGCCTAGTGTAAACATACCTATTCAGATGTGTTGGAACAATACGTTTGGTCACACGAGTTGCAGAACGAAAGTTGCACCACTTTGCAACTTTGCATTGCTTGTATTTGACACTTTTTTCATCAAGTGAAAATCTGCCACCACAAGAAAACCACTCTAAGATAAAAAAATTAAGAGATTATTTTGTAGAGGGGCCCAACACAATCCCATAGGATCAGATGATAAGTTTCTAAGCATCATGTATCTGAGTAACAACATGTTGAAGTTTGCACCATTTTGCACTTTGGACTCTTAAGGGATCGATCTTATTGAACGTTGTTTAGAGTGATTCTGCATGTTTAGGTGTGAAAGAGGACCATGCCTAACATAAAAATACATATTTAGACACGTTGGAATAGTCTGTTTGGTTACACGAGTTGTAGAAAAAAAGTTGCACCTCTTTGCAACTTTCAACTACTTGCGTTTGACAAATTTTTTCCCAAGTGAAAATCCACCACCACGGGAAAACCACTCCGAGATAGTGAAAATTGAGAGAAGTTTTTGTAGAGGGGTCTAACATGATCCCAGAGGATTAGACGAGAAGTTTCTAAGCATCATGGTATTTGAGTAACAACATGCTGAATTTTGCACCATTTTGCAGTTTGAACTTTTAAGGGAACGATCCGGTTGAATGTAACTCAGAGCAATTCTACATGTTTGGGTGAGAAAGAGGACCATGCCTAGCATAAAAATACCTATTCAGATGCGTTGGAACAGTCTGTTTGGTCACACGAGTTGCAAAACGAAATTTGTACCATTTTACAACTTTTAATTACTTGTATTTGACAACTTTTTTCCCAAGTGAAAATCCGCCACCACGGAAAAACCACTCTGAGATAGAAAAAAACCAAGAGTGATTTTTGTAGAGGGGCCCAACACGATCCCACAGGATTAGACGAGAAGTTTCTAAGCGTCATGGTATCCGAGTAACATGCTGAAGTTTGCACTATTTTGCACTTTAGACTCTTAAGGGATTGATCGGGTTGAACGTAGCTCAGAGCGATTCCACGTGTTTGGGTGTGAAAGAGGACCATACCTAGTGTAAAAATACCTATTTGGAAGTGTTGGAATAGTCTGTTTGGTCACACGAGTTGTAGAATGAAAGTTGCATCATTTTGCAACTTTCAACTACTTGCATTTGACAACTTTTTCCCCAAGTGAAATCTTCCACCATGGGAAAACCACTTTGAGATAACAAAAATTGAGAGAGGTTTTTGTAGAGGGGCCAATTTTATTGCATAGGATCAAACGAGAATTTTCTAAGCATCACGGTATCTGAGTAATAACAAGCTGAAGTTTGCAGTCATTTTTGCAGTACTTTGGACTTTTCAGGGATCAATCCGGTTGAACGTAGCTCAAAGCGATCCCATGTGTTTGGGTGCAAAAGAGGACCATGCATAGTGTAAAAATACCTATTCGGATGTGTTGGAACAATCCATTTGGTCACATGAGTTGCAAAACGAAATTTGCACCACTTTGGAACTTTGCATTGCTTGCATTTGACACTTTTTCCATCAAGTGAAAACTTGACACCACAGGAAAACCACTCCGGTATAACAAAAACCGAGAGAGGTTATTGTAGAGGGGCCCAATGTGATCTTGTAGGCTCAAACAAATATTTATTAAGTGCCATAGTTTTCGAGTAATACCCCGTCAAAGATTGTTACCCTTTTGCACTTTAGACCCTTAAGAGATCGAGCCAGTAGCTCAGAGCGATTCTGCATGTTTGGGTACAAAAGAGGACCATGCCTAATGTAAATGTACCATGTACTTAGAAGAAGATCAATAAAATTCATTGTTTCCTTGCATTTTCTTGTATTTTTACCAAAAGTATGATGTTTCCTTGAATTGTACGGTTCTGTATAGGGTGATTGTGTTCTCTTTTTCAATCTCTTTGTGTTTCAACAGACCCAATACATATTTAGAAACCCATTTTGATGTTAGGGTGCTTATTTGGTGAAAGGGAATAAGTTTTATCGGGTTTGTGTTGCTACCCCTGTAGATTTTGATGGAAAAGGGCATGAAAAATGAGGTTTCACCCTAGGGTTTGATAAAATATTGCATGTAGAGGTTGGGTGATTGTCTTTTGAGTTTGTGTAGGTGATTTTAAGAAGGTCTGAGGTAGTGGCATATTTTGGTAAGGTGTGGAACCATTCGTTTCAATAAACCCTCCTCATACTAGCATAAAATAAAGGTTTTGTGGTTTGGCATGGTGGAGTTGAGAGTTTGGATACATGAGAATTGCTCCCCCAACAAGTTCAGAGGATACATGAGAATTGCTCCCCCAACAAGTTCAGAGGATTGTTGAACGTTTAAAGGTACGTTCCTTTGTAAATTAGGCCTATTTAGTCTAATGAGGATAATGAAAAAGTTCATTTTTGATACACATGTTCCAAGACAGTCACTATTGATTTTGAAGTATGTGTTGTAACTCAATAATGGCTATCTAGATCAGTCATTTTTTTGTGAAGTCATTTGAGAAGTTTGTGAGAAAAGGTCTAAAACTAGGGTCTGTTGACCTATTAGAAAATGCTGAGTGAAGGGTTAAAATTGAAGAGATAGAGATTTGTTGGTTGAAACTTTGTTTGAAACTCACTCATTTGAGGTTTTGTGAAGATTGACACCCCTTTCTTACATATTCAAATTGAAAAAAACCTAATTGCAATCCATTCCACTGACCTACTTAACCCTACATCGGTGGAATGAAAATATTCTCACTTAATGGAATCTCAAAACCCTATTTTGAGGGTTACAAACTAGTTATGATAAAGGAAAAGGAAAAAGTGCTGCAAATACAAAAAAACATCATCCTTTATTTACTAATTTTGTAATTGTGCAACTAATGCAATTTTGCGTTTTTACACCAAATGACATCTTTTATGCAATATCATTTCTCTAATCACCTAATGACCTCTTTGAGACTTTGAATACATTAGATATGACCTTCACATGACCTTTTTCACATTGTTTACATTTCAAAATTCAAATTTTGTAAATTTTCCTATTGAAGGCATTTAGAGAACAAGGTGCTCTTGCACCAAACATGAACTCCAAAATTACAATATTTGAGTAAATCTCATTACAATGCCTTAGGTACTTTTTTCTCACAAATATTTTACAATGTCACTCATATATTTGAGATTCTCTTTAAATGTCTACATCATAGGTGCTCATTATGAGGTTAACTTCAATTGAGTAACTTGAGATTCCCTCACTAAGCTTCACATGCTCTTTTATAATGGCTTCACATTAGAATTGAGATTTGTCAAGATCATCAAAATAAGGATGTTTCATTGCATTTTTGGCTGAGATTCTCTTTGATGGCTCATAAATCAACATTTTCTATAATGAGAGTCCAATCAATTTTTAGTAGTTTACTTATAAATATGCAACACAAAAGAGAAAAAGAAAGAGCATCCAAAATGGAAATGAAATGAAAATAGATGGAAGGCACTTACAAATAAGCATGCCGGTCTCTCAACTTAGTCACTCTTGGTCATACATTTTCACTGGGAGTTCCAAGATACCTATTGCACACAACACCTCTCATAAATAGACTAAGTTGAAATTTGAGATGATCTTATAATGTCTACATCATAGCTGCACATGATAAGGTTAAATTCAATGAATAACTTGAAATTCCCTCACCAAGATTTGCACACACTTTTGTAATGGCTTAAAATCATGCTTGAGATTTGTCAAGATCATCAAAATAAGGATGTTGCATTGCTTTTCTGGCTGAGATTCTCTTGGATGGCTCATAAATTTGCATTTTCTACAAGGGGACACCAATGAATTTTTAGTAGGTTACATAAAATAGGAAAAGTAAGAGAAGATGATAGCATTTCCATCAAACAAATTAATGTGCATACAAGTATAAATTAATAAGAACCGATGTGCATACTTACAAATTAATCCAACGAACTGTTCGGGTCTTCTCTACTCTTTATTGTGTCAAGTATTGCCTCGTGGTCAGACTCACAGACCTTCCACATGACCTTGTTCAAAGGTCTACCCCAATATTTGGTCAAACTAACATTGGATGCCATGAAAAGGTTCAAGTAATGAAGAATCTTATGATGTGTGTCAAAGTCTTGGAACAACCAATGTTTAACACTCTTATGTGGGTACCTTCTAAGCCACATTCCAGTAACAACCGAGCTTGTATGGTTTTCAATTTTTTCTCCATCTATAACTGGGGCCTCCAATTTATTTTTAGCCTCAACACAAGGACACAAGTAATAGTCTATTCCCTCTTTGTTGTCTTCATCTATAACAATTGCATAAACTTGCCCTACATTGATATGTGCAACAAATCTCTTGAAATTAGTCAACATTACAAATACACTACAAAGTAATATAACAATATGGAATTTCAAAAACTAAGCAAGCAAATATATTACCTGGTTGAACTAGATCTGATACATGGTCAAAGTCGACCGATGATTCCATCTGTGTTAGTTCCAATGTTGTCAGAGGGTGATACATGTGAAGTGGGCTAAGATAACTTGTCAACCATTTTTGAACCCACTCCCCTGACTCACAATCATTCCAAGCTTGCATTGTATATGAAGAACAAAAGAATGCCATATTTCGTGTATCAATACTCCATGAACCTGCATTTGAGCTAAGGAAAGAGTGTAGCTCACTCGATCCTGTTAGTGTACAACAATCCTCATATGGTGCAATGTTAGTATCATCCATCAATGAAAAATATCTACGAACTGAAGACGCACCTTCATTACTTGGACCCATCAAAGCATTACACCACTCGATGATTGATCTTGCATCTATCAACTTTGCACTGTCTTTATACTTTAACTCTTATCATGCTAATGCTCTTTTCAAACATGCTCTTGCACCATCATGCTCCCCATTTCCATGCCTGACCTCACAAAAGTTCCACATATGTTGTACACCTGTAATTACATGCACCATGCTCAACCAGTAAAACATGTGCAAGTTCTTGAACTATGCTACATAGTTATCTAACCATATTATATGCCGACCGTATGCTATGCCCCTTTGAGCCAAATCACTGTAGAACATCTAGAAGCAAACTTGCACGAACTCTGGAGAATGTGTGTGATCATCACTAATATAAAAGTGATACTCCCTCAATACCTTCCTTTGGTCCTCTATACTATCAATTGCATGAATACATGCTATTTGCACAAATATCAAAACTTGTGTGGAGTTGTAATACTATGACTAAAACTCATGTTGTGGTTGTAAAGTGTAGTTCTTTGCAAAGTCAACCACTGATACTATGCTTCCAACTGGAAAGGTGTCCTTGCATAGCTTGAATTGCGTGTCCAACCATCGGGCTCTATGGGTATTCCTTGCATACTCACACTATATTGTCATGATACATGGACATAAACCGATACACTGGAATCTTCTAAATAACCAAATCACACCTTTTTGCTTGAGACCCATCTTTTGTAGCATATGCCACTGTTTTATACTTCTTGAACTCTACTAGTTTCTGTCCCACCTCATATGTGCTTTCCATATGTTGACATACTGGCATACGCTGCAAGCCACTGCAACGCTCGCATGAACCATCCAAGCATGACATCATGTAGAATATTTGGCTATCCTCTATTTCACATAATTTTTTTGATAAAAACTCTCTTGAAGATTTTGGTGGGGCTTCTATGTCACAATCCTACAAAACATCGTTAGTATGCAAATCACAACATATAGAACGATAAAAAATATAATGGTTAGAGAATTCAATATGTAGTCTACAACAATAAGTAGTGCATGTGTGATTTATCTTGACATAAAAAGGTTTAAGCATTTCAAAAAATCTTTGACAAATACTAATTTCAGGATAATCCATTTGAAATTTACGAAAAAATTGGGTTTAGGTCACATCCAAAAAATGCTTCGGATGTGGCTCACAGTTTTGACTACCGATTCTCCTTCTTACCACATCCATTTAATTAAGAGATGGCCTTATGTTATTCTTCCAATACTCTTCAATTAGTGTTCTCAATGCTTCAACAACTTTTTTATCTTTTTGTGGTAGTCTCCCTGAGAATGCCCATAATTCATTTGAATCAGTGCCCTCAATTCTTTGCTGCCTTTGAATGACTTTTAATAAAGTTTTTCTACTAATTATCATTTGTTCACTTGTCTTTCTAATGAGACGAGCTCTCTTTGTTTGACTGCTTACCAAAGTTGATGTAATGACATGTCATGTGTCATTACTATCCTTTGAGTGTGAGGTCTTACCCACACTTTCATATGCATCCATTAGATTCTTCACAATAGTGTTTTCACTCGATGCATTTGATGTTCTCAACCCAAGAGTCTTCATGATGTCTCTATACTTTATACTCTACATCATTTCAACAAATAGTTGACATCTTGTGGTCTCATTTAGCCTTTCAAAGTAGAATTTCCAAATCTTATCAGCATATCTTCTACAACTGCATGCTGGAATCTTACCTTCCATGTGCTACAAAATATCCTCATTAATATTAATCAAATACTTTGGCTTTCTATGCAAAATTATAGGTAGTGTTCTCCTAGGTACATACATCTCAACATTAGAAATTTCATCAATATTTAATTGAGGTGGGCTAGATTGCATACCTTCAATCGAGGGTGGAGTAGAAGACATACCTTAAGGTTCTGGTGGGGATGATGGCTTCTTCATCAAATCTGAGTGATGATGTACTCTCAACTTGAGATGTGTTGGCTGGTATCCATCCATATTCACTTGCGGTAGCTGGTGTCCCTCCATATTCACTTTGTGCTTATTGGTGTCCCTTCGTATTCACTTTCTGTAGAGGGTGTGTCTCCAACTACGGTATCTGAATCTATCTTACCAAGATGCTTTCACATTCGTGCCCTTTGTGTTGCCAAATCCTATTCTCTTTTTGATGGTTGAGGTTCCTCTTCAGTTGGCTTGTTTTTATAAACTGTACCCAATTTCTTCTTTTCACAATATGCCACCACCTGTTCTCTCTCCATTGCTTTGAAGGTTTCATACTCTTTGTCTGTTATTTATTTCCCTCTTCGTTTCTTTAGCATGGTGGATAATTTTAGTTGTAGCATTGTAATGAGACAAATATTAGTTCCTTGAGTATTTTTCCATTCAAATAAATGAATATATGCCATTCAAGGCTTTATAAAAGATACTTACAATCATCCTGTACAAGAGTATTTCTAGCATAGAAAAAGGTGGTGCAAGGGCATGCCCTGATTGCAAGGTAGGAAAAATTATATTGTTTTCCTTGTGTAAATGGGGTGTTAAAGAATGGTTTTGATGAAATTATGAAGGAACCATCCATGTAATGGTTGTTTGAGTTTGTGCAAGGAATTTTGTTGGTATTAGTGAGGTCTGGTAAGCCCGGTTGTCAATACTTTCAATAAACCCTAGGTTATTTGCATGAAAGTTGAGGAATTGGTGGTAAAACATTTTAGAGGTCAAGGCTCTAAGAAATAATGGTTGAATTTATTGTTTTGTAACACAATTAGTGACTGTTAGTTGAGATTTGGTGAAAATAAAGTGTTTTGGAGGTACCTCCTTTGTAAAAGAGGGCTATTTGGTGGCATAGAAGGTAGGGCAGCCTATTGGTTTTCAATATTGTTGCAAAGAAACCTCTTGAAACCTTTGGTATATTGTGTTAGGAGTTTAAGTGTGTCTCAGATGATGTTTTTTAGGTATTTGTATAAGCTTCTCTAAAAGGTATTGAGAAAAATCAGTGTTGGAGGGCTACAAGCCTTTAGGTGTGTGTTTGGGATAAGTTGAGTGTATAATGTTTAAGGGGATAGTTTTTTGTTTCAGTCTGATGATTTTGAGTTGGTTGGGGTCTTCACCACCTAGGTTTCTATCATGCTGCCCCTACCTTCTCAACCCTACCTTATTGGCAAGCTAGTGGAGCGTTGGCAAGGTAGCTCACTCACTAGCTTGCCAATGCAGTAGGGTTGAGAAGGTAGGGGAAGCGTATGCCTCATAGAAATGGGGTTCCATAGTGATGTACATCACCATGATACCCCATTTCTATGAGGCATACGCTTCCCCTACCTGTAAATCACCGTGACACCCCATTTCTATGAGGCATACGCTGCCCCTATCTTCTCAACCCTACCACATTGGTAAGCTAGTGGAGCATTGGCAAGCTAGCTCACTCACTAGCTTGCCAATGCAGTAGGGTTGAGAAGGTAGGGGCAGCGTATACCTCATATAAATGGGGTGTTATGATGATATAATGAGGTATACACTACCCCTACCATCTCAACCATTTTTGAGACCAGCCTAAACACACAATTTTAAGGTTTGAATTAATTTAAAATGATGTATTGACCCATTCCTCTCACTGTGGCCACTCTAACTTGAGGAATGGGTCTAAAATATCACTAAAAAGGTGTGGGAATGTTGATTAAGTACAAGGGAGGTCAAGAGTTGAGTTGGGCATGAAGCCCTAGAGTGAAATTTGGTGTTTTCCATGTGAATTTAAGAGGTTTTGACATGCTAAAGTGAGTATTGTGTTAGCGAATCATTGTTTCTTGTTGAATTGAGTTTGTGCAGGACATTTCAGACCTGTTTGAGGTGGTTTCATGTTTTGATAAGGTTGGGAAGTATGTTTTCCAATAAGCCCTAGGTTATTTGGCTTAAAAAGAGGGTTTTTGGTTTTGGCATCTTGGTGGATGAATTTATCAGAACTAATTGTGAATTATTTGGTTTGAATACATATAAATGTCTTCCCACATGTGTTTGGAGGTTTTGGTCAAGTTTCAAGATAAGTTTCTTTGCTAAAGTGTCCTAATTTGAGGCCTAGTTGGCATAAAAAGCTTGATTTGAGAAAGTTGTTACAAAGTAACCAATAGTGGTTTGTTGGAATGTAATTTTGTACCTTGAAGGGTCCTTGAAATGGCTCAAGTATTGGTTTGAAAGAATCTTATCGAGAAGAAATACCTGATTGAATGAGTTGGCAATGGTACAAGGAAGAGTGCTGATTTGGTGAAAAGTGAAGAATTTTGAGAATTGTGTCTTGTGAATTGTTGTTGCTGGTTGATTTTTTGTGTTTAGTTGTTTTGCAGGACCTCCCCTGGTTGCATCAAAATTAAAATTCTTTATCTATGCTTCCATTTTGAGCCATGATTGCAAGATAGGTTGCACCTTTCCCTATGTTGCTAACTTAACTTCAATAAAGAGTCTTCTAACAGTGGAGAGAAGGGTTAGAATCCCTTGTAAGTAGACTAATCAAGGAAACATTTAAAATATATCACAAATAAAAGTGATGAGGTAGGTTTAGTGATGAGGTAAATTTAGAAATAGAGATGAAAACCAAAATAGTTTCTAAGATCTATCAATGTGGGAGGAGTATATTCCAATTTTTTAGAGACATGTATGGAAAATTTGGTAGCATAGACAAGGAAATGAGTTGCTTGGTATAATTGTTTGAAAAAATACCTCAATGAAAGCTTCAGAGAATAAAGGATTGAGAAATGATGTTTTATTTTACTTCCTTAAAATGTATGTCATATATATGTGCATACAAAATGTGGAAGCATACACAAGGTAAGTCAATTGTTAAATAACAAAATGCCTCAAAGAGATGTGGTTTAAAAATGTAATTGGAAAGTGTATAGAATTGTGTAATTTAAAATGTGCATTGACAATCTAAGGTTATAATGACAAACAAACATTGATCAATATGGAATATGAAAAATAACAAAAATAAAGGCAAGCCATAATAGAATGAAAGAAAATGTGTAAAGAATTCACATACCTAAAAAACCAGAGTTATAAATGAAGAAGTTCAACCCAATTATGTAGCCTTAGCTTCTTCATTCTTCAAACTCCTCAACAATTTGAAATTTTCAAAAGATTGTTCCCCTCCAAACTTCAATTGTATATTAGTTTTCAATGGAATTCAAACTTGAACTGATAGTATATGTCTTTCAACGTGAAAACTCTGCTATTTCATGCAAAGGTGATAGAAAGATCATGAAAAAGGTGGTGGAATGTGAAAAACATGCATGCACACTTCACAACATCATAAAAAAACTACTTTTTGTTGGAGCACACGTAGAACCAGGAGAATATGCAGAATGTGGGCCTTGAGATCACGGGTATATTAAGTTTTTTTTTTATCATTTTTAGTGCAACACAAAACACACTCGCATTATAATGCGAGCATGTTATTTATTCCTAAAATAGCCATAACTCTACTTCTTCAAAACGCGCTCGCGTTATAAGAAAGTTGGTTTGTAAATAGATTTCTTTTCTCTCTCTTTGTCTATACCCTATATACCGTAATTCTCTCTCTTCCCTCTACCCTTAAACCCTAATTGTATCTCTCTCCCCTCTCCCCTTAACCCTTATACCCTCTATCTCTCTCCCACTCCCTCCCTCTCTCTCTCTTGAGTCTCTCCCTCTTCTCTCAACCCTTATACCCTCTCTCTCTCAACTCCCTATCTCTCACTCACTCCTTCTATCTCTCTCTCCTCTACCCTCTACCCTTAACCCTTATACCTTCAACCCTTAAACCCTAATTCCATCTCTCTCCCCT
>VDFB02271358.1:1061134894-1061210590 GCA_007258455.2 Sequoia sempervirens
AAATAAATTAGTAGTTTAGAAAGTGGACTTAGAGCACTTGAATCCTTCTTTTTGTTCCATCTCAAAATTTTGAGTGTAAGTATTTCCTGATTTAAAAAAAAAGTGGCCACTTAAGCCCCCTTTTTGGGAACCATCTTGGTGCACTTACCCAAAGATTTCATAGATTAGTATGTTTTTATTTTAAAATTAGGACCACTAGATAATTAAGAATCAACAAATAACTATCACTAATAGTGTGCAGGAACCACCAATTAAAGATCAAAGATTATTATATGCAAAGGTAGATAGATGCTCTAGGAAGATTTATCCCCTCAATTCATAAAGAATTTGAAGGGATTGGTGTAAACATAAAACCTATTGAGGGAATTAACAAAGGAGAACCACCCCTCACACCAGTAGTTACTCTAGACATAAAGGAGACTTCCAAAAGACATATTAACATCATGGATGAGGAAGTAGTAGAAAATACAATAGAACCTGTGATATTTGAGTTTCCAATAACAAACCTAGAAAGGGTTTCTGCTCTTAAGAACATATCCCCTTCAACATTACCCATTTGCTGTGGATTGGTTATTGAAGATCCAAACACATTCTTGTTTGAATTTGATGTGTTGTGTCAGAGTTATGATAGTATTACAGATGCACACAAACTCAAGCTCTTTCCAACCACATTAAAGGATGTTGCTCTATGATGGTTTATGAGATTGGGGAGAAATGCAATACTCGACTGGGAAATAATGAAGGCCAAATTTTTGTAAAAATATCAAGATTAAATTATAGAGGAATAAATAGGAAGAAAGATGACATCCTCAAGATGTCATAAAGAGAATATGAACCACTTTAGGATTATGTGGAAATATTTTAATTCTGTCTAAAGAAATCACATCAGAATAGGCTCTCTACTAAGTCATTAAAATTGATATTTTTGTGAGGAGTACATAAAGACTGTATGGATTCTTTAAACCTCATATGGGTAGGAAATATCTCTCAATTTCCTTTTTAGGAACTTTTCAAGGTATGTAGACACTATTCTAGATCATCCATAAAGAAGACCAGGGTCAATAGAATCTCTTCCTCCAATAAAACATCCACTAGGGTCTTAAGGGTGGAACTTAGTAACCTTTTGTCCAACATGAACGAGAACATAATAAGCTACTTGGCTACCCAATTGGACACCTTCCATATCAAGAAGAAGCAAGAAGAAGTGGAGGAAACCCTAACTAAACACTTTCCATATTGTTTCCATAAGAGGATAATCTTCAAATGCAAGAAGCAGGCTAGCATTTTTGAAGAAAAGCAAGGGAAGTCTAAATGTCAAGCCCTAGAGGAGAAGAATTGCAACTATTTTACATTGCTCAGTGCAAACCTTGACAAAAAAGATAAGGTATGCCTCAAGATCCATTGTCTTATGTAGTATGTCATTTCTAAGGGATAATTTTCAAACTTCTCACATTGGAACAATTAATCCTAGAATAATACACAAAATCAATCATGCCCAATGGTGCAAGCACCCAATTGGGCTCCACAACAGGGGATATGGCCACCACAACCTTAATAAGCCCCACATTATAATTCTTAGTGGCCACATCAATAGAATCAATGGTCATCATA
The DNA here is from genome assembly GCA_007258455.2 of Sequoia sempervirens. Classification (NCBI taxonomy): domain Eukaryota; kingdom Viridiplantae; phylum Streptophyta; class Pinopsida; order Cupressales; family Cupressaceae; genus Sequoia; species Sequoia sempervirens. The sequence goes on from VDFB02271358.1 coordinate 1,061,136,506, forward strand.
ATGGCATGGGAGTCAACAATGGAAAAACCAAAATATAAACTACCTACAACCACAACAACCCACTATAATGCCAAATCCATCCATGGCCACACCATCACAACCAAAAGCAGCTCAGTTGCCAACCCAACCTGCATCTAACCCTAATAACAAGCTTGTTCAGTAGGCTTATACTAATGACACCATCCAATACCCAACCTATGCGGTTGAGGTGAGTGATAAATCCTAGACATACACATTCAAAGGCTCATTCATCTCAAATGAAGCACAAGGAAAAATCTACTCTCTTGATTATACATGCTAACATATCAACTTCTTAAGCTGTACTTTTTTCTCCAACTTGTGGGAAATAGTATTCATATTTAGATGTTGGAGGGAAAATATAAATATTTTTCATCATGCCACCAATAACTAGATATTCATAGCAACCATCAGGATAGATCACTTGGGATTGTGTAAGATCAATCTAGAGAAGGACTTGCAACATGAAACCATGAATGTGAACCTCTAGGATAAAAATCAATACATGTAAACACACAAAACCTAAAAAATTGCAAACCTTACCTACCACACCACTCACCATTAAACACACTAACATTTCAAGGAATTAAGATTTGAAATAAGTATGTTTCCAAGCACGTGCACAAGGATTAAGAAGAGAAATTTTGATCCATACCATATAAAAAAAAATTAGATCCAAAAAGATACCAATGATAAACCAATAAATGGTGAGAATACCACTAACCATCAATCACCAATGAGATTAACTAGAGATTTTTTAAAAGTTTGTTCAACTAAACCACAAATTTGGAGCATTGATAGTGGTAGGTAAAATACATAGTGGATGGCGAGCTAGCTAAATATTTTGAATATCAACCATCCACATGGAGATAAGGAGTTCATCAATAGTCAACAAGAATAAAAAATGAAAAAACATTTCATAGAACTAATAACTACCTCTAATGATCAAATGGTCAAGGAACTATGGAGTAGTCACTACCTTGTAACTATAGAAGAACATTTTAGCTACCATGAAGATGTGAATCACACAATACACATTGTGGTACAAACATGATCAACTATTATCAATGTTGTTCACCATGCTCTCAAGAGGATTTCCAAAAATGGAAAATGCACCACCACAAAGTATGAATGTATTCCACTTTGCAAAGTAAGAATGTACTACCAAAGGAAAAATAAACCATCACAGGAAGAACCAAAGTACTTGTGGTCATGGGAAAGTAAATTGACTACCCAATGGGAACAAATCCACATTAAATTTGGTGAATAGGATCATAACATCATGGGCACCCACTACAAACTAGAAACAATCACCACACAACACTATAAAAGGAAGATAACACAACAAAAAATCCTAGAGTGCACAACCAAATAAAATAGGGTTTGTGATATGTATCTAAGTTAATATAGGGATGACATAACAATTTAAAACACATGACCTAGTCAAATATTTGGGTGCAAGCCGATAGGGAAAATGTTCAAACTTGTGTCCCACTTCAAGCCAACTTATACACACAAATAAATTTAAGCACTTCTAACTAAAAGTCAATCTTGGTCAAACATATATTATTTAGATTCATTCTCAGTAAATTAGATCTAGATCACTACTTTTCCAACTAAACATGTCCACTAAATACATATGTAGCATCACTTTGAGGCCAATTTAAAAATAAATAAATATTATTTGAAAAAACTTGATGTTCTCACAACTTCTACTTATGTAAACAATATTTTAAAAAATTATAAAATATCTTTTTGTAGATCTATGTAGACATGGAAAATGTATCGACACACTTTATCCTGATTACTAACACTGCCTAATCCTGAATCATCCCTTTGTCTAAACCATTTAATCTAATAACCCTTATTTGATTAAATTCATCAATTTTCCTCTCTTAATTAAATAAATCATTATTTATCTAATTAAGTCTTTCTCTTTTGTTAATTAAATTAATCAATCTGATTTAATTAACCCTAGGTCTCTATTTAATTAAATAATTCACTTTATTTAATTAAATCTCTAAGGTCATCTTATTAAATTAAATAAATTAAACTTTATTTGATTTAATCTAACAATCATCCCATTTAGTTAAATAAATCAAAATCTTTATTTAACTAAGTCTAAATCATTTTCCTCTCAACTTTGATTTATTTAAATCCTAAAATCTAAGTCAAAATTGTCAAATCACCCAATCTCCTCTCATTTAATCAAATCTTGATTAAATTTAATCTTAATCCATGTCCCATCCTCTAGCTTTTGCCACTTGCACATGAAAATACATTTAATTCATTTATTAAATCTCTATTTTCTCTCAACTTGGTATCTTTAGAGAATATTCTTCCAAATTTGAAAATCCCTCCAAGTGGACTTTGTCCTTCCAACAAGACATTCATTCCTTCTTACATGTCCTTGTGCATTGAGCCAAGTGGCATTTAAGTCATTTATTTTTCCCTCTTACATGTCATTTCACTATTTTCAAATTCCACCTAATTGCATTTATGGGCACATTCATCAAAATGTGCACATCCTTTGCCCATTCACATCATGATAAGTGGCATTTGGCTATTGGTTGAAAGTTAGTCCCACATTGCTTCTTTTTGGGCATTCTTCCATCTTGTCTTTCTATAAATAAGAGGTTTCTCTCCTCATTTTGATCATCCACAATTTGAGCAAGTTTACTATACTCAATTTTATCTTCAAGCATATCTATTTCCATCAATTTTTATCAAAGTCTTAGCTAGGTTATGTAGATTTTTCGTCATGGAGCTCAAGTGAATCTTCAACAAAGTGGATCAACCTTCATCACTCATCAACATTGCATCATAGGAGTTGGGAAAGGGCCAATTTTCACATCAAATTGGCACCAATTCCCCCATGGGATCACAAGTTTGCTTGCTTAATTAGGATTTCATTACTTTTTTCATTGTGTTCTTCATTCTTATTTCCAATTTTGAGCATTGCTAATGGATTTCATGGGGAATCTTAATTCTTACTTGCATTTGATCTAATTATGTGTTTGTTTATTGTGTTTTGCAAGTATTAGGATTGAGGTTCTACATTTGGCACTAGAAGGAGGGTGACTCTCAAGTTTAAATCACATTTTTTAACAAAATTCTGTGCTTTTTTTCTCTATTTTTTTGTGTCTACAGGAAACTACACCGCTATCAGTTGAACGTTGCCATACAACACCGCTATCGGTCTAGTAGCACCATATAATGACACTTCAAACTACAAACTATGCCGCTCGATCTTTCCCACTCAGAATTCAAAATTCTTAACTCCACCACTGGTTGAAATCTCACGCGCTGGAAGTCTCAAACTTCAAACAATGCCGCTAGGAAAAACTTTAACACAATCATGCTCTCTATTTTGCTATAGAGCACCACTTACAAAATTAGCGGTGCCATATAGCATCGCTAGGTTCCTCAAACTTCATTTCCTGTGCAGACTCTGCCACTGGAGTGAAGTAAAAAGTGAAATTTTAGTTTTTTATAACATGTACTTTTTTAATTTTGATCATCTGGGTTATTAATTGCTTTCCTGACCTCTGTTTTGCAGTTCTAACTGGTTTTTTGTAGGTTGGCTTAATCAAAGGTGAAGAAAAGAAACTTAGTGGAAGTTTCATAATGACATCATCATCTCATGATATCAAGTGTTTTTTGAACACTTTAGTGTTTGTTGAACACTCTTAGAGAATTCATAATTTCTCTTAAGGATTTGTTTCTTTTCATGTGCTTAGGACATACTACATTTCTTTTGGGCTCTAAAAATAACACTATAAAGGCTTTCAATTTTTTCCACAAAGGGCTTACAAAGAACTTTAGGACAAACTCACTAGATTTGGTTTGAGGATTAATAATTGAACAAGGCAATCTCCATATTTCATTTTTGGTGCTCTAAAAAGAATCAAATCATTGCTTTGTGGATTTAAAATGAATAAGTGCTTTGTTTTGTAATTACTTACTCAAAGTAATATCATTAAAAGGACGTATGTGCTTCTTTCGCACCTCACAAAGATTTTGAGAATCAAAGGCCTTTTGGTGACATTAAGTTGTGTAAGTGATTACCCACACACTTTAATTTGGACTTTAAAATTGAACAAATCTTGTGAGTGTGAGTGGAACATATTGCATGTGTTCTCTCTTTGTTTCTCAACAAAGATCGATCGAACTACATATATGTTTGCTCACTTTTGTTTGTCTTAGAGGGCCTACCTTGTGGGAAAAATTAATCACCCAAGGGAACAACCCAACCAAAAACATGCTAAAGCCAAGCGACTTCCAACTGGTATATAAGTGTGGGTACTTTTTGAAAGGAAAGTATCACGATGGTCATTTTGACAAGAAGGGAATCAACGGTCTCTTGTCGCATGGATGATCCCCCACAAATGGAATGCCCACATTAAAACCCTTGTTTAGAAAAGGAAAAAATCCTTGATCTATTTGTTGGTGCAAGAACAGTCGTTCTGAAGCCGCCCCACACTTTTATGTCTTTTAGTAGAAATGGAAATGGAAAGTATGCCATGGGAGTTTCATGGGTATTGATGCTTGGCTACCCTGTATAAGTGAGTGTTGTGGAGGGGAGCTAGTGGGGTCAAACATCTAACCATTCACTAAAAGTAGGCATAGCTGGACTTGTCCAAGTGGGGATTCAACAAATATAGTCTTTCATAGCCATGAGATTGTGCATTTTCTTGGGAGCATGTTCTTGGGAACAAAACACTTTGCTTGTTCGTAAAAATTTGGAAACAAACATTCAACATTATCATCAAACTTCAAACCCTTTAGGAGGAAAATATCTTTGACAAGATTCATGTGTTATTGCTTGCCCTTGGGATTTTGTCCTTAGAGGTTTCTAAACACTTGAATTTATATCTCAATTTTCTTACTAAAGTCAACAATAGGAAACTTTTGCCTTAAATTCCTTAATTTCCACATAATACACTTTGTGGGATGATAAGAGGTTAAGACATTAGACATTTAGTTTGAAGAAACCTAATCAAAAATTGTTTGTGGTAAAAGAAGTTGCTAAACAAAGCTAAGAACAATTGAACCCCACACGTGTCTTAAATGATTTCACGCAGGATCAAAATCTGGAAACCAAATTCAAAAGCTCTTTGTCCAAAAGAACATCAAAAGTGTCTCTCAATGCTCTATGAATTCAGACAAAGATTACTTTTCAACTTTTAGAGAAGAGCTTCAAGAAACAATCCCAATTTGTACTCATTCTATTATTGTCAAAATCCAAATATTTTTTGGGAATTTGAGAATCTTGTTTAGAGTAAAGCATGTTCTTCAAAACTGAGGTCTTGTAAGAAAGAGTATTTTTAGGTACACATAGGATCAAATCAAAATCTTCATCCATCTTTCAAACATCAAATCTTGAAATCATCCTTCATGCTAGAATTTTTGGAAAATCCATGAATCAAAATCCTTGAAACAAATCAAAATATTTGAATCAAATTCCTTGAATCAAACATCAAATCAATCTTGTTTATCTAGGTATATGTAGATGCATCCTTCTTCATATTCTTAGTTAAATTGTCATCAAATCATCTTGTTCAACTAGGTATATGTAGATGCATCCTTCTCCATATGCTTAGTTGAATTATCATCTTGTTTGGTTAGGTGTGGGTAGATAAATCCTTCTCCCTACACTTAGTCAAATTATCATCTTGTGAAAAAGTCCATCCCATAGATAACATCTTTGGATCCACTTGTTCATTATCCAATATCAAAACAATCCAAAACCCAATCAAGGTCAAAATCCAAGAATCCAAAAAAGTACCAAAAGTATAGCATCCCCTCAATATCTTCTAAGAGTTCCACCATCCATTTCATTCATCTTTCACACATTTCATCATCACACCTTTTGATCCTTAATCATCCTAGATCTTCTCTTTTGAACCGCATTTTATGGTTCAAACTAGATCTCAACACAAGAGGAACATGGAAGCCAACAAAGAAACATCCACTTCAATTGACCTAAGTCAAACCAATTCCAAAATGAATCCCGTTGGATCAAACAATCTCCTAACTAACTTTCCTTCATCATCACAAAATCCTCAAGAGGAAGGTCAAGTAGAGGATATCACCAATAATTCCTTTGGAATGACACAAGATGAGATTATCAAAATGGTCCAAAATCCCTTCCAATTTCGATGTGAGTACCATTGTGGAATCACCTTTTGGGATCATGCCTCCAATTTCATCCACACCCCCATTCCAAAGCATCACTCAACCCATCCCCCAAATTACATCATCCATTGCTCCAACTCAACCCATTGTTAACAAGGGAAGCACATTTCTCAATGCACTACAAACACACCCCCTCGTGAACAATCAAGATTTGGAAGCAAACACCATCTTGGGGAAAACCGTACCCCAAAATCCATCACATCCATATGTCCCCCTCACCTTTCATGATCCTAATGACCCATCATCATCATTTCACGCAACACCTCAAACCTCTCTCCCTATAACCTCACAAGGAGAAGGTGACTTATTTGGTACAAGGGGCATCTTTGACCCTTCATATTCATCATTTCCCCAAGGGAGTATGCCACTTAATTTTCCACCACTTCCACCCTTGCCATCAATATCCACATCACCTCTAGGTTTAGGACTTTCCCCTTTACCAAACATTAATCAACAAAATCAAAATATCATACCGAATCCTCCCATCTTGTCATCGACATCGCAACAACAGATGGCAACCATCCCGATAATGCAAGCCACCACCATCACATCATCAACCATCCCCCAAATATCTCAAAACATGGTCTCTCAAGGACCAAGCATATCAATCGCACCATCCACCACCCAAATACCAATCATCAATATGAGGTGCCTCTCATCACCACAACAAACACCATTCCAAATCCGCCACCACCTCCACCACCACCGCCACCCAATTCAAACACATCGAATCAATATATAATTGTGTTGCAAGCCACTCAACAAGATACCTATTAGAAGGAACTCCAACAAATCCAAAACTGACAAGTTGCACAACTAGCTGCTTAGCAAGTGCAAACACAATTAGCTGCTCGACAAGCCACACAAGCCGCTCAAGCCGCTCACGTCACTCAAGTTGCTCAAGCTTCCCAAGCCGCATAGATTGCACAAGCTGCCGAACAAGCACAAGCCCAGGCTCAGGCACAAGCGCAAGCTTGAGCCCAATACTAAGCTCAACAAGCACAAGCATAGGCACAAGCATAATACCTCACACAACAACAAGCAACCCAACAACAGGCATATCAGCAAGCGTTGAAGCAATACCAAGAATAGCAAGAATCAACCCAACAACAAGTGTTGTTGGCACAAACTCAACAAGCTCAACAAAAGGAATTCTTAGTGCAACAACAATAGGACCAACAACAAGCGTTGTTGGTACAACAACAATTGCAAGCATACTTGGTGCAATAAAGTGTGTAAACATTGTCCACCAATACACCAACCAATCCACCCATCCCACCAATAATTGAACCATTGTAAAACAACTTCATTCCACCCCCTAATCCGCAAAACGATGTGACAACACAAATCAAGTTGATCTCGCAACAAGTGCTTGATCTTTAGTCAGGAAAAACCACAAAAACACCCAACAACTTGTGTCCTTATCCGTTTGACGGGAGTCTTGCAATGAAACTGCTCCCAAAGGGATTTGAAATCCCCAAATTTGATAAATACCATGGGACAGGAAACCCTGAAGATTACATTAGGGAATTCCAGGTGCATTGCATGGAAGTCACAGATGACGATACATATCTGATGCGACTATTTCCTAGAGTTTGGCTAGCCAAGCCATGGAGTGGTTCTCTCGTCTTCCTCCTGGTATCAAAAAATTCCAAGAGATAGTAGATGCATTCATAAAAAAATACGCCTTCAATATCGGTATGGATGTCAATCTAGAGGAACTATCAACTTTGAAACAAGGAAAGAACGAATCATTTGCTTCCTTCCTACAATGATGGTGATCCAAGGCCAATTGGAACAAATGGGCCATGCCAGAAGAACAAGAAGTTTGCACCATCATCTCTAATTTGGAGGGAACCTTGGAATTCCACCTCAAAGTGCAAGGAATCACCATGTACAACCAATTGATCTCCAAGGTGCTTAACATTGAGCGAGCCCTTATTGCACAAGGAGGGTCACCCACATATCCCAAACAACAAAACAATTGCCCATCTACTAGCTATAATGACAAACCTCGCACATGGGAAAATAATAGAAACATTACCAATGATGGTGTGCTCGACACGAAAGTTGTCATCAATGCTCCTTGACAAAACACACTCGCACCCCAACAAAAACCTCAAAAAAAAATTAGAATAATCGTCAAGCTAACACGGTGAAACAACCAAACAATCAATAATGTGAATGATCAAATGGGACCACCCAAACGATACAAAAACTCCTGAAACGGAAATATACAGCCCTTGGAGAATCAACTGAATCCATCATAAAGAGGCTAGTGGCGGAAAAAATCATCACAATCCCCACCTATGAAAATTATTAGGAACCCTTAGTAAAACCGCCATGGTGTAACAAAAATCACCTTTGTGATTTCCACAAGATAAAGGGACACACAACTGCTAGTTGTATGAGATTGAAAAACCTGAATCAAGACCTTATTCATGATAAAATAATAAACGTGGAACAACCGGCAAGAAATCAAAACCTCAAGATCTACACGAATCCGATGCCTAATCATAACAACAAAGGGAACAATAACAATGATAAGGGGAAGGGTACCTTCAAGAGCGTGAATCATGTATACAACCATGTCATCACATCCCTAGATGAGTATTGCTCTACTATCACCCTCAAAGGAGCCCAAGCTGATTGTGGAGTCACCACAAGAGGCGGGAAAATTACCATCATAAGGTCATCTCAGCCTCCTAGAGCACCCACTTCTAGCCCAAGATCTATTCCCAATAGCTATAATGTCCTTGGCCAATTGAAAATAACCCCAGCTCAGATCTCCATCATGGAGTTGCTAAAAATTTCATCAGCCCATAGGAAGATCCTTGAAGAAGCATTGGCTTCATCCACCGTCTGTGTGGATCTTGATGTTGAAAAATTCCAAGCTATGGTTGGAAACATCATTACTCCAAATCTTCTTACATTATCCGATCAAGACTTCCCTGCTCAACCATCTCATAATCATGCACTCCATCTAGAGGTCCTAGTGCATAAAAACAAAGTCAAGAGAGTCTTGGTGGATGGAGGTGCAGGTTTAAACATTTGTTCCCTCAAGCTCATAAAGAATCTGAAAATCTCAGAGGATTCCATTGAAAAAGGAAAAGGCATCACAATTACGGCTTACAATGATCAAGAAAGAGTGTCTCAGGGCACATTTTAACTCCCTATTCAAGTAGGGCCAACAATTATGGAAACCACTTGTCAGGTCCTTGACCTTGATTTTCCTTACAATATTCTCTTGGGGCGCCCGTGGCTCCATGCAATGCAAATAGTGGCATCAACCTTCCACCAATGTGTCAAGTTCACATACCAAGGCCAAGACGTCACCATCCATGGGGATCTCGAACCCTTTTCTTACTGCAAGAGCCTAGAGGAAAAATATTACAAAATCCCCCAAGTTTTGAAGAATGATGAAGGCCCATCAACTCCATACATTGATCTAGCTACTCTTGCCTCCACTTCTGCAATAGAGACACCCACCATCCCCGCCATCCCTACCATCTCCGATATCAAGGTCATAATTCAAGATAATAGATGTGGACATTATACAATTCCACATAATTCTTTTGTGGTAGGAGAGTTACCGCAATCTCCCAAGTCACAAGGACAAAAAAAAAAATGATGCTTCCTAATCCCAAACCTTCACAATAGGTTCTTCCAGCTTCAAAAGTTGGGGAGATCTCAGGTGAGAAGTAATAGAAGAGGACCCATCCAATATCTTGTACCAAGACAATAGACCAACAACCGATCTACCTATGGATGATAGCATTAAAGGCTTACAGATGATGCTCACCATGGGCTATGACAGAAACAAAAAGCTTGGACAAAATGACAATGGGCTTCTAATACCCATCATTCCTGAGACGCGAATGAAAAATCTTGGCCTTGGATGTACCCCTTCGAGTATAACCATATGTGGCCAAAATCCCCCAGTTAAGAAGGTCAAAACTCCTCAAAAAACGACAACCGCCCTTCAATTGCCCATATCCACTAGTCTGCCCTTAGACAATTTCACATTTGACTGGTGTAGGAGCACCTAGGCTGACCTCCATTTTGGCTTACACAATTTTGGCTTGTACTGACCTTAGCCAAGTCAAGATGTTGTGTGTTTTGGTTTGGACATTAGAAGGTATTGCATTTGTGGTTGAAGAGTTAGTCATTAGGACTAAAATCTTCATTAGGACATTAGTATTAAATTTTGCTTTATTAATTTAGGACAACATATGTTAGGCATTTAGTATGTGTTAAAGCCATATCCTCATTGTTTGGAGATGCTAAAGGTTATTTGAGGGATTGTTAGCTCAAGGTTAATGAGTTGGAGATCCTAAAAAGAAGGATAATGGCGAGGTTGCAAGAATATTGCAAAGTGCATGGCAACATTGTTAGGTTGCATGCAATTCAATTAGTTTGGATTCCCTTGAAATCAGGGATATGGAGGCGTGCAATCTCCCCTTGGATGATGGAAAAGACTCCAAGATGGAGGTATTGGCTTGTGGCAAGCAGTTAGAAAGATCATTGTAATAAAGATTTTGTTGAAAAGAGAAGACAGTTCAGAGTTCTCTGTAATTTTCTGTGTTTTCTTGAAAACCCGTGTGTTTTGAAACAGTGGAAATACAAAGGCTTTGCAAATACAGTTGCATATTTGTTTTTGGTGTTCATAGAATAGTTTTGGATCAGTTCTCATCGTTACTTAGGTTCCGTAGAATAGTTTATAAGGGTTTTTATTCTTGTTTTGGTAGATTTCAGTGTTTTCCTGTATCTGCCCGTGCATTGTGAGAAACAGTGATCTTGTGGACACTGTATTTGATGATTTAACATTGTGTTCATTTTCATTTGATAGTGTTGAATAAAGTTCACCTTGCATTTAGATTGTTTAGTGCAGAGCTTTTGATTTGAATCCCTAGGTTAGAAAGTAGGGAGTTGTATTTCTGTTTTGGGCAGTGTAACTTCAAACGGCTCCCCCATAAACACTGACCACGGGGTTCCCCTAAGATTAGATGAATATGGGAGAGGAGCCAACCTATTGTACATATTTAAAGATAGGAGTGGTAAAGAGTCAAGCAATGAGTTTTAATCCCAAACCCTAGGTGAGCTAGGACTGCCCGGTTAGGGAATTGGGAGTGAGGATTAAAGAACCAAGGCAGGGGAAGGTAAATTTGTACGGAAGAAGTACACTTCCAGGTAGAAAATGATTAAACACATGGAAAAAAGAGAGTTGAAAGCTTGAACAATCCTCTTGAGTGAGAAATAGGTAAGAGATCAGTGAAACCCTAGTTATTAGGGCAATTAGGCCTCCTCTCCAAGATCATAGGAAGGCACTGTACGGAGCAGGAGAAGGCCAGAAAACTAGTGCAAGATTTAAAAGTCCCAAAAGGGTGTCCGAATATGTGTTTTTTTTGCTAGGTTGTGTGGAGAATATTAGCAGAAAAAGCCAATTAGTGACTGGTAAGGGCTAGTAGAGTTTAGGCCTCACCTAGGCAACTTCATGAAATCGGGTGATTTGAGGTTCAAACACCAAGAAAGATGCATCCATTTGGAGGTGAAATGCAAGAAACCAGTATCTCCAGCTCCCCTGCAAGAAGTTCAAATCAGATGAAGAATTTGGCACTTAGATCCTTCTAAGTCCAAGGAGAGTAAGCAGTTACTTAGAAGGTGTTGGTCTTCCTAAGCTAAGCACAAGTTGAAAACTCACAAAGAAGAGTTGGGGCAGTGCTTGGTAGGTCTTGCAAGCTCAATAAGAACCATTGGAGTCAGGTTCTAAGAGGGAGACAGTGGAAGGGTCTCTAAAAGGTTATGCAAGCAAGCTTAGGTTTGTGCTATACACCATTGACATAACCGATGTTTTAGTAGTAGTGATGAGGAAGATGCCATAATTGACTTACCTAGGCTTTTCAAGCATTCCTCTGTCCTCATGATTTGTACTGTGTCATTTGAGTCAACTAGTCAAAACCATGAAATCAACCTAGTATACCCCCAACTCATCGATTACAACCAACGAGGACCACTGGTTCTAGACACTTTCAAAAATGATGAAGCACTCTCGAAATTCATGGGACTATGGAGCACGATACAATGCAGAGATCACAAGCTGGGTTTGATATCATTCTGGACACACAAGCTTACTACGGGGAGACGATTAAGTCCTTTAGTCACAAAAGCGAAAACTTTAGAATAATCTCAAGGTCTTTAAGTGAAAACCACATTGTGGCACTCTCTGACCCTAAAAAAGTAAAAACAAAGGATGTATCCAACGGTGAAAATCTCTCTGAGGTGCCCGAGGATGAAGGATTCAATCTTCCCCTAAGTGCTCTACATCAAGAAAAGTCAGTGGTTCTAGCCAAAAAGTGCAACCCAGTTAACTTGGGAACAGAGGAAACTCCACATATCACATTTCATGTTGAATCATTGATGTTAGAAGAACAAAAGCTCCTAGTTGCTTTCTTAAGGGAAAGAAAGGTCAAATTTGCATGGAGCTATGCCGACATGCTCAAGCTTGATCTAGAGATTGTGGTCCACCATTTAGCAGTCTACCCTGAAGCAAAGCTTGTCAGACAAAAACTTAGAAAAATGCATCCCCAAATTTCCCTACTAGTAAAAATGGAATTGAAGAAGCTACTTGATTCAAGGTTCATATCACCAATCGACTATCCAGAGTGGGTATCAAATCTGGTACCTATTTCAAAGCCCGATGGGGGCATCCGTATAAGCACAGACTTCAGAGACCTGGACAAGGAATGTCCCAAAGATGACTTCCCGCTCCCCAAAATTGATATGATTGTAGACATGATTGAGGGACATGAAATGCTTTCACTGATGGATGGATTCTTTGGGTATAACCAAATCATGATAGCCAAGGAAGATCAACATAAAATGACTTTTACTTGTCCATGGGGGACATATTGCTGGAACATGATGTTGTTTGGCCTAAAGAATGCTGCAACAACATATCAAAGGGCCATGACCTTAATCTTTCATGACATGATCCATAAGACTGTGGAAGATTATTTCTATGAAATATTGGAAAAATATAGAAAGAGAAGGGAACACATAGTAGCATTGAGTGACATCTTTGAAAGACTTGAGGTATACAAAGTCTGCCTTAATCAGAAGAAGTACGTCTTTGGCGTACAATCAGGGAAGCTGTTGGGGTACATTGTGTCTATGAGAGGAATTGAAATAGATCCCACGAAAGTAAAGGAAATCCTTGAGATGGAGGCACCCAAGACTTTGAAGCAGCTAAGAAGCCTATAAGGCAGGCTCCAACCCATCCACTGCTTCATAGCACAATTAGTGGACAAATCAATCCCATATTCTCACCTACTCCACAAGGGAGTAGCGTACAAGTGGGATGACAAGTGCGATCAGGCCTTTAACAAGATCATAGAGTATTTTCTCACACCTCCAGTTCTTATGCCACTAATCCCAAGAAAGACTCTAATACTCTACATATTAGCAACAACTCTCGGTGCTCTCCTAGCTCAACACGATGAAAATGAAACAAAGAGGGACATCTACTACATCAGTTGAACCATGGTAGGGCATGTGTTAAACTATTCCTTCATTGAAAAATCTTGTCTAGCGGTGGTGTTTACCTCATAGAAGTTCAGACACTACATGTTAACACACAAAATCAAACTCATTTCCAAGATCGACCCACTCAAGTATCTACTCTCCAAGGCAGTGCTCACAGGAAGGATGGCCAAATGGGTTATGATCCTATCAGAATATGAAATTGAGTACGTGGAACATAAGGCTATCAAAGGGAAATCCATTGTAGACCAACTGGTAGAAGCACCAATGTACTAAGAGAATCCGCTAATTTTAGAGTTCCCTGATGAATCCATCTTCAAATTGAACATAGAAGACCACTAGAAGTTGTACTTCGATGGTTCCTACACCCAACATGGATCAGGAGCCGGGGTCTTTTTCATCACTCCACATGGAGACTACATACCAAGGTCCTACAAGTTGACATTTCCTTGCACAAACAATATAGCAGAATATGAGGCTCTAACCATAGGACTCAGAATAGTAGTGCAGTGGCATATCATGGCTCTCAAGGTATATGGGGATTCACAACTAATAATCAATCAAGTGAATGATGAATATTAGACTAAGGACGACAAGCTAACTCCATACAAGAAATTGGTGGAAAGCCTTAAGGAGTCTTTTATTGAGATCACATTCGAGCAAATACCTAGAGCTAACAATAGAGCAGTAAACACCATGGAAACAATTGGATCCCTATTGGATATCCCTCGTAATGTCCCAAAACATGAATTCCTGTTAGAGAAACTTCTCGTGCCTGCATTCGAGGTACTGGAGTTAGAATTCGTGTGCAAAATTTTTGGTCCTGGTGATTCGTGGTACCATGACATATACACTTATTTGAGAATAGGAGTCCTCCCAGCTGACATAACCGCAAACCTCAAGAACACCTTTGTCAAGAAAGCATCCTAGTTTGTCATCCTAGGAAATACTCTTTACCATAGGAGCATAGAAGGAACCTTGTTACACTGCCTAAATGATGAGGAGGCATTGATCACCTTGACCGAGGTGCATAATGATATTTGTGGTTCACACTCAAGTGGTATGACCTTGGCCAAGAAACTACTGAGGATAGGGTATTATTGGCCTACTATGGAAAGATAAGCACATGACTATGTTAGAAGATGTCTACAATGTCAACAACATGGGGACCTCATCCATGCACCAGCTCAAGAGCTTCATCCTATTGTCACACCATGGCCCTTTTCTTAGTGGGGGCTCAATCTCATTGGAAAAATCAACCCCACCTCATCCAGTGGCCACAAGTTTATCATTACTACCACTAAATATTTCACAAAGTGGGTGGAAGCCATCCCCATGACATACACCATTGGAACACAGATATCAAAGTTTATCCTGAACTACTGAATATGTCGTTATGGTGTCCCGCAAGCCATTATCTCAGATAATGGGACACCATTCAAGAATCAAGATGTTTGTGACCTATGCGAAAAATTCAAAATCAAACATCACTTTTCAACTCCGTATTATCCCAAGGCAATGGCCAAGCAGAAGCCACCAATAAAACCATTCTAAAAATCCTCAAAAAGACAGTCAATGACACATGTTGTGATTGGCATCTACATCTAAATCCCTCCCTCTGGGCCTATCGAACCATCATCCACACACCCACAGGTGCCACCCCATTCTCCTTGGTCTACGAATTAGAAGCCATATTACCCATCGAGATTGAGCTCCTGTCATTGAGAATATCACTGCAAAACCTCATCATGGATGAGGAGTACTGAGTATCAAGACTGAATGAGCTGGAGCTATTGGATGAGTGGCGTATGGAGACTTTAAATCATTTGCAGGTCTATTAGAACCGACTCAAGAGGAGTTATAACAAGAAGATCAGAAGTCAGATATTTCAGGTTAGAGAACTTGTGCTAAAGGAGAATAAGAAGAATGTCCCAAATCCAAATGGCAAAGGAAAATTTGAACCCAACTGGTTGGGACCATTCATCATCACAACAAGTTATAGGTCAGGGGCATATCTGTTATCAACACCCGAAGGGGAACCTCTGCAGGAACCCATCAACAACTCCCATCTCAAAAAGTTTTATGCCTAAATCTTTCAAGGTATAAAACCAAAAATCAAAAAATCAGAACATTTTCTAAAAAAAGGTTACCTTAATGAAAACCTGGTAAACAGGCGTCATGGTGACAACAAAAAAAATAAAAATAAAAAAATCCAAAAAAATAAAAAAAAGGATTAAAAACAATAAAGAGAAAAAAATCATCCTCTAGTGAAAACCACTTTGGTGGCGCTTTGGGCAAGTACCTTGGTGAAAACTTGGCAAACAGGCACCTTGTATAAATAAGCACTTTTCATCCACCAGGATCTTCACAACTCGTTCCACATCATCCATCCATCGCATTCCATATCTCCATCCATCACCTATCCGTTTGACATCCACATCATAGCTTGGTCATGTGTTCGTGTCATGAACCCTCCTAGTACTACTCAACCCATTCTCAAGGCCAATTTGTCCTGCCTTTATAAGAGTAGTCTATTGCATGACATTGGGGGCATGTTCTCATTGGATCAGATTCGTGTATGTTCTTGAGATCCCAAAATTAGAAAATCCAAAAGCATTAAAAAATTAGAAAATCCAAAAATATCATAAATTCAAAAAATCAAAAACATCATCTAAAATCATATAAAAATCCAAAAACATTCAAAACGTACCAAAATCCAAAAATAGGTAAAAAATCCAATAAAAAAAGGTTAAAAATAGAGTCGTCTTGTCGAACTACAAGTCTTTGAGCCTTGAACGCAGGAAAGGTTAATTTTTTATCATCCCCCAAGACATTTAGGTCAGTTCTTTAGGAGTCTGTCATAATAAACTGGCAATCCATTTGTTCATATCTCATCAATAATCGAGTCTGTGTCAGTCGAACTACGTGGTCTTCGCGTGTATAATGTAGGCAAGACTAATCTATCGATCAACCTATGAGGCCCCTAGGATAGGTCTTTAGATTAGTCTCTTGGTCAAAATCTCAAAAAACCCCAAAACAGTTAAAAATTTGAAAATAAAAACATTTGTAAAATCTTGAAAATACCAAAAACAACCTCAAAACATTTCAAAAAGATAAAAAAATCCAAATATTTGAAAAAAATCCCTCTGTCTCATCTCGCTTTCACTCGTAATAAACATCACTCATAATAAACAATCGTCATCCTCAACCTTTGGTGAAACAGTCGAAAACAAGTCTGGCAGTTCAAAAGTGAAAACTCAAAACGTCAAAGTCTCAAGTCTAGGTCAATATGTAAACAAGTTGGTCAAATCTTCATGTCAATAGCCTATCATCCAATCAGTCTCATATCAAATCATTTGATATTGTCATGTCCTAGGATGCATCCTTCCTACAATGGACATCAACATCAGAAATCACTGTAGTTTAGTCTCAGCTAGTGGTATTGAACAACATTAACTTTTTTGTTTGCTTTATCTTTATCTTGTTGAACTTATCTTATTGAACTCATTCCAAGGACCTCTCAATGATATCCAAACGAAAGGATTTAGAGAGATAGGAATGGGGCAACAATCATTATCTTTTTATTTGTTGTTTTTGTTGGATATTCTTGTAATATAACTTGATTATGTGTGCTTTGCTTGGTTTGTAGGGAAGGTGTTTTAGGTGTCTTGTTGATCACATAGGAAGGATTGCTTTTCTATGTTTTGGTCTGGGATGTTTGAAATATCCAAACTGCATTCTGAATAAAGTTCCATATGTTAGATGTGAATAGGAGTACTATCTGATTGTTGAGTCAAAGTCCATCACACTAGGTACAACACCATCCTGGTTCTTTATAACTTGATGCATTGTGCCTATGTGTGTTATCAAACATAAGATAATTGGCCCTTTGAAAATCCCAACTCCTTGGTAAACTATGATGATCATCATCTCTCATCATCATCTCATGTTTTGTTGTAATCTCTTGCTTTCTTCTATCCTCTTTTGCGCTAACATGGTACCATGACAGTTAATCACAAATCATTATTGTCATTGCACTCATCCTGCATCCACAAACGATCAATAGATTGCATACTGTATATCATATAGGAAATATTAAATCATATCACATGCATTGCATTTCCATAATATAGATTGGTTATTCAAAGCATTTCATCATTTACACATTTACATTCACTTGCATCATCATATTCATAAATCATATAAAACATCATTTTGCATTCATCATATCATTGTCATAATATCCATCGACCATACATAAGCATCATGTCATCATCATAAGCATCATATAAATACATCACCATATAATGCATAAGAAAAGATAAGAAAAAAGATTGCATTTCATCAATTAGGGGCATAATATAGATCTGTTAGTCACATAATCATTTTGCATCATCATATCATAATAGAAAGGATATTGAAAAGAAAGCATCTCATCTCATTTGCATCATCACATGAAACATAATGCACATCACATAATCATTGCATCACATAACATCATCATCACATAAGAATCATATAGTATCATTATCATAGCATCATAACATAGAACATCATTACATTACATTGCACAACATATAGAAATAAGATCCATCCATAAAGCATAAAGTAGAATATGACACAACATATCAGATAAGTATCATCTCATATATCATCAAAATAAATACACTATCATGGTACAAAAGAATCAAATAAATTATGTATTGAATACATAAGTACAAAGGGCCCACTGGGGCTATCATAAATGAGCCAATGGGGAAAAAAAAGAATCATGTCTCTAAATCAAAATGAAGGCTAGCCCTGCTGGCTATTGCCCTCTCCACCTGCTCTCTCCCCATGATCCCTTACGGGTTTGTGGCTTGTCCTCTGTGAAAAAACTGGCACTCGGGCTACTCTCAGCATGACCTGGTAATAATGCAACCTATAATAGTCAGCCTCCTAGATGGCCTCCTTGTATGATCAAAGTGATACCATGCTATGGGAGGAAGATATAGACATACTCTCTATCTGCTACCGTCTGCCCATCTCTGCCACTGCTTGCAACTCCGCAACCTGTCTCTGCTGGACCGCTTGGTCCTGCTCTACCCGTAGTTGATCTCTCTTAGCTATGAGTGCCTATACCTAGGCCTGTAGCTACAAAATATGGCCATCCCTAGGGTCTGGCTAGAGAGGTGGTTGCACAATTGGCTGATCTTGGCCCCCGTCCCTAGGTGGTGTCCTGATCCTATCCTATCGTCCCTGATCTTGATCCTGCCATCTTGGGTCTGGATCCTGTCTCTGCTCACCCACCTGCAGATCTGGGAGTGGCTGATCCTGTGGCCCCCTGTCCTGATTTGGCTGATCTGGTGGTGGTCCTTCGCCTCCTCGACCCCCGTCTCTGTCCCCTCGGCCCCGTCCTGCTCCCTTTCATCTAGCTCTGCATCAGGAAAATGGTGTCCCTGGAACTGTAAGTCGAAGAGGTGGCCTGAACTAGTCCCTGTATGCCTGCGTGGTCCCTGGATCGACCTATCCCTAGTCATATGGCCATGGCTTGGCCACCAGCTGTATAAAAATCTGCACTGCCTCATGTGCAAGTATATATCAACCCCAAGAGCTCTGGCTCGTCATCCGTGCAAAAATGGCCACATACTGATCATCTGGCCTATCATGTGGCTCTCTGAACTGCCTCTAAACCCTGCCTGACAAGTACATCTCGAGCATCGTGTGCTCCCTACCCTGCATCAATCTGTCCTGGCGAGCGAAGAAAAGTTGTTGTACATTGTCATACCATGCGGCCCATCCAAGATATGGTTTTTAGGTAAAAGCACACATATCATTGAGAACTCTCCTCCAATGAGGAATCTCGTGTTGTCCTATATGTGTGAAGGAAACACCTCCGCGGTGTTGCCAAACAACGGGATCATCTGGCTCCATGGTAATAGGAACAACTCTCAGACAAAGCACTACAATGTGCTCCTAGGCCCAGATGTGTAGAAGTGTAACACCAGCCCCAAGTGCTCGGTCGTCGAGATAGGAAAACTCATGAAGATCCTTGTATAGTGAGGCTAGAAGAACTGACCCCCACGTAAAGCATGTTCGTCGCTAAACCATGCTCTCCCAAGCAAGCCCCCATCTAGGATTGAAGTATGAACCTCACAGATCTGGTGCGACGAGACCCGATATGATGGTTGCAATAACAAGGCAGGAGGGTGACACAGAGAGCCTATAACGCTCTAACTCAATCTGACCCTCACAGAAAACAATCTCATTGAGGCCCATAATATCATAGCAGGCCTCCCTCCAGACATCCATGTCATATATCACACGCTCTCAGTGGATGGGAAATCTGTGGATCCGCCACACGTCCTCTAGTGTGATTATTGCCTCACCTGTTGGGAGGTGGAAAGAGGATATCTCGCTGTGCCATCTCTCAACAAGTGCCATCATCATACCCAAGTGTGTCCTCATAGGCGACACATAAGCAATATACCAAAGACCGATCTACCCTAGATACTTCTGTTGTCACTCAAGCAGATCATCCAAAATGCTGAAAAGATCTCAGGACCTATGCTCACGTGAGTAGAGTATCATCGCCTCCTCTTGCATTAGGAAAGCCACCACATTAAAAATCATAAAAAATCATGAACCTGATTTGTCTTAGTGTACCCCAGGCAACCTCAGTGTCGTTGTCTGTGGGTGTGGTGCAGTTTGCAAACTCCAAATTGTGCCGCTAGGAGGTTCAAACTCTCAAACTCTGCCATGATGTTTTAGTTTGGACATGCGGCCCAATTTGACCTAAACCCTAATTTGCAAAAAGAACTGCGGTAGGGCACTTTGCATATGCTGTTGGGTTTGGAATTTAAACCCTAATTCCAAATTGTTTCGTGATGTCGCTACTCATGAAGTCTATGGTGCGGTTTGAGGTCATGCAGTGCCGATTGAAGCTTTCCAGTGGCGCTATATGGGACCGCTCCTAAAAACTAAGTTTCCTAGCCTAATAAATGTGCACAAAAATTTAAAAAATGAAGTCAGGTCAGGTTGACTCACCGGTGGTCCAGTGCCAAGAAGCCTCTAGTGTGTCTGTACCTTGTCAGAAATGTGTCAAGGACACTGTCATTGTGCCATCTTGCGAAGGGGTCATAGCTCAAAATTACAAAATCTCTAAAGGCTAAATGTGAAAATGAATTGGAAATGGCCCCTCATGGCCTATTTAAGCTTGAAAATTAGGGTTTTCTTACCTTGTTTAGCCGTCCTACTAGGGTTTTGGTCCCCCAATCCTATTTTCACCCAATTAAGGGCTGTCTTGCACCGTTTTTTGCGTTTTATCTCATTTTTTGGCATTTTGGAGCCTATTTAGACCTGCTGGGCACCTTGTCCTTTTTTTTTTCGCTAGATCACCCAAAAATTTGAATTTTCGTTTGATCTCTCAAGGGGGTAGTATATCAGCATGTTTTCTCTCGCTGAGGCAGTAGTGGGGAAAATTTTGAAATCAATTTTTTTTGGCTGTTGATCGAGACTGTTTATTCTTTGAACCAATGTAACGAGTACTTTGCTTCAAAGAGGAGCAAAATGTAGACATGGAAAATGTACTGACATGCTTGATCCTGATTACTAACACGACTTCATCCTAAATCATCCCTTTGTCTAAACCATTTAATCGAATAGCCCTTATTTGATTAAATTCATCAATTTTTCTCTTTTAATTAAATAAATCATTATTTATTTGATTAAGTCCTACTCTTTTGTTAATTAAATTAATCAATTTGATTTAATTAACCTTAGGTCTCTATTTAATTAAATAATTCATTTTATTTAATTAAATCTCTAAGGTCATCTTATTAAATTAAATAAATTAAACCTTATTTGATTTAATCTAACAATCATCCCTTTTAGTTAAATAAATCAAATTTTTTATTTAACTATGTCTAAATCATTTTCTTCTCAACTTTGATTTATTTAAACCCTAAAATATCTAAGTCAAAATTGTCAATTCACCTAATCTCCTCTCATTTAATCAAATCATGATTAAATCTAATCTTAATCCATATCCCATCCTCTAGATTTTGCCACTTGCACATGAAAATATATTTAATTCATTTATTAAATCTCCATTTTCTCTCAACTTGGCATCTTTAGAGAATATTCTTCCAAATTTGAAAATCCCTCCAAGTGGACTTTGTCCTTCCAACAAGACATTCATTCCTTCTTACATGTCCTTGTGCATTGAGCCAAGTGGCATTTAAGTCATTTATTTTTCCCTCTTACATATCATTTCTCTATTTTCAAATTCCACCTAATTGCATTTATGGGCACATTCATCAAAATGTGCACATCCTTTGCCCATTCACATCATGACAAATGGCATTTGGCCATTGGTTGAAAGTTAGTTCCATGTTGCTTCATTTTGGGCATTCTTCCATCTTGTCTTTCTATAAATAAGAGGTTTCTCTCCTCATTTTGATCATCCACAATTTGAGCAAGTTTACTATACTCAAATTTATTTTCAAGCATATCTATTTTCATCAATTTTTAACAAAGTCTTAGCTAGGTTATGCAGATTTTTCATCATAGAGCTCAAGTGAATCTTCAAAAAAGTGGATCAACCTTCATCACTCATCAACATTGCATCATAGGAGTTGGGAAATGGCCAATTTTCACATCAAATTGGCACCAATTCCCCCATGGGATCACAAGTTTGCTTGCTTAATTAGGATTTCATTACTTTTTTCATTGTGTTCTTTATTCTTATTTCCTATTTTGAGCATTGCTAATGGATTTCATGGGGAATCTTAATTCTTACTTGCATTTGATCTAACTATGTGTTTGTTTATTGTGTTTTGCAGGTATTAGGATTGGGGTTCGACAATCTATAAGTACAATTTTTAAATATATTTTTAATATTTTAATAAGTATATGTATATGCATATATGTACACTAAAAGTAGGCCATTAACACTAAAACATAAAAATGATTGTCTCCTCAAGAAAAATTACTAAAATTTATTGATTTTTTTTTTTATAAAAATTAATACACTAGAGAAGAGACTCCATAAGAAGATTTTTTCTTTCTCTTTTAGATAAATAGTAAAAACAAAGTTGCATTCCATTGAAATAGTTGTGATTTTGATACACACAACTTTCAAGATTTATTCAAAAAATATATAAAATGAAAAAGGGAAAAACTAATCCATGCACTAAAGCTTCAAATCATTAATACAAAAAATAAAATAAAATGCACTATATAAAAAGTTGTGTCCCACTTAACCTCCTCTTTCAGCTTTTTATAGACAACTAAATTATAGTGTCATTTTACAAAAAAAGTTCATATATATATTACAAACATAAAAATCTATATTCATTAATTTACATCATTTCAAAATTTAAAGCATATATGTCATTTGTTATTCAAGTTAAAAATCAAGATTAGTGTTGGTCATTTACTCTCTAAAAGTGAAGCATGACTTTGAAATTTCACCCTGTTACTAATATTGATGAGCCTCAAGCTATGACTAAGGCAATTAGTTCATATTGGATTAGAAGTAAAACAATATCTTTTCTCCCTATCACACATGTCTACAAATTTGAACCTATGCATGGAACTAACCTTATACTTCCAAATTTGAACTTGGACTGTACTATAGACTTTTGAAACTTGCAAATAGTGGCTCACCTAGATCTAGAATCTACATTAAAAATGATACTATGAATAGAGGAGTTTGCTAGACTCGGAATACTTTTCCCTTTTATCAAACTTTTGGATATTATTTTAATGATTTGGTACATGATCGAAGATATCAATCAATCATGCAAAATTCCCACGATGATATTCAAATACCAATGCTCTTATGATAATACAATACATAATGAGGCTTTCTTTCTTAACCAAAGATGTGTGCATAGAAATGTTCACTAGATGTTCCAAGTAATTAGGGGTTATCCTTTTATACGCCGCTCTAACATGTAATTGATACATTTTCATGCTTCATGTCAACTCATAACAACCAATTAGAGGGAAATACCATGGAACCATAAATTATATTTGAATTTTGAAATTTAGGTCAATTACCATAAATCATGAAACTAAACAAGGTCACTTCCATGACTTTGAATCTTAACCTAGATGATAGATGGACAAATGAATGATTGAAATCATACCTTAAGAACTATTACATCTGAATTCAAGTTGGAATCAAATTATATAATAAATTCTATTTAAAATACATCATTTACACTGTAAGACAAACAAATCACAATAAATCCATAAAGAAAAAAAAATACTGAAATATATCATATTAATATTTTCTATTTTTCATCAGAGATAAATACATAATTTTACACTTCGCATGATATTTATGGCATACCGATAAGCTCTCTTCATTGGAGAACAACTCTACAGCAATAAAATTGTAGTATTGCCCACCTCAATGAAATAAATAATAAACTCTTTTATTTTATTCATTGTACTATATCCTCTCTTGCATCCAAGCTAACCTTGAGGCCATGTTTCATGAAGAGAGCAAGTCCAAACTTAGTCTTCACCTCGTGACCAGGATCGACCTTCACTTTATAACGGGCAAGGATATTTGCAGCCATAAACTTCATGTTTATATAAGCAATATCTCTCCCCAAGCACAGCCGAGGACCAGCATTAAACACAGGAAACTTATAATCCCACTCTTTCTTACAAACACCCTCTTTGTCAATCCATCTCTCGGGCTTGAATTCCAAGGCATCCTTCCCCCACAAGCTCTCCATTCTATTTGTAGCATAGATAAAATACAGAAGCTTTGAGCCTTTCTTAACATGTGTTCCATCAGGCAAAATGCTCTCTTCTATAGCTTGTCTATAACTTATGGGGACAGGAGGATAAAGCCTCAGACTTTCAGATACTGCTGCCTGCAAATAGTTCATGCATTTCAATTCTTCTAAACCAAATATATCCATCTTGTCAAAAGAAATATTATTGTTGTTATTCAACTGTTTTGAGTTCAGTATCTGGGAGATCTCAGAGATTATCTTTTGCTCTACATTTGGGTGCATGCTCAGAAGCCAGAAGAACCAACAAAGAGATAAAGCAGAAGTATCTCTACCAGCAAGAAACAAGCTCATAGTTAAATCCTGCAAACCATTAAAAAATGGTGGTTAATAATGAATTTTAGCTTTAACTAGTAGAAAAATACCAAAACATCACAACCCTTAAATAGAAGATAAATCCTTCCAAACTCAATTTTAACTCCTTGCTGGCAGAAATATTCCCTTCCGCAAAACCCATAGTACAAGAACTGGGAATTCAAACATGGAAAAAAGGTTCGTGGGGAGTTCCAATTTTTAAAATGTATTCTTCCTTGGATTTTGTTTCATACCTGCAGCAATTTTTCAGAAGGGGGACGCCCTTCTTCTTCCTCCAACTTCATAAAACTTGACAAAATGTCACCTTGAAGTATTCCTCCTGCTGTCTTGAGCTCCTCAATTCTACTCTTCACCATCTCTGATGCAAAATCACGTATCACTGCTTGAGCTCTCCTCAGCTTTTTCTCAGATCCTACATTCAAAAATCTCATTAATCTCCATAAAAATGGAGGAAAAATGAGCCTATAAGTACATGCTTCTATAGCTTCATCAAAGGCAATGGCAAATGGGACATCAAGAAGAGGACCAGAGCTTAAACATCCTGGGTCTTTGCCCAATACAGTCATACAGATGACATCAAAATTGAGTCTAAGAAAAACATCTTGCAGATCAAGCAAGGATTTTTTGTCTACAGCTTCTTGAAAAACTGGTATGATTTTTTCCTGCAGTGAGTTTTGCAACAAAATTAGATTCCTGTCTCTGAAACTACTGCTGCTCATGGCTATTCCCACTGCTTTTCTCTGTCTCCTCCATAAATCATGGTCTGCTGTGAACAAACCATTACCAAATATTTCAAAGAAAACACCCTTGAAATAAGGACCCCTTGGGAAGTTGGGGAAATCATTCTTCAGAATGTGCTCTAAATTAATAGGACTTGAAGTGACTACTTCAAAGAGATCCCTTGATATCCAAGGGCCACTAAATTTAAAGGTGCCACCATTTTCTATGACTACTTTGGTTGCATAGTCATAGACATTGGTTATGTTCCATAGCAGAGATGGCATCATGCCTACCACAGGCCAGTTTAGAGGTAGGCTACTCTTTGATTTGATAAAATGCCATGTTGTAATGCTTATTAATACTAGCATGGTGGATGCCACTGTAATGATGTAAAGATCCATGGTTTGGATTGCTCAATACCTTGCTACCTTCTGAACTATATGGGAATCTTAAAAATAAGAGTTCAACTGAACAAGTATAAAACAAACTTAGGGAGCAGAAGCTTTTCTTCTTGTAACAACAACCTCAAGCCAAACTCTAGTGGGGTGACAGTCCCAAACTACTTTAAAGCAGTTTAACCTCCAAATACTAAAATAGGAAAGCCTTTTTTTTCTTAAACAGTAATAATTCACACTGAGGAGAAGGCCCAACAAGATTACACAGACCCTGAGCTATGGAATCACAAGTTGATAGAAGAAATCCAAACAACTTTGAAAATTGCACACCATAGGAGCAACCATACAAAAAGCTCTAGCTTAGAACAAAGTTCGAGAGAGAGAGAGCTTTTATGCACTTTCATGGAAATAACTTCAATGAATTGGGTTGTTTATTCATGCAAGTATACAACAATAACTTGTTTTCACGCACAAAGGAATGAGTAAAGTATAGAGGAAAGGCCAGGAAAGAGACTTCCAAGCCTGACAGCAAATTTAGTTGATGTGATTAGCCTGCAAGTTAGTTATACCTCAACATAAGTAACCGCAGAAGAACATTGTTTTGATTCCCAATATAATGTATAAAAAACCTACGTCTCCAATAGAATATATGACATACGAAAAATATCTAAACAATGAACACATTTCCTAGCTCAGTAGATCAGACAGAGCAATTAGGTCAGCTTTTTCAACTGTAACTTCTAACCAAAAATGCATAAAAAAGATAAAAATAGAAGCAACACAGAGCAGAAAAAATAAAGCAGTGGGGTGGTACTACTTCATTAGAAACAACCCAAGAAAGCAGTTCTCAAAGAGCCAAAGATTTGCTCCCACTTGACATATCAACCAAAGGGGCTGCATACAATCATAAATAGAAAAGATTCAGTCCTACTTAAGAATATGAAAGAGCCATTAATGTCAAATGGGTCCATGCTTTTAGATGGTAATAGATGTTCTGTAATGCCACCAAGGCATGGACTGGAGTGGAAATATAGCACTGGCAACTAAGGCATGGTCAAAATCATACCATCCACAAGTAGTAAAAAACGATAGACGTCAGTTTTTGTCAGATGTCCTTCACTCTTAATTTAGTAACTCTTTGTTTAAAGATTTCACAGAGTTCTGATTTATTCAATATTCTTTATTGGTTATGTTAAAAAACATTAAATGGCTCTGCATTGATTTATTGCACCCAAAAATTTAATTGAACAAGTGACTGCATAGACAATACGGCAATATTGCAGGTATAGACGAGTGAGAGTAAATGTATTGCATAGCAAGGGGACCCAAACGGGGTTAATGCGCTGAGTTCAAATGTAGAGGCCTTTATTGCTTTGAACATAGGAGGGTGGATAATTTATGAATACAAACGAAAAATACATTAAGAATCAACTACCTATTAAGCCAAAGGTGTTCTACAGTGCCATAATCATTAATGATATCACATATATGTGATGGGCTTTAGGAAAATTCACTGTCAATTCATCATCAACAATTCACTTCTAACAATTTATCATCGTGGAAATTTTACCACCAACAATTCATCGTCATGGAAAATTCATCACCAGTCGTGGATAATTCATCGCATACAATAATATTGTTGGCGGTGAATTTTCCATGGCGATTGTGGGTGAATTTTTCTATAGATAAATTTGTCATGGCGATGAATTGTTGGAGGTGAATTGCTCAGGTGAATTTCCCTAAAATCATATATATGTATATATATTATCATAAATATTTAGAAAATTTTTAATTTAAATTTGACAATCATTATGAAAAAGTGAAACATATAGTGGTGGTATACATATATATGTTTTATAATTATTCAATTTCAAAATTAATTTTAAAAACATAAAAGTAAAACATATAAAATATTATTTTATATGATGATCTACTATTGATATTGTTTTTTTCTTTTTCTTTTCTTAATATTATTATTTTTCTTTTTTTTTTAACATTATGAGAGTGACATATTCAAGGAAGCCATCCTTATGTAAGTGAGATGACTACCTATAGGTTCCATCAACTCCATATGAGCCACAACCTATGTGTTGATTATCCAATCTTCTTCTAGAAAATTCTAAAGAATTATGAATTCTTGTGTTCAAATATTGCTAGAAACTTGGCTAACAAATGAGAAAACAATCAATTCTCTCATGTACTTTAGGCTTTGCAAAAACTAGGAGGCTAGTCCTAATAGTGCACAATAGATTGTATACTATAATGTAACTACTGATTAATTGATGGGTCCCCACTACCTATCATTTTTTTCCTATTTTGTAGTTCATAGTTAATGGGTTGTAACTATCATAGATGAAAGTCCTTATTTGTGGTCTTTTGTGGCTCCTTCTTGAGGAGTTCTTTTGGTGTTGTTTTGGGGGAAGGATTTTGATGTTGTAGTTGGCTATTTCTATGAGGATTTTTTTTTCAATCAATATTTTGGATTTTTCTTAATGAAAAATTAGTTAGTATTTTTTTATTCTCCATGGTCTTGACATGTACATTTTTATTCTACGAATACGGGTTTTATTTTGGTGGGGATAATATATATACTATTTTATTTTTTAAAAAAGTATGCCTTTTTTAAATATATCAAGTCTCCACAATCCATATTGTATTTGTATTGCTTATGGTTTTGATTGTGTAAATTTTTTTTAGCATCAACGTTTCTGCCTTTTTTATTTTCCGAAAGTAGGGTATATCATGGAGATTAATGAGAATAATTAAACCATGTTACTATGAATTTATTGTAGAGAACATAGGTTAATTAGCATTAGTTTTTGACATCAAAGTAGTCTATGATGATCTAAAGGGGAGTCCACGTGAACTAGGGAATAAGGGGCAAGAGGAATTCATGCCCTTAAAGAAATATTGGTGAAATATTTAGAAGGATAAAGGCCCTTGAAGCCAAATTAAAATTGAACAAGTTTTAAGATGAACCAAAGAACTTAGTAAATGCTACTAGGGTTTTAGGCCCTATGGAGAGGCTTATTGAAGCAATGACTAAACAAACTACTAAAGTAAAGGTGAATATTTTTAGATTTCAAAGGCAAGCCCAACCCTAATATATTCATAGACTAGGTCTAGGAGTTGGTGAATTATTTAGAAGGATAAAGGCCCTTGAAGCCAAATTAAAATTGAACAAGTTTTAAGATGAACCAAAGAACTTAGTAAATGCTACTAGGGTTTTAGGCCCTATGGAGAGGCTTATTGAAGCAATGACTAAACAAACTACTAAAGTAAAGGTGAATATTTTTAGATTTCAAAGGCAAGCCCAACCCTAATATATTCATAGACTAGGTCTAGGAGTTGGAGAAGTACTTTGAGATGGAAGGCATGGACAAATATGATCCAAAAAGAGTTAAAACTATTACCTCCAATTTGAAATTACTTGCAACCCTATGGTGGGAAAATATGTAGATTTCAAGAAGAAAAGAAAAATAAAAAAATTAACTTTATCCTAAGATGATGAAACATATAAGAGCTCAATTATTTCCCTCAGATCACCAAAAACATTATTTAAAGAATGTTTTAAATTTTAAAACAAATGGATCAGTTAGTGGAGAATTACAATGAATAGTTTATGAGGCTTCAAATTAATTGGGTGGATATATAGGAGAATGAAGGACAAGCAGTAACCACTAATGTTAATGGACTAAATTTTCAACATCAAAAAATTTTTATGATGGTGAAATTTCCTTTTTAGATGAGGTTTATGAATACGCCTTAAAGGTAGAGGAGAAACTAGACTAGAAAAATAGAATTGTGTAAAAGGGGCGATAGTAATCAAAATAAAGGGAAAGAGGTTTCATTAGAACCTACCATGGGTGAAGAGATAGAAGAAGGCAAGAATGTGAAATTCAAATTTACAGGAAGGGGAGGCTTTGGAGTTGGAAGATGAGGACAAAAACCTTCTAGAAATTGGAAGCCATTTAAGTGTTTTAATTGTGATGAATCTCATAAGGTCATAGATTACCATCAAAATCTAAAAAGAGTGATGGTATCCCAAGAAGAAAAACCTTGGTTAGAAGAAGCAAATATGAGTCAATAGATAACCTAATGTTGAGAAGAACCTTAATATCCAGGGATAAAGAAACTCTAAAAGTTGGTTGGAAGAGGAAGAGTGTCTTTAGAACAAAATATAAATATAAAGAAAATTTGTGTAAAATGATCATAGATGGTGAATATACTAAAAATCCAGTGAATATAAAATGGTTGATAAATTAGAGTTTGTTTGCATTCCAAAACCTAACCATTGTACAATATTTCTTGGTTTAAGAAGAGCCATAGTGTGCAGTTTAAGAAGAGCCAAATTTTTCTTGTGGATAAATGTCTTCTTGTTGCTTTCAAAATTGGTCCATATGTGGATGAAGTGCTTTGTGATGTGGTACCAATAGATGCATGCCATTTGTTGTTGGCAAGCCTAAAAAATATGACCAAAATAATCCATAAACATAGATGGAATATTACCTAAGGTTCAACACGAAGGAAGGAAAACTATCATAAAACTATGGAAAGAGGAAGGAGAATTTGAAGTGGTATATTTGTCACTTCAAGTAGAAGTTATATTTGAGCTTGAAGAGAAAAATGAAATCTAGATCAATCAAGAAGGGATTTAAAGATAAATTTGGGAGCAAAGGAGACAATTGATTTGAAGAGTGAGGGACAAACAAAATTTGATAAAAAGTTACAATGAGATTCAACTAACATTATTATAGGTGAACCTCAAAAGGTAGATGTTGAAGTTCCAGTTCACTGTAATGGGATTGAAGGGGAAAATGAATTATGGAGATATGAGAATGATCATAAAAAATACTCCAGATGGATCTGATTAAAAAATTGGTTAAAATTGATTGCCTAATTCAATATGAGAACATTGATGTAAAGTGTCATTGGAACAAAGGAAAAAGTTTCAAGTCTATTAGTGATTATTTTGTTGATTCTACATTAGGGAATTTACATTATTTTATTGGTCCAACTGAATGGTGGATTCAACATTGAACTCCTCACTTTGAGAAAGCTGGGGTTAGAAACTTTAACAATGGCTCAAAATTATGCCAAAGAATCCCAAGAGAATACCTTGATGACAAGCCATTCAAAGGTGTACTCCCTCATATTAATGGAAATATAGTCTGATTCTTTTGAACCAAGAGCTTCAAAATTTTCAAAGATGAGGAAAATAATATAACTATTGATTAATTAATGGGCCCCCCACTACTCATTATTTTTTTATAAATTTTGTAGTTGTTTGTAGTTATTGAATTGGAACTATCAGAGATGGAAATTCATATTTTTAGTCTTTTGTGGGTCCTTTTTGAGGATTTTATTTTTTGGTTTTATTTTTGAGGAAGATCTTAATGCTAAAGCTAGTTATTTTTATGAGGATTTTTTTGTGATCAATGTTTTGGATTTTTCTTAATGAAAAATCAAGTAATATTATTTTGTGTATTACTTGGTCTTGACATATGCATTTTGATTCTACAAATCCAGGTTTTATTTTGTGTATTCCTTGGTCTTGACAAATACTATTTTATTTTTAGAAAAGTATGGCCTTTTTATTTTCTAGAAGTAAGGTATATCATGGGGATTAATGAGAAGAACTAAACAATGTTATTGAGACTTTCTTGTAGATATTAGAGGTTCAATTTGCATCATAAAAGGGTAATAATCTAACCACAATGTTGAGAAAATAATACATTCATATAGATTAGGCAAGAATTTACAAGATTTGGGAAGTCGTTAATACATTCTTTGTACTTTTAAAGCTCATTTATGAATACAATAAGATTATAAAAATAAATTACTCATGATCTATTGATTGTTAAATTTTAGAATATGAGTGGATTAGAAGGGATTTACTATATGATGAGTCACACCAATTCAAGGAAATACAAATCCATCACATGATAAAAGTACATAGTTGTGTCACACTAAATTATAAAGGAAACGACCAACAATGATACAACTTTTTAATTTAAATAACTAGATAGTGACATATATGTTTTGAATTTTGAAATGATGTAAACTAATGAAATTTATATATTTTAGTATATTTTATGTCTATATTTTTTAAAAATGTTAAAAAAATATTTGAATATATATTTTTATATTATCTAGACATTATAATTTAGTTGTTGATAAAATGTTAAAAAATAAAATTAAATGAGATGTCGCTCTTTATACAATAATTTTTATTTTTTTCTTTCAATTTTTTTTGTTTATTTATAACTTAAAACTATAATGCACGGATTTATCTTTTCTTCATTTTGATAAATATTTGTTTTAAATAAATCTTAAAATTTGCATGCACTGAAAATATAAATGCTTTATGAGATGTTAGCTTTTTTCTTAAC
The DNA here is from genome assembly GCA_007258455.2 of Sequoia sempervirens. Taxonomy (NCBI): domain Eukaryota; kingdom Viridiplantae; phylum Streptophyta; class Pinopsida; order Cupressales; family Cupressaceae; genus Sequoia; species Sequoia sempervirens. Next base: position 1,061,168,876 of record VDFB02271358.1, read on the forward strand.
TATTTATCCAAAATAGAAAAAATATATCATCTTGGAATAGAATATTTTCTCTAGTGCATCACATTTTTTCAAGAAATTTAAATAAATTTTATTATTTTTTATTGACAAGATAATCAACCTTCTATTTTGGTGTTGATAACTTAATTTTAATTAAAAAAACTATAAAATATAATAAATAATTAAACTATTAAAAATATATATATTTTGAAAACTACATTTATAGATCTACAAAAGGGTATTTTTAAAAAAATATTATTTATAAGAGTAGGAGTTGCTGAAACATCAAGTTTTTTGAATTAATTTTTTGGTATATTGGCCCCAAAGTGGTGAAAATTATGAATTTGGTGGAAATTTATAGTTGGAAAAGTGGTGGCCTATATGTAACTTATATCAAATGAATCTAGCTAGACCATATGCTTGACCAAAATGATTATTTAATTAAAAAAAATTAAATTCACTAATGCTAATAAATTGGCCAAAAGTTTGAAACAATTTTACACTTTTACCCCACATACTATCATTGCTTTGCATTGACAACAATATTTTTTATGTTTTAAGATGTATACATGTATGTATTCATTAGCTTAAAATGATAAAACTAATGAATATGACTTAATATAATACAATCCCATTTCATAATCATTTATGAAAATTGTATTCCTCATTGTCATTTATTAAAGGTTTATAATATTCCTTGAATATAAACTAACATGAATAAGCAACTCAATTTTGTAAATGAGCATTGATAGAATTGTAATCCTTAGTTGTTCTTCTAAAATGGTACTCATACCCAAAATTATGATTAATTCCACTCATACCCAAAATTACAATTAATGGTACTCATACCCAAGGCCTTCCAAATGGGAGATACACTGACTCACCCCCTTATAAGGAGGACCCTCTACTCTTGAGAAAGAGTCTACCCCAAAACATATTCCCTTTACCAAAAAACACATAAATTCACAACATAGCCTACCTAATGTATGCAACATAATCCAATTATGGAAACAAGATCACTTTCTCATGAAGTTATAAATTTTAACAATCATAACATAATTTAACAATAATACTACTACACACTCATACACACTTTATTTTCAAATGCAAAACTACTACAAGGGATTAACTCATAACCTGAAAAATATTTTCCCAGCACACTTGATGAAACCTTTTTGATGAAAACTCCTCTAAGATTGTCCTCTCCTCTTAATCCTTTTTCCCAATTATCTTATCCCTTATCTCATCTTGAATTAAAAAATGAAGCCCCCAAAAAATAATGTGTTTCCCATCCTCAAGAGAAATGCATAAATAGAGAGGGAATTTCTTCATCTTATGACAAGTGCCATCTCCACAATAGATCTAACTTCTTTTAGTATAAACCAAATTATAATAAATTATATGGATTCATACACATATAACATCATATATTAATATGCTTTCATAGCTCATGCATATCTTATAATTAATTTCTCTTGCTTTAATCTTCCTTATCATCTTACATACTCTCATATATATTTAATTCATATAATTTCCCATGACTCCACACTCTTTCCACCCTCTTATCTCTCACTTTTTCCTTCTTTATATAGCCTCTTAATGCCTTTTCATCTTTCCATCATATCCTTTCATATTAATAACACTTAATTATCTTATTCCCATGAATTTACCTTTTTCTCTATAATATTTTACACTTTTATAGCTTATTTAGGCATATAAGAGGTGTTTTAAGACTATTTAAGTCCAGTATAAAATGGATATATGAGTTTAGAAATGACCCAAATGATATATTATGTGCCTCACAACCCTCTATATCTTTCTAAAAAATGTTCTATATTAATGTGTACAAGCAACTTATCAACAATCCATAAACATTAGAAAATATAGAACATAAAAAATAATCACTATCACTCATAACTTTAAATGTCCATCAGTTAGAAACTCAACTACTAGACTATCCTAATTTCATTCTTCATGTAGACATGATCAATAATTTTACAATATTTCCATGCTACCTAGCCTTTTGAAGTAATGTATGAACATGCAGGAGAGGGGTGACCTTACAACTCCCCTAAAAGGCTTGGAATTGTTGGAGTAATTAGGACATCACTTGATACTTAATTAATTATTAGATCCCTTATTACTTGATTCACTTAAGTTAAACTTAGGAGTGTTTTTTTTTTTTAATTATATTGACCTATTTAGAGGTTAATTTGTCTCATTGCATCAAATTGGGACACTTGTCACAATCTCATCAAATATTCATCTAAGGTTTTCACTTTTGATTTTATAAGAATTCATTATTGTATTTTATAATAATTTACATTTATTATTCAATACATAAGGCATATTAGATGTTTGTGTGGATCAATCTATTTCTCTCTTGGTTGCATAGAAAACCAGTTTCTTTGATCTCTTGTTTGTGATAGGATTTTTGGTTGCAGGTGATTTCCAGGAGTTGTGGGGTTCACTGTCAACTCCAACATGGATCACCAAATTTGTGAAATTTTTCCCAAAATTTGAGAGATCCATCCTTGAGGGAAAAATTTGGTCAACTTGGAGTGAAATGAGCATCACCTTGAGTCTAGAACAACCAAAAACCTAAGGATCACTTGTCATTTTATCAAATTTGGAAAAGTTGCAAAAAAGAGATTTATTTTGTAGTAAGGATCTTTGTACGTAAATATATATGACTATACAAATTTTGTATGGACCCTACTATAATAAATTCCAACATGTGTAGGTTAAATTAAGTTTTCTAAAATAATAAAAAAAATTGTTTCTAGTTTTTTTAGAAATAAAAAATTGAAAAAGATTTTTAAAAATTAAAATCTAAGCAAAAAAAGGGATTTTAAATCCTTGCTAGGTCATACACCTATGGATGTAGGTAGTGGTTGCATAGTAGAAACCACTCTCACCATTAGTCCCCATTGAACAACCGATGACCATAAATAATCCACTCAACATTGAGAAGATGCTTGATGACAACTACAGTAATCGTCAACCACACTTTGTTGATGACTGCAAAGAAAACACCGTAGACAATTTTTAGCCTGAGAAAAACATGGCATGGTAAACAACATGTGAATCTAAATATTCTTTTAGTATCCCATAGATTTTGACATTGAGCATCTATAAGGTATATTCTGATGGATCTTGTTTCTAGGGGGTCTAATTTTTTTTTTTCTAATAGGAGAGAATATTCTAGCAAAAATTCATTGATATCAACATGATGTCAGTCATATGACCTGCTCTTTTTCCCCCTCTAGCCCCCATTTGCACTAAAGGAGCAATTTTTTTTCTTTTTGACATAACTTGGGCATACAGTGTTGAAATCAAGCAAACAAGACATTGTCAAAAAGCTAGTTCCATCTAATTTCTAGTGGTGTAGGTCTCATCATCAATTTTTTTTGCTAGTTTATGTTATTCTCAGTCAAATTCATATCATCATTTTCTACTTCTAAGCTAATAACTTGTTGCCTATATCTCAGATTTTTGGGATTCCAATGGTGTTGGAACAATATTTTAGAGCTCTTCAAATCCATACATGCACTTTTTCCAGAGCCTACCCCAGGTACATTTTATTCAATTTTTTGTGATTTCACATTTCTTGTTAATTACTTGGATGCATTAGTAGCTAGAAAGTTTTTTTTTGTGTGAGATGAATTCATTTGATCTACTTTATATGTACTAAGGTTATTAGTCTCTGATTTTGTTATTTGAGGAAGTATCATGAGTTTTTTCTATTCATCCTTTTATATTCATCCTAGAAAAGGATAACTGTGAGTCTTGGTGAAATGAAATCCTGAAACATCTCAGGTGGCTTGATTTTTTGCTTTAAATATTTATGGAATCATGTTTTAGGAGTCATTTGTTCTAGTGTTGATCATGACACTATGCGTGTTGTATCAAACATTGATTGTCCCCACACACTTTGGAATAAACTTTGGGAGATGCATGGAGACCCTCATATCTCTCCATATCTAGATGGTCCTCTTGTAGATGCGGATTGTATACCCTTTTATGATGATACTTTACATAAGCTTGAGCATATCATAGGTCTTGCATGTTTCAATGGTTTAAAGACTAGTCTTCATGTTCTCACTCTTCAAATCAAGACTACATCTCAAAAAATTATGTTGTTCTTGATCATCTTGGCATCACCACATACTTGGCCCCTATTGGTTTAGTGCAATGTAAGACATTCATCATATTTTAGACGCAACTAGACTTGGGATTCGTATCTTGCAGACATATCATCCTTATTTGTAGAGTCTCAAATTGTAGGTTCAGAGGTTTGATTTGAGGATATTCATCTCCTCTTTATTGATAGCCACATCATTGTTTTTAGCCCACAATCATCTTCACAATCGTTGGAGCTTGTTCTACATTAGTATTCACAAGATTCTAGATTGACATCATCTCTTTTCGACATGTGGATATTTGAGTAGTTTTCAAAGAAACACATCATTTGGATTTGGATTCCCGATTCTTCCATCTTTTGAGAATGGATTCTCCAATCACTAGTGGATATGTTTCTTCCTAACGAGGGAAATGTTGTTTGCAGGAAGTGGATCATGTTTTGTCTTCAAGCATCATTATTGGCACATGAGCTCTTTCTTTATGGGGGAGATTCATATCTTTATTTTCTCTCTCCTACTAGGGGATCATATCTATTGTACTTGTGTGACAAAAGCAACCCTTGGGGGGGTCATATTGAGTCCTCCTAGATCCTTCTTTCACTAGTGCAGTCATTTCATTTTATCTCTTTTGGGGAGGGGTTTTTTCCCATGGGGTGTTCTCCTTTTCTCTGGTTATGAGAGATTTCATTTATTTCTACATGGGTACCCCATCAAGCCTTGTAGCTAAGACCCAATTACGCATCTATCATTATATTCTTCATTAATTTGTTTATTTTCTCTCTAAGTTGATCATAAGGGGGGATGTTGGACTTGATAATTTATTAATCATTAATTAATTATTAGGTTCCTTATTACTTTATTCACTTAAGCTAAACTTAGGATTATTTTTTATTATTAGATTGGAATATTTATAGGTCAAGTTATCTCATTGCATCAAATTAGGACACTTGTCACAATCTAATCAAATCCTCATTTAGGGTTTGTCCTTTTGCTCTTATAAACATTAATTATTGTATTTTTAAAAAAAATCACATTCAATATTCAATATAGAAGACACATTAGATGCTTGTGTGGATCAATCTATTTATCTCTTGGTCGCATAGAAAATTAGTTGCGTTGATCTCTCATTTGTGATAGGTGTTTTGGTCGCAACTGATTTCTAGGAGCAATGGGGTTCACTATCAACTCCAACAAGAATTATTGAATATTTGATGTTTTAAAACTAGCTAATGCATACAAAAAAATTATTTTAGGGGGAAGATGGCTATTTTATGACAACCATGAGCTGTTTAGCTCTTGTTAGGAGTGGTTTTCAACTAATGCTTGTTTATGGTAGTTTTGGTAGGTCACATCCATAAGAAATGAACCATGCCACACCCATACACAACTCACAAGAACCATGTACCGTATGGTGTACTACCCAAGAAGTGTCCTACAAGTATGTAATTTTCTTTATTTTTTTGAATTTTGAAAAATTAAAATAAAAAAATAGATTTTTTTTTTCTAACCTTACCATTGACAACGCTTACATAAGCATGATCGTACAAGTGCATGGTTGACAATATAATTTGTATAGATAAGAGGGTGGAAAATACTCTAAGTTTATAGGGTAAAGTGCTTCAAATTTGATGTTTTGGTAGTTGATCCTCAAGTTCTTAAGACTTCTTAATGCAATAGAAAGGTCAAATTTGACCCAAAATGCTTCAATATTGCAACTACTTCATGGTTCTAGAAATCACATCCTAACTTCAAACCCTTGTAGATCTTGCCTCATATGCCCAATTTGGACAAATAAAAAGGCTAAAATAATTTTTTCATACACCATAAACTCAATCGTGAGATCAACTTTGCACCAACATTGTCTTAATTAAACCTATAATTTAAAGCCACAAAGAGAAACCCCTAAAAAAAAATTGGTATTTCTATCAATTTTTTATGACTCTCCAAGTCATCATATGATGTAAGAGAAGATTATCCTCAAATTTTAGGGATCCATTCAATATTTACAAGCTATATCTCTTAATAAATACTAGAACAAGAAGCATACAATATTTGATGTCATGTAAGAGTTGGTATAGAATGTTCTATACCATGCAATGTTGGCTAAAGATGTAGCCACCCAAGATCTAGGAGCTTTAATCAAAGCACAAGAGAGATAAAAAATGAGAAAATAATGCAATTCTATCAAAGAATTCAAATATACAATGATGATTAATTATAATGAATTGAAATACAAAGGGAACCCATAAGTTTTATATATATACATATATATATATATATATATATATATATATATATATATATATATATATATATATATATATATATATATATATATATATACATACATACATATATATATGTATGTATATATATATATATGTATATATGTAATATAATATATACACATATATATATACATATATACATACATACATATACATACATATATATATATGTATATATATATATATGTATATATATGTATGTATATATACATACATATATATATACATATATATATATATATATCTACATATATATATGCATATATATATATATATTACATAATATTATGACATGTGAATTAATATTATGACTTGAGACATAAATTTATAAGTATATTATGTGTATCTTAAGTTAAATTAAGTAACTAGTTTGAATATGACCTAGGCGATGAACCACTTTGGTAAAAACCCTTGTTCACACCAATAATGATAAATGAAAATCCATAGTGATTGATGAATACCCTAAAATAAATCATATCCTTATCTCTATCCCACCTTCCAAGTTTCAAGTTTTAAAGCACCCTAGGCATGGACCAAAGAAAGACCATGTTTTGTGCAAGAGAAATTCCAATGTGATGACACTACCCAATCACCAAACCCTTCTACCACTTAGTGCATAATCTAATACAATAATTATTTGAGCCTAGAGCATAAATTTAAAGATCTTTAAGAGATCCTAGACCTCCATAAGATTTGATAAAAAAAATTGTAGCATAGTTGTACACCTTTAACTTATGAATGCAAGACTTGCCTAAATTTGCATTTAAAGAAGCCAAATACCTAAAAAGTAAAACATGTGTATATGAGAAGATATGGGTTGAGGTCTAATTTTTTTTTGCCTCATTCAATAACTAGGAAAACCTAGAGTCCAAATTCCATAAGATGTAGGAGAATCAAAATAACATAAAAAATTACCATTAGACCTTCTTTCCACGAGTAAAAAGATAATTTAATATTCTACTACCAACCTTTACATGTAACAAGATGAAGTTCACAAAAGAAAAGGTGACATTTCTCATGAGGGCCCTACTAAAAGAATAAGATCTAGAACTACGAAAAAATGTTGAAGATTCAAGCACCCAAATAGGTGAACTCAAGGAGGTCACTTTTAAAGTTAAGGTCAAATTATTCTCTAACGAGTGATATGAGGCTAACGACTTGCAGGATTTGTCTAACTTAGTGTAGACACGTAGAATATACTGATTGATCCCATGCACCTAATCCTGATTTACTAACACCAGTTCATCCAGAATCATCTCCTTTGCTAACCATTTAATTGAATAATCTTTATTTGATTAAATTCATCATATTTCATCTTTTAATTAAATAAATCAATTTTATCTAGTTAAATCATTATCTCCTATTAATTAAATAAATTATTTTGTTGAATTAATCCTCTTCTCCTCTTTTAATTAAATAATCCATTTTATTTAATTAAGTTCTAAGGTAATATCCTTTAAATTAAATAAACTAACCTTTATTTGGTTTAAGTCTAACACCATCCCCTTTTAATTAAATAAATCCAACTTTATTTAATTAAGTCTAAATTCATTATTCCTCTCATCTTGATTTATTTAAATCCAAAAATCTAAGTCAAAATGTCAAATCAACTAAATCTTCATCTAAGTTAATCAAATCATGATTAATCCTAACTCTAATCCATCAAATTCTCTAGATTTTGCAACTTGTGAATGTAAATCAATTTAATTGATTTATAAATCCATCCATTTTTATTCAAAAAGGCACCAAGTTGGAATATTCTTCAAATTTGAATTCTCCCTCCCAAAAGGACTCGCCCATCCAACAAGGCATTAAAGGCCTCTTACATGTCCTTTTTCTTGAGCCAAGTGGCATTAACTCTTCTTTCATCTCCCTCTAACATGTCACTTCTTGAATTTTCAAATATCCACCTAATAGCATTTATGTGCACATTTATCAAAATGTGCTCCACCTCTCTCCATTCACATGTTGACAAGTGGCATTTTGCTTTTGGTTGATGTTTTGTCCCACATTCATCCTTTTGGATCATTCCTCCATCCTTCTGTCCTATAAATGGAGAGCTCTTTTACTAATTTTGGATCCACAACTTTATGCAAAATCATTATCTTCATGTTTTGAGCAATTTCATCCATTCTCATCCAAGTTTCATAGTTTTCATCAATTTTATAGCTAGATTATGGAAATTTTTATCAAGAAGCATCATTGATCATCACCAAGCTTGCACAAAATTGGGAAAGGGCTATTTTCCACATCAAAATAGCACCAATTCCCCCATGGGATTGAGAGTTTTAACATTTGAATAAGATTTAGATTGCTTTCATTTGTGTTATTTACTTTATTTATTGTTCTTCATGTTTCAAATGAATCTTATGGGGAATGATGGTTTTGATTTGCATAATTGACTAATATTGTGTTTGTTGTTCATGTTTGTGTAGGTCTAGATCCACCATTCACATTTTGGCACTAGGAGGGTGAATATTGAAGAATTAACACATTTTTTGACCAAAATTTTGTTGTTTTCCAAAATTTTGTGTGTACAGGAAACTGCAACATTGCAAAGGTCAAACATTGCCGCTATCAATCCAGTGGTGCTATTTAGCGACGCTGACATCATTCCAAACTGCGACACTTAAGTCATTTCCACTCAACCCAGGTCAACCCAAACTCCAAAGTACATTGTTGGGTGAAACATGACACAATCGCAGTCTTTGTTTCTCCATAGAGCGCCATTTTTTTCACTAGAGCGTTGTTGACCTGCTCCAAACTATGCCACCTTTGCAGATTGCACTGCTGGGGTAGGGTAAATTTAGATTTCAAGTTATTTTTAACATGTGCTTTTTAGTTTTGATCACCTTTGACTTCTAACTAGTTATTGGCTCTGTTTTCTATAGTTTTTAACCAGTTTTTGTAGGTTAAAGTGATCAAAAGAGAAGGGAGGAAGCAAAGGCAATACTTCTTATGGCATCTTCTTTCTATTGTATCAAGTGTTTTTAAACACTTTGGGGAGCACTTATAATCTCATTCTTAAGGCTTTGTTATCTTTAAGTTTAAGGGCTCAAAATAATTTTCATTTGGGCTTAAAAGGAACAAATCAAAGGGATTAAAAAGAACTTTAGGAACTTACTAGAGTTGGTTTTGGGATTTTAAAATTGAATGAGAAAAATTCACACTTCATCTTGGTGCTTAAAAAGAAACCATTCTTGCTTGTGAGGTTAAGATGAACATGTGTATTTTGTGTTTTAATCTCTTTTACAAAGTAATATCATTTAAAAGGTGTATGCACTTCTCTCACGCTTCATGATGATCTTGAGAATCAAAAGTATTTTGGTGATATTAATTTTTATAAATTATTGCCTCCACACTTCAATTGGGCTTTTAAAATTGAACAAAATCTTGTTAGTGTTAGTCAAGTATATTGCGTGTGTTCTCTCTTTTTTCACACAAAAAAAGTTTGATTGAACTACGAATGTGCTTGCTCACTTTTGTTTACCCTTAGAGGGGCCTTTCTAAGAGACACATCCAAAAGGAGAACTCGAAGGTGACTCCAACTGGTTTTTCACTCGAGATGGTATATAAAAGAATAAAAATAAACTGTCAAGTTCAATGGTATGTAGGCCTTAGCCGTACAATGTCTTTCAGAATGGGGTACTACCTTAAAAAGTATAAGAGACCCTAGTAGGATTGATTAAATCCTTTAGTGGCTTGTTGGATGCTCACAAGGTGCCATGTCCCCAATCACCTTGACTAAGAACCAATTTGTGTAGAAGCCAAAATCCTTACTATTTGTTGGTGCAAGAATGGTCATTCTGAAGCCGTCCCACATTCTTACGGTTCTTGGTAGAGATGAGAAGTATGCCATGGGAGTTTCATGGGTACTAAAGCTTGGATGACCCATTTAAGTGAGTGTTGTGGAAGGGAGTTGGTGCAGGAGCACCCATAGGTTAACTCATAGGTTGTCTAGGACAGTCTTGTCTAGAACAACTAAACAAGAAAATTTAGTTCAGTTGAATGTAAGCCTTAATGGAAGTTTGGATTGGATGTTGATCATCTGATGAAGGTCATGTTGACCAATGGATAGGCCTAAGGCTTTTGCCAAATAAGGTTTTGACCTTTTTAGGATTTTAGGAATTACTTTTCAATTTTTGCAAATAATGCTCAATTAGAGTTTCAAGCGGTGAAGAAGTGATAACTAAATTGGAGGCCCTATTTATGGAATGCCTCATTATTGGAGAAAGGTTGGAAGTATTTGAAATTGTTTAAGTTTTGAATTCAAGAAGAAACAACTATGTTTTTGTGAGAATTTCCTGATTTTTGCATTGTAGTGTTGCTTTGATGGATTGGTAATATCACTAAAATCTATGTAGGATGTAGAGTAGTGTTTCTTCAAGCTTTGTGTACTATTAGATAGCTCCTTTGTGTAGTTTTAATATTTGTTTGCAATTAGTTTTGGTTTCTACACTGTTGCTGGTCTGAACCAGGAAGTTTGCAAAGAATGGAGTGTTAGTTCACTTTCCCACCGTACAAATTGTACGACCCTTTGGGAATAGTGACTAGACTCCATGTATGTACATATGGTAGGTTTTATGGCTTTAGAAAAGATAGGAGTTGTTGGAAAAGTCTTCCCCTAGGCGAGCCAGGAAGGTGCTCAGCTAGGAAGACTTAAGTGCAGAGCACATAATTTGCAGGGGTGATAGATTCTTGTTGAATTTCCTTTTGGAGAAGGCAGATTTGAGTCTTGCCAAGACCTGGTAATCAGGAGGAAAATCCATTAGTCCATCTAGTGTGAGGAATACTTAGCAGTTTGAGAGCAGCCAAAAAAGGGCTTAAAAACCCTAGTTTTTCCCATTTTCAAGTTGAGGCCTTGTACGGTAGATAAAGACCCAAGACCTCAAAAATATTTGGGAGGTGTTCATATGAACCAAGAATCTCAAAGAAAGATTAGGGTGTTGTTTGGAAAGTTTTGAGAAATAACTTGCTTTCTCGGAGAAGGAGACCTAATTGGGGCTATTAGGGCTACTAGCCTTTCAAGACCTAAATGAGGGTTTGGTGGAAGCGACCAAGGAATGGAGTTAGATGGACCCTCAAAAACCAAAATTGGATGGATTGAAATGAATAGAAACACCTCCACACCCCTGCAAAGTTAAATTCAAGTTTTGGAAGTATTGTAGCCTTTAGGGTGAATTAAGGGCTAAGGTTAGAGTTGCAAGATTGCACCAAGTCTTGACTTGGTAGGAAGAATCTAAGTTGATAGTTGGGTTGGCAAGGAGAAATCAGGGGACCCTAAGAAGGAGAGGACCTATAGGTTTCAATTGGTGGAGTGAACACACCCTAGGAGTCTTCCAAGCAAGACCGAGAGCATGAGACATTGATTGTTTCATCCAACCTCCCTATTAGGAGCCACTGTGGTCAAGCTTTTAATCATCCACCAAGAATAAGCGCAACTAGATTTATCCAAGTGGGAATTCAACAAATATTGTCTCTTTCTATCCATAGGGTTGTGCATTATTTTGGAATCAAAACACTTTGTTGGGTAAACCAACAAAAGTGGTTTACAATTTGAATGAGGAAGGAAAACTTATAGAAAATGACCCCATCCAAAAAAAATTCATTTTGGGGGTTCAAATGAACTCATTGGTTCGAATGAACCAAAAAAGGGTTCGCTCGAACTAGGGTTCGAGCGAACCCATTTAATGCATGCATGAACAAAAATAAAATGAAAAACCATTTTGGGAAGGGGGTTCGCTAGAACCCCCCTGGTTGTAGCGAACCCCCCTTTTCCCTAATTTTTGGCCTTGTTCACAAAAAAACCTAAATTTTTACGCTTGGAAGCTCAATTTGAGGATGAAAATGGAGGAATATTCACAAACCCAACTGGAATCAAGTAGTCCTTGGAATGAGCTATCCAACAAATATAATTTTAATATGTTTTGGTTTTATTATGTATTTGTTTTTTTAGTTTTATTAAACATAGGTTTTTCATTGAAAATGAAGGTCTCTGTTCTGCACATGTGGAAAAATAGCATATTATCAAATTGTTTTTTTGAAAAATAAGAGTGCACTAGATATTGAAGTCCTTGATCCAACAAAAAAATAAATTGAATTTCGATGTATACAAAAAAAGTTATGTGTTATATGGTCGCGCTATTTCTGAATTGTAATTGGTTTGACTTTGAAACTTGATTAAAGAAAAAATATTCAATAAAAAACTATCTAACCAAGTGGAATCACTAAATATCATAATTAAAAATCTAAATTTGAAAGAATTATAATTTTATCCTTCATGGAAAAAAAGTTATGCGTTATATGGTGTGTGTCAACTTTTTCAAATGTTGTTTTCTGAAAAATACTAGTTTTCATGGGAGAAGGACAAAGAAGTGAAATTTGATTCCAAAGTTTTTGAAAAAAATATATTTAGAATCTACAGAAAAAATGTGATGAGACTCTAGTTTGCATCATCTTCAAATTCCTCATGGTTTAGCTGCTATAGGTGCTTGAATATGAAGATTTAGTTAAAAAAAATTCAGTATCTAGTTTGGCCAAAAATTGTAAACCACTATTGTGGGATCACCCTGCTTGGATCTAAAACATTGAAAACAAACATTCAACCATGGTCATCAAATTTCAAACCCTTTAGAGGAAGCAAATACCTTTGAAAAAATCCAAGTGCTATTTCTTTCCCTAGGGATTTTATCCTTAGAGGCTTCTAAGCATTTTAATTTACATCTCAATTTTCTCTCACTAAAGTCAACATTAGGGAACTATTGCCTTAATTTCCTAGATTTCCACATAATGGACTTTGTGGGATGAGAAGAAATTGGGACATTATACATTTAGTTTGAAAACCTAAATCAAGAAAGTGTGTGTGGTAAAAAAGACTCATTAAGCAAAGATAAGAAACAATTGAACCCCACACATGTGCTCTTCCAAATGACTTCCCGAAAGTTCAAAATATGAAAACCAAAATCCAAAGGTCTTAGTCAAAAAGCTCACAAGAAACATTTGTCTATGCTTTACAAATTTAGAGAAAGATTGAAATTCAAATTTTACAAACATGCATCAAAGAACAATCCAAATTTGTATTCATTTTACTATTGTCAAAATCCAAGACTTTTTCAAAGGTTTGAGTATCTCACATAAGAAGTATTAACATGTTCTTAAACACCTAGGTCTAGTAAACAAAGTCTCTCTAAGTCTCTTAGGATAAAAAAACCTTCATCCATCCTCTCACCAAAATGGAAATCATCTCACAAACAACTCTTGAAAATCTTGAAAAAATCCTTCATACTAAACTTTGGGAAAATCCTCTTGAAATCAAAATCAAAATGATCTTGTTTGACTAGGTGTGTGTAGATGAATCCTTCTTTACACACTTAGTTAAATTATCATCTTGTGGACAAGTTTACTCTAGGAAAAAATCCAACCTCTTAGAGTTTATAAGTTCATTTTACAAACCAAAACCAATCAAAATCAAATCAAACCAAATAAAAATCAAAGATCCAAAATCAAATCAAACATCAAACCAAAAGTCCTAATTTTAGTATCCCCTTCAAGGTTCCCTAAGAGTTCAATCATTCACCAATCATTCATATTTCATTATCCCATCACCATCCTTTGGTCCTTAATATCTTAAGATTTCTTTTTTGTACCTAAAGTTTAGATCAATCTAAGGAGTTAGAGGTTCACCTCCTACATTCCTTAAAATTGATCCTTATTTTATGGTCCAAACTAGATCTCAACACAAGAATAACATGGAAACAAACAAAGAAACATCTACTTGAAGTGACTTGAGTCAAACTGTACCCGCAATCAATCCCATTGGGTCTAGCAATCCCACGCTCAATCTTCCTCCACTCCCACAAGATTATCAAGAAGAAGGTGGCCAAGTGGAGGAAATTAGCAACAATGTTCTAGGGATGACTCAAGATGAAATCATTGAAATGGTCCAAAATCCCGAGACTCACAAAATTGTCAATGCCATGATGAAACTTAATCCTTCACAATACATGCTAGAATTGGAAAAAGAAGGGGTTAAACTCCCTTCTAACCATGATGTGAGCACTCTTGTTATGAAACCTCTTGGGATTATGCCACCGGTCTCATTCACACCATCCTTTCAAAGCATCACTCAAACCATCCCACAAATCACATCATCCATTGCTCCAACCCAACCAATTGTCAACAAGGGGAGCTCATTACTTCATGCACTTGAAACACACCCCCTTGTGAACAACCAAGATTTGGATGCAAACATTATCTTGGGTTAATCCGTTCCTCAAAATCCGTTACACCCATACATTTTGTTCATCTTTCATGACCCCAATGCCCCATCCTCTTTTCACGCAACACTGACATATCCTCTTAACACACAAACCTCTCTCCCCATGACTTCACAAGGAGAGGGTGGATTATTTGGACAAGGGGGAATCATTGACCCCTCATCATCATCATCATTCCCTCAAGGGAACATACCACCCACCTTCCCACCACTTCCACCTCTACCATTAACATCCACACCACTCCTCGATTTAGGGAAACCCCCTTTATCTATCCTTAATTAACAAAATCAAAAAAATCCCCCAATCATAAATTAAAACATCACATTGAATTCTCCAATCATGCCATCAATATCGCAACAACAGGTGGCCACAATCCAAACAAACCAAGCAATCACTGCACCATCCATAAACATAGTCTCTTAAGGACCAAGTATATCAATCACACCATCTACCATGCAAACCTCTATCATCAATCAAATGACACCTCTCATTATGACAACTCACACAATTCTGAATCCTCCACCACCACCACCAAGACCTAATGTGGTGGACCCATATAGCATCACATTACAAGCAGCTCAACAGGCCTATCAAAGGTCACTTCAATAGTTCCAAGCACAAAAAAAAACACAAGCTGCATAGTAAGCTGCTCAACAAGTGTAGGCACAACAAGCCACACAATAGGTGCAACAAGTGTAGCAAGCTTCCCAAGCTCAAGCCTTATTACAACAACAACAAGCTTCCCAAGTTTCCCAAGCTGCACAAGCAACTCAAGATGCACAAGCCGCACAAGCTGCCTAGACTGCACAAGTGGCCCAACAAGCTCAAGCCTAGGTGCAAGCCCAATATCAAGCTCAACAAGTGCAAGCATAGGCACAATACCAAGCAACTCAGCAACAAGCATATCAACAAGCCCTGCAACAGTAACAAGCACAACAAGAAGCCACCCAATTATTAGACCAACAACAAGCATTGTTGGCACAACAACAACAAGAACAACAACAAGCAACAAGACTGACAACAAACATTGTTGGAACAACAAAAAATGTAGGCATATCAAAAAACATTGATCGCACAACAGATATTGCAACAAACTCCCACCAACATACCCAACACTCCACCCATCACTCAAACAATTCAAACACCTCAAAACATGTTCACTCCACCTCCCAACCTACAAAATGACGTGATGACACAAATCAAAGTGCTCTCGTAGCAAGTGATAGATCTCCAATCTGGGAAAACAACAAAAACACCAAGCAATCTGTGCCCCTATCCATTCGACAGGAGCCTTGTAATGGTACCATTTCCAAAGGGGTTTGAAATCCCTAAATTTGACAAATATCATGGGATGGACAACCCTGAAGATCACATCAGGGAATTCCAAACCTACATTGCATGGAGGTTGCATACGATGATACATGTCTAATGCGACTATTCCCTCAAAGTTTGGCTAGCCCCACCATGGAATGGTTCTCTTGCATTCCTCATAGAAACAAAAAGTTCCAAGAAATCATGGATGCATTCATAAAGAACTACACATTTAATATCGACATGGATGTGAGTCTGGAGGAATTATCTGCTCTTAAACAAGCTAAGGGGGAATCATTCGCTTCCTTCTTACAATGATGGCGATCCATGGCCAACAGGAGCAAATGGACCATGCCAGAGGAACAACAAATTTGCACCATAATTGCTAATCTTGAGAAAACCTTGTCATTCCACCTAAAGATGCAATGTATCACCACATATGACCATTTGATCCCCAAGGTGTTCAACATCGAAAGAGCCCTTATTGCACAAGGGGAGAGGCCCACATATTGAGAGTATCAAGACAATCGACCATCCACCAGTTACAATGAGAAACCTCGCACATGGACGAAGAACAAAAAATGTCACTAATGATGGTGTGGTTGATGCCAAGGTCATAAATAGTGCTCCAAAACAAAACACACAAACATACAAACAATTGCAAGGAAACAACCAAAACAACACCCAAGCTAACATGATATCACAACAACCACCCAAAAATTAAGTCAACAATCTAAATAATCAAGGGGGACCACTCTTGCAGAACAAACAATATCCCCCTAAGTTAAAATACACAACCTTTTGGGAATCAATTGAATCCATCATGAAGAAATTGTAAATGAGAATCTCATCAAAATCCCCATCTATGAGAATTATCAGGAGCCCCAAGTGAAACCACCATGGTACAATGAAAACCACCTTTGTTATTTTTATAAAATCAAGGGGCACACAATGACCAATTGCACGAGGCTAAAAAATCTGATCCAAGACCTCATAGATGACAAGATCATAAATGTTGAACAACCAGTTGGAAATCAAGACCTTAAAATATACATGAATCTGATGTCGGATCATAACAAATGGAACGATCATGGAAAGACCAAGTATGCTAATGTGAACCATGTGTATGATCATGTTTTCACATCCCTAGACGAATGGGTCACTGCTATTAACATCAAGGGAGTCAAAGCTAATTATGGAGTCACCACACGTGGCGACAAAGTTACCATTGTAGGATCATCCCAGCCACTTAGATCATCCACCTCAAATTCTAAATCCATTCCCAATGGTTACAATTTCTTGGACCACCTAAAAAGAATCCTCACTTAGATCTCCATCATGGAGTTGCTGAAGATCTCGCCCACACATAGAAAAATCCTAGAGGAAGCATTGGCTTTGTCCACCATCTCCACGGATCTTGATGCTGACTAGTTCCAAGCTATGATTAGACACATCACCACCCCAAATCTCCTAACATTTTCTGATTAGGAGTTTCCCACCCAACCATCTCATAACCGTGTGCTCCATCTTGAAGTCCTAGTTCATAAAAACAAAGTCAAAAGGGTCTTGGTGGATGGGGGTGCAGGTCTAAATATTTGTTCCCTCAAACTAATAAAGAATTTGGGATTCTCCGAGGATGTAATTGAAAAGGGTAAAGGTGTCACAATCAAAGCATATGATGATCAAGAAAGAGTGTCTCAAGGAACTATTCAACTCCATATTCAAGTAGGGCTAGCCATCATGGAAACCACATGCTAGGTCTTTGACTTTGATTTTCCTTATAATATTCTCCTGGGGTGTCCATGGATCCATGGGATGCAAGCCGTCGTATCCACTTTCCATCAATGCATCAAATTCTCATATCAAATCTAAGAGGTCATGGTCCATGGTGATCCAGAGCCCTTTTATTATTGCAAAAACCTAGAAGCAAAGTACTACAAAATCCCCCAAGTACCAAAGAATGATGAAGGCCCTTCAACCCCATATGTAGACCCAGCTACTTTAGCCTCCACTTCTGAGACAAAGACACCCACCATTCCTAATATCTTTGAAATCAAGGTCATTATCCAAGACAATGGGTGTGGGGATTATAGAATTAAGAAAATGCTTTCACAATAGGAGAGTTACCTCAATCTCCTAGGTCTCATGGGCAACCCCAACCAGTTGAAACATCATCCCAAACCTTCAAAGCAGACCCCTCCTGATTCAGATATTGGGGAGATTTAAGTTGGGAAGTGGTAGATGAAAAAGACATATCAAGCTTGTTGTACCAAGATGAAAGGCCCATGCCTGATCTTCCCATGGATGAAAGTAGCAAAGGACTGCAAATGATGCTTGATATGGGATATAACAGAAACAAGAAACTTAGAAAAAATGACAATGGTCTTCTAGTACCTCTCATTCCAGAGAAGTGTATGAGAAATCTTGGCCTCCTATGTACCCCTCCAAAGGTAACCATACTTGGAAAATGTGCCCCGATTAGAAAGGTCAAAAATCCCCCTCAGTTATCAGCATCCGCCCTTTAGTTACCAGTATCCACAGGTCGAGTCATAGATAACTTTACCTTTGACATAACTGATGTATGCTATGATGAGGATCCCATAACTGATTTACCCATGCTATTCGAGGATTCCTCTCTTCTCATGATTAGTACCCTATCTTTTGAGTCAAACAACCAAACCGATGAGATAAACTTAGTCTATCCCCAACTCATCGATTACAACCAACGAGGACCACCAATTTTGGACACATTCAAAAATGATGAGGTGCTCTTGGAATTCATGGGATTGCAGGATACTATACCTTGTGGATACCACAAAGTTGGGTTCAACATCATACTGGACGCACATGCCTATTATGGGGAAATGATTGAATCCTTTAATCACAAAAGTGAAAATATGAGAATAATCTCTAGGTCTTTAAGTGAAAACCACACTGTGGCACTCTCTGACCCAAAAACAGTAAAAATAAAAGACACATCTGATGGTGAAAACCTCTTTGAGGTGCTAGAGGATGAGGGATTCAATCTTCCTCTTAGTGCAATTCATAAGAAGTCAGCGGTCTTAGCAGAGAGGTGTAATCTAGTCAACTTGGGAACAAAGGAAACACCGCATATCACCTTCTATGTAGAATCACTTCTGACAGAAGAGAAAGAACTCCTAGTTGCGTTCCTAATGGAAAGGAAGATAAAATTTGCATGGACCTATGCTGACATGCATGGGATTGATCCAAAAGTTATGGTTCACCACCTAGCTATTTATCACGAAGCAAAGCCAGTAAGAGAAAAGCTAAGGAAGATGCATCCCAAAATTGCATTATTGGTCAAGATGGAATTACAGAAGCTCCTAGATGCAGGGTTCATATGACCAATTGATTATCCAGAGTGCGTCTCAAATCTTGTACCTATTTCAAAGCCCACTAGGGGCATCTGCATCTGCACTGACTTTAGAGATTTGAACAAAACATGTCCCAAGGATGATTTCCCTCTCCCAAACATTGACATGATTATGGATATGATGATAGGACATGAGATGCTATCACTAATGGACAGATTCTTAGGGTACAACCAAATCATGATAGCTAAGGATGATCAACATAAAATGACCTTCACTTTTCCATGGGGGACATATTGCTAGAATATGATGCCATTCAAGTTGAAAAATGCAGGAGCTACTATCAAAGGGGCATGAAACTAATCTTTCATGATATGATCCATAAAATTGTGGAAGATTATGTGGATGACATATTGGCTAATTCAAAAAAATGTCGGGATCACATAACAACTCTAAGCTTCATCTTTGATAGGCTAGAAAAGTATAAGGTCTGACTGAATCCAAAAAAGTGTGTCTTTGGGGTACAATTAGGAAAGCTCCTAGGTTACATTGTATCCATGAGAGGAATTGAGGTAGACCCCACCAAATTCAAAGCAATCCTCAAAATGGAGGCATCGAAAACATTGAAACAACTAAGAGGCCTACAAGGAAGACTCTAGTCCATCAGCAGATTCATAGCACAACTAGCAAACAAGGCTATCCCATATTCTCATCTACTCCACAATGGGGGTAGCATACAAATGGGGTGAGAAATGTGATTAGGCCTTCAACAAGATCAAGGAGTACTTACTCACACCGCTAGTTCTCATGTCGCCAATTCTAGGAAAACCCTTGATCATGTACATATTGGCAACAAAATCAACCCTTGGTGCTCTCCTAGTACAACACGATGAAAATGGGAAAGATAGAGCCATTTATTACATCACCAAAAAAATTGTGGGCCATGAACTAAATTACACACCCATTGAGAAAGCTTGCTTAGTAGCCGTGTTTTCTGCACAAAAGTTCAAACATTACATGCTAGCACATAGATAAAGCTCATTGCAAAGATAGACCCTCGCAAGTATCTAATTTATAAAGCAACACTCACAGGGCGAACAAATAAATGGGTTACGATCCTGACAGAGCGTGCCATTGAGTATGTGGAATGTAAGGCTATTAAAGGACAAGCAATTGCAAATCAGCTAGAAAAGGCACCGATATATTCAGAAAACCCACTTGTATCAGAGTTCCTCGATGAGTCCATCTTCAACTTAAGTGTGGAAAATCACTGGAAAATGTACTTTGATGGATCCTACACACAACACGAGTTAGGAACTAGAATCTTCTTCATCACTCCATAATGGGATTGCATACCAAAATCATATAATTTGTCATTCCCTTGCATAAATAACATTGCAAAATATGAGGCTCTTGTCATAGGGTTGAGAATTGCAGTGCAATGGCATATCATAGCACTCAAAGTCTATGGGGACTCATAGCTCATAATAAACTAGGTAAACAATGAATATCAAATGAAGGATGACAAGTTGACCCCCTACAAGAAACTGGTGGAAAGCCTCAAAGAGTTATTCATTGATGTCACATTTGAGCAGATACCCAGAGCAAATAACAAAGTAGTAGATGCCATGGCAACAATTGGATTGCTATTGGATATCCCACGCAACATCCCAAAGCAATAATTTCTCATAGAGCAGCTTCTTGTACCAACATTCAAGGTACCATAATATGAACTTGTTTGTGAAATCGTTGGTCCCAATGATCTGTGATATCATGATATATATACCTACTTGAGAATAGGAGTCCTCCCTATGGATATAACCCCAAAACTGAAAAGAGCATTTGTCAATAATTCATCTCATTTTGTCATCCTAGGAGATACCCTATACCATAGGAGCATTGAAGGAACCTTTTACGATGCCTAAACACTGAGGAAGCTTTGACCGCTTTAACTGAGGTACATAATGACATTTGTAGTTCACATTCGAGTGGTATGACCTTGGCTAAGAAACTGCTGAGGACTGGGTACTATTGGCCTACAATGGAGAGGCAAGATCATTTTATGTCCAAAGGTGTTTGTAGTGTCAGTAGCATGGGGATCTCATCCACGCACTAGCTCAAGAGCTCCACACAATCATTACACCTTGGCCCTTTTCACAATGGGTGCTGGATCTCATAAAAAAATCACCCCCACCTCATCCAGTGGAAATTAGTTCATCATCACCACCATGGAGTACTTCACAAAGTGGGTGGAGACCATTCCCATGACCTATATAACTGGAAAGCAAATATCCAAGTTCATCCTGAACTACCTAATTTTTCGCTACGGTGTCCCCCAAGCCATTATCTCAGATAATGAGACACCTTTCAAAAACCAAGATGTTTGAGACCTATGCCAAAATTTCAATATCCAACATTGCTTTTCCACTCCATACTACCCCTAAGGAAATGGCCAAGCAAAAGCTACCAATAAGACCATCCTAAAAATCCTCAAGAAAATAGTCAATGAAACTGGTCGTGACTGACACCTGCAGCTGAATCCCACCTTATGGGTCTATCGAATGAGTATCTGCACACCAATAGGTGCCATCCCATTCTCCCTGGTCTATGGATCAAAATCCATACTCCCTATTGAGATCAAACTTCCATCCCTAATAAAATCATTGAAAAATCTCATCACAGATGAAGAATATCGAGTGTCACGATTGAACGAGCTTGAACTACTCGATGAGCAGTGCATGAATGCCTTAAACCATTTGCAAGTCTACCAAAATCATCTCAAGTGGAGCTGCAATAAGAAGATCAGGAGCCATACCTTTCAAGTAGGAGATCTTGTATTGAAGGAGAATTAGAAAAATGTTCCAAATCTAGACACCAAGGGCAAGTTTGAACCCAATTGGTTGGGACCCTTCATCGTCACAACAAGTTACAAGTCAGGGGCATATCAGCTATCAATGCCCAAAGGGGAACCTCTATAGGAGCCCATGAATAGCTCCCATCTCAAAAAAAATTATGCCTAATCTTTCAAGGTGTAAAACCAAAAATCCAAAAAAATAAAAAATCCAAAAAAAATAAAAAAAAGGATTAAAAATAGTAAAGAAAAAAATCATCCTCTAGTGAAAACCACTTTGGTGGTGCTTTGGGCAAGTACCTTGGTGAAAACTTGGAAAGTAGGCACCTTGTGTAAATAAGCACTCTCCATCCATCATGATCCTTGTGGCTTGTTCTGTATCATCCATCTATCACACTTCCATCACATCCTTCCATCACCCATCCATGTCAGCATCATAGCTTGATCCTGTGTTCGCATCATGATCCCTCCAAGTACTACTCGACCCATGCCCAAGGTCAGTTTGTCTTGCCTATATCAGAGTAGTCTATTGCATCACACTGGAAGAATGTTCTCATTAGATTGGATTCATGTATATTCTTGAAGTCTTCCTAAAATTAGAAAATCCAAAAACATCAAAACATCCAGAAAATCCAAAAACATTCAGAAAATCAAAAAATCCAAAAACATTCAAAACACATCAAAATCCAAAAACAGGTCAAAAAGTCAATCAAAAAGACAAAAACAAAGTCGTCTTGTCGAACTATGGGTCTTTGAGCTTTGAATGTAGGTAAGGTTGATCTTTGATCATCCCCCAGACACATAGGTTAGTCCTTTAGGAGTCTGTCGCAATAAATTGACAATCCATTTGTTCATATTTCATCAATAATCAAGTTTGTGTTATTTGAACTACATGGTCTCTATGTGTATAATGTAGGCAAGGTGGATCTTTGATCAGCCCTTGAGGCCCCTAGGATAGGTCTTTAGGTTAGTCTCTTGGTCAAAATTTTAGAAAACGCTAAAAAATTGGAAAATTGGAAAATCAAAATAGTTGCAAAATCTTGAAAATGCCAAAATAGCCTCAAAACATTTCAAAACATCAAAAAAATCCAAATATTTGAAAAAAAAATCCATCCATCCCATCTCACAATCACCCGCAATAAAATTTCACTCATAATAATAAATCATTGCCATCCTCAACCTTTGGTGAAACAATAGGAAACAAGTTTAGCAGGTTAAAATGTAAAACTTAAGCGTCAAAGTTTCAAGTCTAGGTCAGTAAGTAAACAAGTTGGTAAACTCTTGGTACTAATAGCTCATCATCCAATCAATCCCAAATCATATGATAACATCATGTCTTAGGATGCATCCTTCCTATAATGGACATCAACATTAGGCATCACTGTAGTTTAGTCTTGGCTAGCGGTATGAAGAACACTAGCTTGTTTGTTTACTTGGTCTTTGTCTTTTGACTTATCTTATTGCGTTCATTCCAATGACCTCTCAATGATGTCCGAACAAAGGGATCTAGAGAGAAAGGAATGGGGCAATGATCATTATCCTTTTATCTGCTATGTTTTGTTGGATATTCTTGTAATATAACCTTGGTTATGCGTGCTTTGTTTGGTTTGTAGGGAAGGTGTTTTAGGTGTCTTGTTGACCACATAGGAAGGCTTTCCTTTCTATGTTTTGGTCCTGGATGTTTGAAATATTCAAACTAAATTTTGAATGAGGTTTCTTCTTCTAGGTGTGAACAAGAGTACTCCTATCTGATTGTCAAGTCAAAGTCCACCACACTACGTGCAATGCCATCCTGGTTCTTTATACCTTGATGCATTGTGCCTATGTGTGTTATCAAACATAAGGTAAGTAGCCCTTTTAAAATACCAATTCCTAACAAGAAAAGCATCATCATCATCATCATCATCTCTAATAAAGTCTCATAGATCATGGACTTGTTGGATCCTCTTGTCTTCATCTCATTTCTTCTTTCTTCTCTCTGCACTAACATGGTACCATGACAGTTAAGCAATAACATCACTAATGCATCCATCCTACATCCATAAACTATCAACATGCTACATATCATCCATGTCATATCATATAGGAAACACTGATCATCTCACAAGCATTGCATTTCATCATCATAATATAGATTGGTTATTCTAAGCATCTCATAAACCATACATTTGCATCCATTGCATAATCATAAAAGCATCATTATATGCATCATCACATCATCATATGCATCATCATATCATCACAAAAGCATCATTACATAATCATAGAAGCATTATTATGTTATCCACATATGCATCATCATATCATCCATCACAATAATCATAAAAGCATCATCATATGCATCCATATACAAATCATCATCCATACATGAAAAAGGTACTGAAAAAGAAAAGGAATATGTCATAACATCCCATAAATCTCATCACATAACATGTATCATCATCCATTAGGGGCATAATATAGATCTATTAGTCTAAGCATATTAAAATCATTTTGCATATCATAACATTTGCATCCATATCATCCATACATCATCATAAAAAGTGCATAGAAAGGATACTAAAAAAAGAAATGCATCCATCCATCCATAAGCATAATCATACATACATCAAATAATATAGAATCATACATACATTGCAGTCACATCGCATAAAAAAAATCACATATAGAAAGTAAATGCATCCATCCATCATGCATAAATAAAATAGGACACATCTAGGTAGGTGCATGAAGTTGGGTTACAATTTGGTGGCCAACTTAAAAAAAAATTAGAAAACCCATAACGTGAGTGAATTATAATGCGCTCACGTTATGTCAATTTAAAAGCAAAAAAAAAGGTGAAAGTGATTCATTTTATGTTGACTGTTCTTCTGCTCTGCCCGCGACCAAAGTCCTCATTTTTGTGCTCGCATTCTAGGAGGAGGGATTGAGCAAAAATCTTCCACAGTTGCTATTTCTTTGCAAGGATGGTGCCATGACGACGAAAAGGTGGGAGAGGTAAGCGTTGTTTTCTAGTTGTTTTGAATTTCTTAGTTTTAGGTTGATTTTGTTAGTTTAAGGTTATATTTGATATACGAATTTTTGAATTTATAGGAGATGCAAATGAACCCGCAAACCCACAAAATCATCAACAAGAAGAGAAACCAAATCCTGAATAGGAAAATCAACCTCAACAACAACCTCCTCCACCAATCCATCAACACCCTCGTGACACTCAACAAAATTTAATGAGTGAGATTGAGAGCAACAAAAAAAAAATTAAGGATTTTATTAGTAGGTTGAGTGATCCAAATGGTTCAACCACAGAAAGAATGACCCTCACAAATTCATTGAAAGATATGTTAAAAAATGTGGATTCAATTAGCAAACAAATAACTGGATGGAAAAATAGGAGGCAGGCGGCTAGGGCATATTATGCAGATAAACTATCATATAAACAAGTAAAGGATTTAAAAATTACAAAAGGTGATTTGTGTTCATTATTCACCGACCCACGCACAAATCAAAATCTCACCCTTAATGCGAAGAGGTTTCCTATTCATTGGTGTCACCACCAAGAGATTAGGAACCATTTTTATGATAGGTGTTACATGGTCTTTGATGACCGACCGTGCAACAATTGTGAAGTCCCCCAGTATTTTCTTAGGAAACTATATAATGAGTTCATATTGAACAAAATCCCAAATTATTTTGATATGAGGGACTTCCAGGGGAGAGGTGGGGGGTCAGCTTAGGATAGGCCCGGTGCACAACCAGATCCTATGCAGAAAGGGAGACGAGCTCTTGTTAGGCTTCCTCATGTGCACATTGTTATGCCTTCCATCGCGAAGGAGAGTGCTGACGTAGAGACATTGTAGGTGATCAACACTTTGACCCAGAGTGTCATCCATCATACTAGCCCTATTCTATAGTGCTATGTAGGGGAGTTTTCAAGTGGTGGCCTTTGAACCCATGTGTGTCAATCTTGCGGGGCGACTTGTTCATATGACCCCACCAACACTCAGGAGGCTACTGCAAAGGATTCATATGTAGCTATGGAGATGGAGAGGGTGGCTGACATTTTGCATGATGCATGTGGAATTGATACTTGGGTAAAAGCTAGCATTTTCATTGAATTTAATTTATTAAATTTTGATTTTGAAATGCAAGATTAACTAATTTAGTTTTATAATTTTAATAAAATTGTAGGGTCATAGTGTTGAGACTGGATACACTAGCCCTCCACCTACTTATTTTTGCAGTACACCTATCAATTGGGTATGTAACTAGTAAACAATTATAAATTTATTACATGTTAATAACATTGTTTTACAAATGGTATTTTAATATGTGATTTTGGATGTTGAACAGGGTAATATTGGAGGTTTCGAGGGAACACCTCCCAGTGCCAGTGGATTTACTCAAAACTTCATGCAGGTAATAGAATAAAGAGTTTAACTAATGAATTGTACTTAATATATTTGTGTAATTTATATTCATATCATTGGTTACATTGCATTGCACATCATTCAAACTCAAATCATTACTTCACATTCCATAACAAATAACTAGATGTTGATAGATGACAAAATTTCAACTTCAATATATACTTGTTTAGAAAGTCAACATAAGAAACTTGATGCAATTTCTTCACATGGAGGCATGTGCTTGCAAAGGTGCACCTACATGACAAACTATGGATGCTTGGAAAAAATCAATGAAACCATAATAGTAAGCAATAACATAGACAAGGCAATTATTAGTTTCAAAAAATGCCTCGAAGAAATGCGGTCTCATGGCATGATAGAATTCCATTCCATCACCATGAGACCAAATTTCTTTGAGGCATTTCTTCAAAATGCTCACCACCTTTTCTATGATACCACATTTTTCATATATGTGCACCAAATCATTTTATCAAACTACTTGTGCTTCCTTGTTGTTATGGCTAAAAGCCTAAAATTGGTGCTTTCCAACAAACTATGGATGCTTGGAAAAATATCTATCAAAGCATAATAGTAAGCAATAATTTACCATAGAGAAGGCAATGAACTTTTTGAAAAAAATTCCTGAAAGAAATGCATTCTTATGATGATGGAATGCCATGACATGCATTTTTTTGTAATGGCATTCCATCACCATGAGATCCCATTTCTTTTGAGGCATTTTTTCAAACAGTTCAAGTTGCCTTCTCTATGCCACCACATTTATCGTACTTGTCTATGAAAGCATTTACTCAAACGATTCAGCAGATTGTTGCTATGGGTAAAAGCCTAAAAACATGTCCTTTCAAACAAGATATGGATAGGGAAAATAGTAAGCATGATAATTAGAAATATATAGTTTAATAAGTACTCAAAATTTTGTTCATTAGATCTCATACACTATAAGTCATGACATGGATCGCTATTGTAACTTTTTTGTGATTAAATAATGTTTTGTTTTATTTTCAGATGTTGGTTGTGGAAACACCTCCAAATGTTACGAGGGTAATGGATATCGGTGTTTTATCCGCTATACAATCCTTGATGGATTTGATAGGGAAGGTATGAGGCAAATTACTTGTTGTGCAGTTTTCACACACACACCTCGCTGGAAGCAGGGACCCTCTTTCTCTTTGGTTTTGGTGTTTTGGCCCTTTCTTTTTATGGTCGTCTTACTTAGGCATGTGCTTAAAATGTTTATTTTGAATGCCTAGGTGTTTCCCTAGGTTATTCTTTGAAAATATTAAGTTTTGGGTTAATTTCAGGTTTTTGCTCAGATTCGGGATTTTCCACCCTGGTTGGATTTTCCCGGATCTTGCTTGGACTCTGGCTAGACCCCTTTTGTTCAGGGATTTTCTGTGTCCCGTGGATTTTTGCGTGGGCCGAATTTTCTTGGATTTCACCCTGTTGTCAGATTCTTGGGATTTCTGACTGTCCTATCGATTGCATTAATGGCTTCGTGTGTGCCTTGAAGGATGTATTTGACTTGGTTTCTGAGGTCTTTTATGCCATCCTAATTTTTATTTTCCCTTGTTGAGTTGAGAAGTGCTTTCTTGTGAGTGATTGGTTGGGATTTTGGGGCATTTGGATTTGAATTGATCGATTTGGTGGCATTTTCTTGGGCGTTCATGCCCCTATTCTTCGTGGGCACCATTCTCTCTGCATTTGTTGATTCTGAGATCGATTTCTGCTTTGTAATGGTATGTATTTGGTTGCCTCGCTTTGAATTGATGATTTGGGATAGCACATTGATGTTATAAGAGCTTCTAGGACTTGAATTCCTGATTATTTAGATGCTTCATGACTAGGGTTACGTAGCAATTGATTAATTTATGAACCCTCAAGTGATTTCTGAGTTTATTGGCCTGTTTTCATTTTAGTGAACTTACTTGAAAATCATGATGTCTTTTTCCCCTAGCATGGTGTTGAAATTTGAATTACCATAGTAGTAAGCTTGCTTGTGCTTTAATGGCGGATGTATGGGATTTTAACCTAGGGCAACGTCATTTTCCTTGAGTATGATCTTGAGCAGGCTTAGAATGTTGAGAAAATCAATAGAAGATCCATCCATGGCTTGCCCTGATTTTTTAATGTTTGAAATTCATGATCAATCCGGTGTTTGGGTTAAGTCGTAGTGCGGGATTTTCTATCCCTTCGGGATAATCCATCCCTTCCATATTTCCTTCATTGTGACCCTTCGAAGTAAGGGAGAGGTCACATTGGTCATCCCATGTCTCGCCAAAGCCCTTCATGGGTTTGTATTTAATCGCTAGGACCCTGTAATTCTCATGCCAAAAGTCTTTCTGTCGGCAAGACAAACCCTAGTCGCTAAGAGCTCATAGCGGGCTCCTTTCGTCTTGTTGATTGTCCATCTGCTTCACTGAGACCTTCCTTTCGATGAGACCTTTCACCGAACATATCCTGTTCTTGTCAAGTGCCCTTCAAAGTCGGGAAGACTCTATCTTTTCGGAGAGACCTTTCAGCAAGATCATAACTCTTGCCAAGACCTTTGCTTTCAGCGAGACTCCTAATGTTCGCCAAGACTTCATAGCGAAGCTTTCCTCTCTCATCAAGCCCAGACCTTTTTCGAGGAGACCACATATTGTCAGCCAGAGGTTATACCGATAGAACTCTATGTCAAAAAAAAATTACGTAGTCGCTGGGACGTCTAGCCGAACTCAGAAGTTATACCGATATTCATTTGCTTTGCTAAGACATTCATGCTTTGCTGAGACCTTTCAGTGAGATCACAACTCTTGCCAAGACCTTCGCTTTTGGCATGACTACCGACAGTCGCCAAGACCTTGTGGTGAAGCCTTCCTTTCTTGGTGAGCTCAGATCTACTGTCGGGGAGACTTCATAATGTCGGCATGAGGTTATGCCGATGGGACCTGGTCTTGGTGAAACCTATTCTGATGACATCCTTCAGCGTGACTTCTGGAAGTTGCCAAGACTTCTCGGTGAAATGATTGACTCTTGCCCAAACCTTCGTTCTGAGAATCTCCTTTGGTTTGGGATTTTGCCTTATCTGCAGATTTTCACCGAGCCCAAATTCTCCCGAAATCTGGTGTCTCCCTGATTTCCCGAAGTTCCTCTTTGGGTCGCTCTTCGTGGGAATATGTCTTTGGCGAATTTTCCTAAAATATGATGAAATGTACAGGAATGTGGAACAACATGATGTGTTAGTGATTTTCAATGAATTTTATGATTTATTCATGCTATCTTATGATCTCCCATGTGGTTTATTGATGAAAGATGATCAAGTTTAATGGTTAAGTAGGCATTTCCTGGTTATTCTATTGGAATCCGATTGGTCTGGAATTTCCCAAAATTCCTCTCTAGTTCAGATTCCGTGGATGGCCTTGAAACCCGAAGTTTGTTGTGATTATTTCAAATGAGTTTTAATGGCACCTTGGTTGCATGAGGTTTATTCTAACGATGTTTTGATGGGTTAACCTTGCTTTCCTGTGGTTTTTATTATGTTTCCATGCTGAGTGCAGGTTGAATCTAGCAAGGAAGCAACTGGTTCCTTATTGTCTAATGCAGAGAGGATTAAGCTGGACATTAAGAGCGAGGTCCCTAAGAGAAAAATCACTTTAGTTTGGTCGGAGGTAACTGATACTAATGTTGGACAATGGGACTATGAAGAGTTCAAAGAAAGAATGCCAGTAAAGATCTTCCTTTGGTGGCCAGAAGAATGAAAGAGTTAGGTTTGGCACATGTAGCTGGTTTCCCTTCAACAATGCAGTGCTATGAGCTTGTCCTAGAGTGTTGATCATGACACAAAGAGGATAATTGGTCCTCAAGGGAGGGTGATAGTGAACCTCAACCCTATCTCCATTGCTCAAAATTTTGATATGCCATGCCGATCTCACGTGGTGATTTTCGACATGGGGTCTGCCAAGGAATTCTACAAAGAAGAAACTGTGAAGTCTCAATAGCTCATCAACTCTTGGCTGGAGAAGCCTAAGTCACACTATTCCAAATTTCCCAAGAAACTATTCAGAGCAAAGTTCAAGAAGGAGTACTATGATGCAATTACATTACTCAGCAGGGTGCTTGGATTGAGGAGTGCACGTGTATTCGAGAATTGGATGTGTCATGCCATTGTAAGGATGGATCAAGAATTGATTAATTACCATTGGGCTTGTGTGATTAGTGGAGTACTCCATGCATAGTTATCCAATGTGTTGCAGACCAAGACCTTCACAATGACCTCATATCTGGTCTATGCACTCGCTAGGTTCCATCCCTACAAGGGATTAAGTACAAGGGGAACCTTTGGATAAGATGTCATTTATGAAGTTTTCCCTCAGTTGCACTTAGGAGGATCAAACTATAGGAGGGAAAATGATGCATTTACCATGTGTATCACCAGAATGCTTCAGGAAGTAAAGCATGTCAGGATCTCAGACCAGGCTAAGGAACTCATCAAGAAATACAGAGCATGGTTTATTTAGTTTCCAACCTTCTCCTACATACAGATTGATGGTTGCTAGAAAGCCCCATACAGACTCCCAAGGTATCCCACTAATCACATTGTGTTGTTGGAAGTCACTAGGAAAATTTGTGACTTTAATGCCATTGTTAAGAAGGACAAACATAAGAATGGATTTGGTGGAGAATTCCCCTTGAGGATTGGAACTGGAGAGGTTTGTCCTTCCATTGGTTCTGCCCAAGCTTTAGAGGAAGAATTGAGTGCCCTTGGTCTGTCTCTTCATTCTAGGAGATCAAGGTTTGATATTACAGGAGAAGCCCAAAAGAAGGCCAGCAGGGAGTATTGCCATAAGGTGAACTTGGAAGACTACTGGGCCAATTGTGGTGATGAATATGAGGTTAGGAAGAAGAAATTCTCTCAGCTTCTAGTGGGTATAGTCTAATTGTATAATGTAAGGGCAGTGCCTAATCAGTTGGAGGATGATGGAAACTTGATCCAAGATCATGCCTATGAAGCGGTAAAGGACAAACCAATTGGTGATGTGAATTGGTTGGAAGAAGAAAATATAGAGTTAAAACTACTGATGGATCTAGTTCTCAAATTTACTAAGATGTGGCTAAAGCATAAGCTATGGGAATTGGAAAATAATGGTGTACAGTGCACCTATGCTCTAATGGGAGATTTAGATCCCCACTCCACCTCTGAAGAATCTACAGAGCAGGATCCTAAGGGCAAGGGTAAGCTGGTCTCTCCTTCCAAAGTCAAGATTAAAAGTGTTCAAGAAACAAAGGTCCAAGAGGTAGAAAAGCAGAGAAGGACAAAGGCTAAGAAAAGGAAAAGAACTAAGAAGTCTGAGTAGAAAGAGACTAAAAATTAGAATCCTGAGGCTGATGATCCTATGCCCAAAAGGAGAAGAATCATAAGATTGTTAGAGAAAGAAAGCTCCAGGGTTGCAGAGGTGATTTCCCCACCAATCGTGAATGTTGAAATTTCAGGGGAGAAGTCTAAGGTATATACAAGGAGGTCTAGGACTCCTTCTCCCAGGGGCAGTGAGCCTAAGGCTAGCCTTCCTCCAGTTGTTTCTCATGACGAACAACATGATGATGTTCCTTCCACTCATGAAACCCAAAGTGAACCAGGCGAGACAAAAGAGGTTGATGAAGATCCAGGCATTGAAGGAGAGGAATTCCATGAGGGGGAACTCTATAGTGTAGAGGCCGAAATTGAAAAAGAAATGCAATCTCCCTTGGTTACATATGCAGAGTCACCAATCACAAATGAAGTAGTTGAATCTCCTCCAAGAGAGGAAGAAGTAGAAAAGGTCTTGTCACCTGAACATAAGGAGGAGCATATTGAGGAGGAAAGGAATAAAATGAGACTCCTAAGAAGCACAATTTAGAGGAAGAAATACCGAAGGATCAACAAAAGGAAACAAGACTGAGCCAAGTGCAATTGGAGCCCGATGTTCCAAAGTGGCTAGACAAGGAGATAAAGAGAAAACAAGTTGTAGTAGAAGACACGCCACCAAATTGGGATGTGCTCCTGGCTAAACTTGGGAAGGTTAAGGATAAGAAGAAGGCTAGAGTGCTCTCAAGAGTTGAGAGAGATGAAGCACATAACAAAATTGTTTATATCGCCACCCCTGCTCGTGACAAAGATAGAGATGATGTGGTCGAAAAATATTTCAAATTTTAGACTTTCAATCTAAGGCCTACAACAGTTGAGCAGGATATTGAAGACTATGAAGTCTCCAGTACAGTTATTGTGGATAGATTGAAAAAGGAAATGAAGACCAAGCAGGAGCTGAAGAGAGAAAATGAAAATCTCAGGAAGTACTTGGAGGAGTTAATGAAGCCACTACAGTCCATTAATCCTTCTTCCTCTGCTACAAATCCTCTACCTTAGGAGACCATAACTGAGCTAGAAAAGATGAAAGCCTCCACTATTGCCATGGTGAATTGGTTGAAATGGGTGCAAGTAAAAGGTGATGAAGCTATTAAGGAAATTTTGTCAACTAGAAAGGATGCTGTCATGACAACTGGGTGGTTGAAACAAGTGTTGGCATAAGATAAAGAAGATATGTATCTTCTTCTACTGAAAACTAGAGCTATCATGGAGTACACCCGAGATAGGTTAGTAAGTGACATAATTCTTCCTTCCTCTAGAACTGCCGAACCTTGGGAGTGGTTTGAGGCACTGCAAATTAGGTAGAAGGTGTTGAAAAAGATTTACAAACAGAGGAGGCAGATCAATGACACCCTCAATGGTGTCTATAATGACTGCATCACTTTCTTCAAGATCATGACGGGACGAAGGAAGATTGTTCCTGAATCTTTGAGCCTAGAGCAGTTGAGGAGGTGGTGGCATGATGTTTATGTGCCACTGGATGGTGATTTGGTTTCTGAGCACCAGTTGGACTATGCGGCCACCTACCTTGAAGTTATTGATAAGTATTTGGCATATAAGGTGGATTGGGATAAGTCGGTCAAGCAATCAAGGGATGAGGTCACTTCTATTGAAAGATGACTTAGGGTTCTACCAGTACCACCTGTAGCCGACTTAGATGGGGCGTTCTTGAAGCTACATGAAGAGTCAGATCAGAGTAAGGATAATAGGGAAGAGAGCTAATGATGGGTTGCGACGCGATTTGTGCTTCCCTATTATCTTCCCGCGCATCGTCCGAGCTGCATTACGAATCCCGGGCCGACTTCGATGGAATGCACATTTATTGCTTATTTGACCAATTTTGGGGTTCTCTTGGCCGAGTGGTTGTGCCTTTAATGCTGCAGAACTTTTGCTGGGCCGACGGGTCTTCTAGGGTTTCTATATATTTTGCATTTGGCCTCTTTTGTAGGGGTTCCAAATTAGAAATAGCATTAGAAAATAGGGTTCCTGATTCATCAGTTAGAAGTTAGATAGTTAGAAGTAGAGTAAATTAGCAAGTAGTTGCTCTCAAGCAAATATTGTAACAGAATGCTAGAATTGTTGCTACAGTGGATAATTCGAATACAAGTAATGACATTGTGATTTGGTGCAATACTGGTATTCTCTTGTATTGCATGGTTCTTGTTCTTCCATATTTAACTTTTCTTTGAAGAGGTTAATATTTAGATTAGGTTCGATTTAATAATGTTTGTGATTTGATACTTGAGTGTTGTAGCAATCCCTTAGTCCATACTTTTCGCAACCAACTGATTGTTAGTTGCTTTGCAAAGTTAGCTTGGACTTTTCATATTCTTTGTGCTTAAGTTCGATTGTGAGGGTTTATTCATTTTGATTGCAATAGGTTATTTGAATGAATGCTCATGATTTGAAAATCTTAACACCTTAGAAGATTGCACTGCTTCTATAAGATTGCAGATTTATCTGGGTCAAGTAGAGATCAGTTTTGAGGGATTGGTCCATTCTGGGTGTTGGTCATTTTCATTGTTAATCTTAGGAGTAATATTAAAGTTAGAAATCTCTTTGAAACCCTTATCTTTTCTATTTATTTGATTATTGGGTTAAATCTAGGATTGAAGTATCAATATATTGTTAAATCTGATAAATTTTGATTCAATAGTTTGCTTGTAGTAAGGTCCCATTGTGATTACTAGCATTTTCACATTTTATCATTGAGTTGTTTATGCATTGTCAAGACCTAAAATTAGAGACCTTGGGGTTATCTCTTGAGGCTTGCTGATAGAGATTTACCTTTCAAGAGAGATAGGATATTGTGTCTTGTCTGTGTTGTTGCTATGCAAAAAACACCATCAACATTACTAAATTTCAATTTACATTCGTTGTTATAGATGTTAGTTCGAGTGAAAAATCAAACCAAATTATTGATTTGTAGTCTAATTTCTATTTGGATGGTTTATACAGGGCTTGAGCATGACTTAGCATCAAAGTGTGAATATTTACCTCGTGGAGAGTGATCGTGAGATGGCCGTAAGTGATTTTTTTTAAAATATATCATTTTTTATAATGCAATTTCTATATATTAATGTCTTTACTTCTTAAATTGTAACAGTTAAAACTTCACCAAGAGCTTAATGCTAGTAGGAGGAGCAACAAGATCACTCAAGTGCAACTGAAACAAGTGACAAACCTATTGCCATCCGATCAACCAACAAAGGGCAAGAGTTTATTTCAAGAGCTTGGAGAGTAATGACTTTTGATTCCAGAGCCCTTTGTTGTATGCCTACATGGTAGTTTTATACATATTTTGTATTAGATATATTTGACATATTATGCCTATATGGCATTCTCGTAAGCCTATATGGCTATTTTGTACCTATATTTTATACTTATATCGACATAAATTGATGTATGCGTACATGGCTATTTGGTTAATACAAATCTTTTTTATCGATGGTGTCCATATTTGCATGTTATAAATTCATGGTTCAATAGATATGAGTTACGTGTATTCAAGTGTATACTTTACAACGTACGTGTATTCATTGTGACTTACGTGTGTTCCAATGTATACTTTGTGACTTACACGTTTTCATGCGTATACCTTGTATTCGTGCATATACATTGTATTAAGTTGTGTATACCATGTATTTGTGTATATACTTCAAGGAATATGTGTTTGTGACTACTTGTGCTTCCCTTATTCACATGTACATGCTTAACTTATTCACGTGTATACTTATTAATTGGTTAGCCATAGCATTGATCATTGTTGTCCTTCATGGTTTTTCTTGAATAAATTAATTGATTGATAGTAAACAACTTTATCTAAAAGAAAAAAATACATTTTCAATTGGTATTCTATGAAATGATTGATAAAAAGATTCCAATATATTTAATTCTTTGATTGGAACAACTCAATTAAGCGAAGGATATGTATAATACTTTTCCTTTTAGATTAGAATTGCATGGAAGTTTCAAAAAGTATCCTTAATATTACAAAAAGATATGTGTTTATAGACTTCAATTGTGCACTCACCCTTTAGTTCTTTGAAAGAAAAATCTGCCTATGCCATTGTTACATTGCACAGGTAAACCATATTTTGTATTGTGGAGCTATATTAAGCTACCACTCTCAAGACCAATGTAACAATGATACAAAATAATGTTTGAGACTGCAAGAAGACATCAAAATGGCTAGTGTACTAAACAAATTATTATGATTTATGAAGAATGTTGATAACTCTACTCAGTTGGATTCTTTTTTCAAAATCATACAAATTGAACCCTAGCATAAATAGACTCTGTATATCAAGCTACCACAATTCAAGTTTCAACAATGAATATTTATGATGCATGTTTTAAATGACAATCAAGTTTATGGTGGTTTTGTTGTTTATATGATGTTATGTGATATTCTAATCCTAATGCATGCATCTAGGCTACATATGTATTTAGATTTTGTTTTTACATGATTTTTGTACCAACAAACCCAAAACAAATCAAACCCCCTCCAAAAAATTTTGGTCTAACCAGCAAACCAAACCCCCAAACCCGAACCCGAACCTCAAAACCTATTCCAACACTCTTCATTTTTCCTGCATAAACTTAATTGACCACCAAATTATGCTGCCTCTTCACTTTACCCACTTTTACTTCTTGAAACATCTCTTTTTCATTCAAAACCCCTGTTTTCCCAACTAAGGCATCATGCCATAACATACTTTTGACCTCCCCTGTCCTTGAATACCTTTTGAACACATCAAAATACACAACCTCACCCTATTTACAACCTATTCTAACTTATTTTCAAGCAATTTCTTCTTTTCACCTCTTCTAGGCTTGCTTTTAAGGTACCTCAATTTTGAATTTTGAACAGGGGCAGCGTTAATAATCTCTTCCAATGCCTTTACCAATGTATTTTCTTATTCATACTCCCTATCCTACTTATATCAAACCCATATCATCGAGACATAACCTGAACAATAGATGGAATGGCCTATTTCAACATATTACACTCAAACCCTTAAGGGATCGATTCGGTTGAATGTAGCTCAGAGTGATCCCATGTGTTTGGGTGTGAAAGAGGACCATAACTAGTGTAAAAATACCTATTTGGATGCATTGGAATAGTTTGTTTGGTCACACAAGTTGCAGAACAAAAGTTGCACCACTTTGCACCTTTCCACTACTTCTATTTGACACTTTTTCCATCAACTAAAAACTGGACACCACAGGAAATTTTTTTTGAGATAACAAAAACCGAGAGAGGTTATTGTAGAGGGACTCAACATGATCCCATAGGATCAGACGAGAAGTTTCTAAGCATCACGATATCCGAGTAACGACATGCTAAAGTTTGTAGCCATTTTGCACTTTGGCCCCTTAAGGGATCAATCCAGTTGAACGTAGCTCAGAGCGATTATGTGTGTTTGGGTATGAAAGAGGACCATGCCTAGTGTAAATATACCTATTCGGATGCGTTGGAACAGTTTGTTTGGTCACACAAGTTGCAAAACGAAAGTTGCACCACTTTGCAACTTTCCTCTACTTCCATTTGACACTTTTTCCATCAATTGAAAACTGGACACCATAGGAAAACCACTCCAAGATAAAAAAAAACCGAGAGAGGTTTTTGTAGAGGAGCCCAACACAATCCCATAGGATTAGACGAAAAGTTTCTAAGCATCATGGTATCTGAGTAACAACATGTTGAAGTTTGCAGCCATTTTGCACTTTGGACCCTTAAGGGATTGATCCGATTGAACATAGCTCAGAGCGATTTTGCGTGTTTGGGTGTAAAAGAGGACCATGCCTAGTGTAAAAATACCTATTTGGATGTGTTGAAACAATTTTTTTTGGTCACACGAGTTGTAGAATGAAAGTTGCACCACTTTGCAACTTTTCACTGCTTCCATTTGACACTTTTTCCATCAACTAAAAACTGGACACCATAAGAAAACCACTCCAAGATAACAAAAACTAAGAGAGGTTATTGTAGAGGGGACCAACACAATCCCATAGGATTAGACGAAATTTTTTTAAGCATCATGGTATCCAAGTAACAACATGCTGAAGTTTGCAGCCATTTTGCACTTTGGACCCTTAAGGGATCGATTTGGTTGAACATAGCTCAGAGCGATTCTGTGTGTTTGGGTGTGAAAGAGGACCATGCCTAGTGTAAAAATACCTATTTAGACACATTGTAACAGTTTGTTTGGTCACACAAGTTGCAAAATGAAAGTTGCACCACTTTGCAACTTTTCATTGCTTCCATTTGACACTTTTTTCATCAACTGAAAACTGGACACCACAGGAAAACCACTCCAAGATAACAAAAACTGAGAGAATTTATTGTATAGGGGCCCAACACAATCCCATAGGATTAGACGAGAATTTTCTAACCATCACGGTATCCGAGTAACGTGTTGAAGTTTGCAGCTATTTTGCACTTTGGACCCTTAAAGGATTGATCTGGTTGAACATAGCTCAGAGTGATTCCGCATGTTTGGGTGTGAAAGAGAACCATGCCTAGTGTAAACATACCTATTTAGACACTTTGGAATAGTTCATTTGGTCACACGAGTTACAAAATGAAAGTTACACCACTTTGGAACTTTTCGCTGCTTCTATTTGAAACTTTTTCTATCAACTGAAAACTAAACACCATAGGAAAACCACTATGATATAACAAAAAATGAGAGGTTATTATAGAGGGGCCCAACGTGATCACATAGGATTAGATGAGAAGTTTCTAAACATCACAGTATCTGAGTAGCAACATGTTGAAGTTTGCAGCCATTTTGTAGTTTGGACCCTTAAGGGATTGATCCGGTTGAATGTAGCTAGAAGCAATTCCGCATGTTTGGGTGCGAAAAAGGACTATGCCTACCATAAACATACCTATTTAGATGCGTTGAAATAGTTTGTTTGGTCACAAAAGTTGCAGAATGAGATTTGCACTACTTTGCAACTTTCCACTGCTTGCATTTGACACTTTTTCCATCAACTAAAAATTGGAAACCATGAGAAAACCAATCTGAGATAACAAAAACAAGACAGGTTATTGTAGATGGCCCCAAAACAATCCCATAGGTTCAGATAGAGATTTTGTAAGCGCCATGGTATCTAAGTAATACTCTGTCAAAGATTGTTACCCTTTTGCACTTTGGGATATGATGTTTTATTGAACTATATGATTCCGTATAGGGTGATTGTGCATTGTTTTTGATGGAATTTGGTGGGAAGCAGACTCAAATCCATTTTAGTTTTTGTTTGGTTGGATTTTAAGTGATTTTGTGCATTTTAGAAGCCAATTACTGAGGGTCGGTTTGTATACCCTATTTTAAGCGTTTTGAGTGCATTAAAATTTCATATTAAGCCTTTCACCCATTGTATGCTTCTATAACTCAATGAAAAGGCTTAGTTATGGTTATAAAACATGCGTGCATAGTTTTGTGTGCAAGGGAGGCGAATAGAGGGTTTTTAGGTGATGCCCTAGATGTCAAATGGTGTATTTTTTAGTGGAAAATGGTGGTTTCCTCTTAGGGCTTGAAGAAATATTTGGGGGCAACGATATCTCTTGAAATTTTAAGCTTGTGCAAACCTTTTTGAATGTGTTTTAGGCTTTGGTTGGTTATGGGAAGTTTTGAGTATGGGTTTTCGACAAACCCTTGCCTATCTTATAGTCTCCAAATCTCATCAAATGGGCTTATCTTTTAGAGGTCATCCAATGGCCAACCAAACCTCAATCAAGCTTTAACATAGACCCTAAGACAAATTCCCAAGAGATCATACCGTGTTTCTTTGTACCATCATTAAAATCCAATAGACCACCTTGCACAAAGGCTACTAAATTAGCCCTATTTACAAAGAGACGACCTTTTAAACACTAGATCTTCACTCAAAATCCTAAAACAAAAATATGTTATGTGTAAAAACCTCCAATTCCATGATTTTCTTCTAGGTCCAAGACCTCTACACCCCTAATACACCACACTCTATTTCAAGCAAAATACTTGGGGTTTTAATGAAACTCCTATCTATCACACCTACCATACCCAAAAAAAAGAACCAAACACACTTACCAGACCCTGCACATGGTGAATAATACATTACATGGACATTCCTTCCCACATTTTGTCAAAACACCACTTGAAACCCTCATTTTCATCATGAAAATACCCTACTACAGCCCTAGAACATCATCCCAAACACCCAACCTTGACTCCACAACATTATAATCAGGTTAGGCATGTACTTTACAAGTTAGAGGACCCATTCAACAAGTTATAGTAGGAACAAAAAGTGGAATGGGTTGAATTACATCATGAAACCCTTCAATCCAAGAACATTGTGAAAGTAGGTAGCAACAGTAAAAACAAGATAACCTTATTTCCCCTCCTAAAGTTTGGACCACATCTGTTACCTCCACATAAAACTCATCATCTTTGGTCTTCTTGGTTCCCATTCCTTGATATGGTTATGTAAATGAAAATAAACCAAAGTAATCATCTCCTTCTCTGTTGGCTGGAAGAATGCATGCTTAATGTTTTGATACATGATATCAACTCCCTCTTTTGCTCTCATGGTTGAATATCGAAATCTAGTATGGTGGGCCTCTAGAGTTTTAGTCATCTTTATTTCTCTTCCACCAAATTTTGGCTTGATCCAAATGTCTTCCAGCGTAATTGGCTTTGTTTTTGAAAGCTAAAGTTTCTCCTAAGTCACCAATGTAGCTCTCTTTTCCTTTTTAGACTCTTTCTTTGCTACAAATCGTCTCTTGGATTTAATCATCTGTACCACATGGTTGATGTGCTTTGAATCCTTGCATCTAAAGGAAATTTCCTTTACATAAATACTACTAGGTAATTTCAATGTTTCCACTGTAGTTGGTATTAAAGCTGGTACTTGCAACATGAAGAGCGATTCTCATTCCTCTTCTACATTAGAGGGTTCATATCCTTAATCTGTCTCTTCTGAATTATCATAATCAAAATCACTAGCAGAGGCTTTGAAAATAAATCCATGAAAACCAAGCTCTCTAAATGGTATATCAAACTCTAGTTAAAAATCTTTTAGATGAGGCTACTCCCATAGCTCTCTTACTCGTTTGACAAATCCTTGAAACTCTGTATTGATTTTATTTTTCCTGTCCCTCTCTTGTTGTTCTTTCTTAATTTCATCAAGATCATTGATGCAATTGGGGGAGGTCCTGAAACACAACTAATCACAAATTCAACAACCAACCAGGTATTAGATCATCAAGTTCTCCATTTCACTCTTTCTCAACCAAATCACACTATTCCCTTGTAGCATAGGAAACCCACTAAATTGGGTACAAATTCTCAACCACACACTTCCAGTTCACATCCTAACTCAATTTAGGGATCCATTATTGAGATTTTTAACATATCAACATAGCTCCATAAGTTTCTTTGTAACAAATCCTTCAAAACTTGAAATTTCACTCTTTTTAGGCCTCAATTAGGCCACTTTTACAAAGGGTCTATACTCTAAACTTATCCAAACCTTACCAAATCTTGGGGAAACAATTATAAGGTGTCAAAACTTCAAAATCCATAACCAAATCTCAGTTATAACACCGTACAATGGGTAAACCACAAAATACTCTATTGTAGCCTAAACCCTAGGGGTTTATTGAAAATAATACTCTCCCACCCTCTCCCACTTTCTCACACCCTCTCCCACCCTCTC
>VDFB02271358.1:1061210690-1061231084 GCA_007258455.2 Sequoia sempervirens
CCCCTCACTCTAACCCCTTCTCTCCTACTCCCTCTCTTTTAAACTCTCACTTCCACCCCCTCTCCCTCTCTCTGGACTCTCTCTCCCTCTCCCCATCCCACCCTACCTAGAAATCTCTCTCTCTCTCTCTCTCTCTCTTAAAATTCTCCCTCCCTCTAAAGACATACATAAATACATATTACAAGCATAATACATATGTACATAAAATCCTACATCCATACAATATACATATTGCATTAATACATATAGGCATACATACATACATACATACATGTACATACAAACATACAAATATATCAACAAACTTTCAATAAAGTGGCATTTAACATTGACGAAGGCATAATGCAAGCGTGTTATAATGCACACACATTATGTCTTGCTTGACATGTATCCCAAATATGCAAAAAATGTCAAAACTAGAACATAATGTGAGCGCATTATAACATGCTCGCATTATATTTTGCTTTGGGAATCCCTGAGCCTTAGCATTGTTATTTTCCTTGGAATACCAGCCCAAAGGCTTGGAGGGCATTCCCAACAATGAGAGACGTGTTTTTGAAAATTCTACAATTTTTTCACATAATCAGGTTTGTGCTCACCATTAGGATTGCATCTGGTTCAATATCGACAAAATCGAACACATGGGTAATGTTAGGTTCTCTCTTATCTATCCAATGATGTAATTTTTTTCACTTTTTAACAATGTTAAGCCTTTCATCCATAATTTATTTTGTTTGTATGCCTCTTTTTCGTCAAAAAGCAGTGTTTGGTGTTTTTTTCGTTATAAATTATCCATTCATCGAAATTTCAAATAAATTACATTTTTAGAAACTAGACTCCATTCTAGAAATTAAAAAAAAAAGTCAATTACCTTCAAAAATTTTTAGGGGGAGCACAGCCAAAATTCTGCTTTTCAAGAAGTGCCCACTTAGAAAATTAGTTAAAAATCAAATATTCATTAAAAATTTATCAGAAAAACCGTGCATCAACTAGATACTGCTAGCTAACTTTTGACCGTAGCGATTTTAAAAATACTACAAAAAAGTTCACTGTGCTTGGGTCTTACAAGAGTTGCTATGTTATGTTTTTCTAACAAAAATAGCACCAATTTGTGTACGTCCCTCTTTTGAACCCCTTAATCTCAATCATTTTCAAAATAAATTAGTAGTTTAGAAAGTAGACTCGGAGCACTTCGATCCTTATTTTTGTTCCATCTCAAAATTTTGAGTGTAACTATCCTTAATTTCATGTCCAAGGTCAGTATTTCCTGATTTCAAAAAAAAAGTGGCCACTTAAGCTCCCTTTTTGCGAACCATCTTGGTGCACTTACCCATCTCATAATTGAATCATATCATATATATATATATCAATACTATCATGGTACGAAATCAGGATCAAATGTGTATGTATCAATCAAATGTATAGAATGCCCACGAGGCTATCAAAAATAGAGCCCGTGGATCTCAAAAATAATAATGTTGTTGATCAAAGATGTGCGAGCTAGCCCTAATGGTTGCTCCCCTCGCCCACCTATCTCTCAGGCTGATCCTTCTTGTACCTCGTCTGCTACAAAAACTCTGCCACCTGAGCCACCAGAGGCACTATCTGTTGATAATGAAACTGATAATACTCGACCTCCCGCACGGGCTCGCGGTACATTCGTGCGGGGACTATCCTGCCCTATGTTGTCACTACCATGCTCTCCAATTGTTGGCATCTTCCCACCTCCTGTGCTAGCTACAACTCGGTAGCCTTCCGCTGTTGCCTCTCATGATCCCGCTCTGTTGTGAGGATCTAGAACTATTGTTGGGCCTGGTCCCTCTCTGTTGTCAGTGTCTGTACCTGTGCCTAAAGCTATTGTATAAGAACATCCCTCTGATTAGGTTGGGGTGGTAGAGGTGGTGGTGGCAGTGGCTGATCTCTCTATGGGGGCATTGGTCCCTCATAGGTGGATGGTGGTCCCTAGGGGCATCTCTCAGCTAGTGCCCATCTCCCTGGTCTCTCTACCCTGGCTAGTGGGAAGGTGGTCCTCCTCCTCCTCGGCCTCACCCCCACCCTGTTGTCCAGCCTCAGGGTCTCTAGTGCGGTAGTATTGTCCCTAGCACTATTAATCAGACTGGTGGCCTGAACCAGTCAATGTAGGCCTATGTAGTCCCTTGGTCTTCCTGACCCTGATCATAGGCCTATGGCCTCGCTACCAGCTATCTAAATGAATCAACTACATCCTCTATTGGGATTGTTCGACCCCATGTAGTCTCCCTGGTGGTTC
This sequence comes from Sequoia sempervirens, assembly GCA_007258455.2. Classification (NCBI taxonomy): domain Eukaryota; kingdom Viridiplantae; phylum Streptophyta; class Pinopsida; order Cupressales; family Cupressaceae; genus Sequoia; species Sequoia sempervirens. The sequence goes on from VDFB02271358.1 coordinate 1,061,212,960, forward strand.
GGGTAAATATGGCCACATATTGAACATTGAGCCTATCCTAGATGACTTTGAACTCTCTTGCTACTCGATTGGGAAAGTAGTGCTCAATCATTGTATGCTCACATCCCTGCATGAGTCTATCCTATCTGGCATAAAATAGTTGTTGAAAATCATCATACCATGCGGGCATCCCTAGCTAGGGCCTCCAAGTAAATGTGGTCATCTCATCAATGAACCTCTACTAGTGAGGGATGCCAACCTATCCTGTGTGCGTGAAGGTAAGGCTCCCCCTGTATCACCAAATTTTTGGGTCATCAGGCTCCATGTCGACCACTATAACCAGTGGGTGGAGCATGGCAATGTGCTCCCAAGCCCAGATATGCAGAAGTGTAAGCCCAAATCCAAGGGCTCTATTGTCGCAATATACGAACTCGTGCAAATCATGGTAAAGCGAGGCCGACATCACTGGTCCAAACGCAAAGTGAAACCTCCTAAAGAGCATTCACTCCCAAGCTAGATCCCATCCCAAACTGAAATACCTGCCCCACCAATCTGGAGCTATAAGTCCTAAAATAATGGCTGCCATAATCAGTCAAAATGTTGACACACTACCTCTATAGCACTCAATATCAATCTAACCCTTGGTGAAGACAATCCCATCCATCCCCATGAACTCATAGCACGCATCTGTGTCAACGTCCATGTCATATATAACCCTCTTGCCATGGATGGGAAATCGTAAAATATGCCATACATCCTCTAGTGTGATGGTCGCCTCATCAGTGGGAAGATGAAAGGATGACGTCTCACTGTGCTATCGCTCAACTAGTGCAGCCATCATGGCTAAGTGTGTCCTGATGGTAGGCGCATACACAACGTACCATAGACTGATCGCTCCAAGGTGCTCTTGAAGCAACTCATGTAATCCAGTCAATTTTCTAAGCACTAGGGATTGGTGCTCACATGAGTGTATAGGTTCTCTATCCTCCACCAATAAAAGCCACAACGTCAAGTTTCATAAAAATTCTAGATCCCATTTGAAGTTTTTGCAACCAAAATAGTAACAACATCGTTGTTTGGAAACTCCAAACTGCACTGCTAGAAGCTCCAAATTGTAAACTAAATTGCGGCGTCACTATTTGACTGTGCACCTGTTTGACCCAGAAACCCTAATCACCTAAATAGGTCGTGGCGACGCAATTTACATATGTGTCACCATTTGGAGTTTAAACCCTAAATGCTAAATTATGACGTGACATCATAGGTCACAAAGGGGGCATGATTTAAGGTCTAGTGGTGCCAAGTCTACACTTTTAGTGGTGCTGGACAAGTTTGACTTTCAAACCCTATTAAATGTGCACAAAAATAAAAAAATACAAGTTGGGTTAGGGTCACATACCAGTGGTCCTCTGCCTAGTAGTCGCTGGTAGACTCACACTCTCTCAGAAATGTGTCAGGGAAACACTCTTTGCGCCATCTCGCACGAAGGTCAAAGCTCAAAAAGCAAGAAATTCTAAAAGCTTGAGTGTGCAAATGAATTGAAAGTGACCCCTCGAGGGCTCTCTAAGCATGAAAATTAGGGCTTTTTGACACTATTTGGCCATCAATCTAAGGTTTTGTGCCCTCGACCTCATTTTTTCCCAACCAAAGCCTATTTTAGGTCTTTTTCTCATGTTTTGGCATGTTTTTGGCATCCTGGAGCCTTTCTGGACCCATCAAGCAACTTGTCCTTTCTCGAGAAATCACCCAAAAATCCAAATTTTTGTCCGATCTCTCGAGGGGGTAGTATACCAGCGTAATTCTTCTGATGGGGCAGCAGTGGGGCATCTAAAAAAATTGAAAAGTTTTTGAATTTTGATCTCAGCAAGTTTATTCTTTGAACCAACACAACAGGTACATTGCTTCAAAGAGGGGCAAAATGTAGACACGTAAAATATACTAATTGATCCCATGCACCTAATCCTGATTTACTAACACCAATTCATCTAGATTCATCTCCTTTGCTAACCATTTAATCGAATAATCTTTATTTGATTAAATTCATCATATTTCATCTTTTAATTAAATAAATCAATTTTATATGATTAAATCATTATCTCCTATTAATTAAATAAATTATTTTGTTTAATTAATCCTATTCTCCTCTTTTAATTAAATAATCCATTTTATTTAATTAAGTTCTAAGGTCATCTCCTTTAAATTAAATAAACTAACCTTTATTTGATTTAAGTCTAACACCATACCCTTTTAATTAAATAAATCCAACTTTATTTAATTGTCTAAATTCATTATTCCTCTCATCTTGATTTATTTAAATCCGAAAATCTAAGTCAAAATGTCAAATTAGCTAAATCTTCATCTAAGTTAATCAAATCATGATTAATCCTAACTCTAATCGATCAAATCCTCTAGATTTTATAACTTGTGCATGTAAATCAATTTAATTGATTTATAAATTCATCCATTTTCATTCAAAAAAGCATCAAGTTGGAATATTCTTCAAATTTGAATTCTCCCTCCCAAAAGGACTTGTCCATCCAACAAGGCATTAAAGGCCTCTTACATGTCCTTTTTCTTGAGCCAAGTGGCATTAACTCTTCTTTCATCTCCCTCCAACATGTCATTGAACTTCAATTTTCAAATATCCACCTAATAACATTTATGTGCACATTCATCAAAATGTGCTCCACCTCTCTCCATTCACATGTTGGCATGTCGCATTTTTCTTTTGGTTGATGTTTTGTCCCACATTCATCCTTTTGGCTCATTCCTCCATCCTTCTCTCCTATAAATGGAGAGCTCTTTTAATAATTTTGGATCCACAACTTCATGCAAAATCATTATCTTCATGTTTTGAGCAATTTCATCCATTCTCATGTCCAAGTTTCATAGTTTTCATCAATTTCATAGCTAGGTTATGACAAATTTTATCAAGGAGCATTATTGATCATCACCGAGCTTGCAAGGAATTGGGAAAAGGGCTATTTTACACATCAAAATAGCACCAATTCCCCCATGGGATTGAGAGTTTTAACATTTGAATAAGATTTAGATTGCTTTCATTTGTGTTCTTTACTTTATTTCTTGTTTTTCATGTTTCAAATGAATCTTATGGGGAATGATGGTTTTTATTTGCTTAATTGACTAATATTGTGTTTGTTGTTCATGTTTGTGCATGTCTCAATCCACCATTCACAAGTAGTGCAGTTAGTTTTGTTTCTACTTCTTGTTCTTTTGATGTGTATTTGTTGAATCTATTATGTCTAATTTGATCTCTTTCATAAATTGGTTTTTTTGTTTCATATTTTATGAGACTAGTTTCTCTTTCCTTCTAGCAACTGATATTTGGGACCTATTTTTATCAATATAAAAATAACTATAATGGTTGCAATTAAACTATTAGCTCTAACCTTTAGAGAAGAACATAAAAATTAATGTATTATTTGAGAAATTTTGGTAGCACAATGGTATGTACAAAACCTTCATGCAATACCTCAACCTAACCACTCAATATATAGGAATGAGAAAAACCACAACCATGAATAATTTCTAAAACCATCTACTAGAAACCACTAGATAATTTAGGCATCCATATCCATGCATAAGTCTCACTACCCAAATCAAGCTTAATTAACTAACAAAGAATTAGAAATTGCCACTATCAAACTTGGGCATAAAGTAGCCTTATCATGCCTTTTCCATGATTGTTCCATTATTTTATCCAAGTATAAAATTAACTCCCTCTCATCACAATCTCTACTTTTTGGCAACTCTTGTATAACTTACAATTTTTCATAGTTATAATTAGTAACTTCTCTGACACTAATTGAGACTTACACTTGCATAAATATAAATATACAAGTGCCACTTCAAGTGGGACACCTCACCCAAATATTTGGGTGAAAAAAATTAAGTAAATATTTCAAACATTAGAATATTGTATGGTGTATGACACCTATCCCAACAATTTGGAGATTTGGAGGCTAGGTTTTCTTCCAAAAGGGTTTTCTTAGGATAAACACTATGTCATTGTGGTATTAATTTTACATGTATATTTAATTTTTAAACTACTAAATCATATTTTTTAGGAAGTTTTTTTGATATCAACTTCCTTTCTATTAGTCTCAAAGCTTGATCAACTCTATTTCCTAGGTAGTAATTTTTTTTTTGGACTAACATTTATTTGAGTGGGATTTATGCACAAAAGATATTTATTTTTAAGGAAAATTAAAAATACATGATGGGTTGAAATGGAATTATTTTATGACACAAAATTTGAGCTATTGAAGCTCAAGATAGAGGATTTGTTGATAGACTAATATCTATAGCTAGTAGTCTCTAGAAGTAAACCTTCAAGAATGAAGCATGAAGACTAAGATGTGAAAACTCAAAAGCACCATTTAGATTTTTTTGGAATATTTAGTGATCTTAAACATTGTCAGAGAACCTACTACTTAAAACCTCTAGGATATGTACTAGTTTTGTCCTATATATGTGTCTTCATTGAAAAAAATCTCATTATCATGTTTATTTTATTGATGATTTATCCAAGAGAACTTGGGTCTACTTTATCAAGCTAAAATATAAGGTCTTTACATCTAGTCCAAGGAGTTTAAGGCTCTTATGAAGAACTAGATAATTAAAAATATCAAGGTTTTGAGAATAAATAGTGATGGATAATATTATTTAGCTAAGTTTGAAACATTCTACAAAGAGAATGTTATTGAATGAGATAAGACAATTCCATACACCCATAAATAAAATGGAGTTTTGAAAAGAATCAATAGGCCATTGATGGAAATGGCTAAGAGTGTGCTTGGTTGTATTGGTTTGAAATAAAAATTATGGGCATAGATGGTCAGCACCATGTGTTACACTATTAAGAAGGTTCCTACATGAGTACATTTGTATAAAACCCCAAGTATGTATGTTTTGATAGGTAAAAATCCCTAAATTTATGATGTCTTTGATTTTTCTATTGTGAAGCATATGCTCATGTGCTTAACGAGAAGAAATCAAAGTTGGATTATAAGTAGTGAAGTATATCTTCATTGGCTATGGAAATAGTGTGAAAGTATACATGATTTTTTATCCTCTAACTAGGAAGCCATTATATAATCAAAATGCGATATTCAAGAAGATAAGACCTTCTCCTTTAGATAAAATAACCAAATGGAATTGTGAATGTTCCAATGTATTTATAGCCAAATATTGAGATTTAAATACATTTAAAATTGAACCAAAGGTTTAGTTTGGACCAAATGAGGAGAATATATTACATATAGTTTAGATAATTTTGAGTAAGAACCTCTAACTTAGCTTTAAGGTAGCTCCACTTAGTAAAGGTGGCACCTAGAAAGGTATAACTTGTATGATTTTAGATATATCTTTTCCTTGATTGAGTGTGTTGGTGGTGAAACATGTGAATCCATAATTCCTAAAGACTTATGCTAAAACCTAAGGCCAAGGGTGCATCGTCAAAGGTGAAAGAAAGACTTATCATTATATCACGACATGAAATAATCAATGGATAAGGATATATGTCTTCTTATTCTTCTAGTTTTCTAGTTTGAAAAACACCTCTATAAGAAAAAGAAACAAACATGTGGAGATTGGGATGTGTTATTCTTAACCCCTTCAAATGTATCTAGTATATATTATCTCACTACACACATGAATGTGGTGATAAAACAAGTTCACTAGGAATGACCTTGTTAAGGTTTACAAACACTTTTTAATAACAAGAAAATGGAAACACACAATAGAGTGGGTAAAATAAATCTATTGTGACTACTAAGGTTAATTTTTTTATGTTTCATATTAAGTGTGGTAGGATGGTAGCATTTTAACTGATAGAAAATGGGGGTATTTATTCATGTGGATAGTATAGCTCAATCTTCACCAATAAAGAACATTTTGAAATTAAGACACCAAATGACACCTCACAAAAGTTGACATAAATAGCAATGTCCAATAGTTCAATACATAATTGAGACTTTATATGTAGGATTAGAAACAAAATATATTACAAAAATTCATATAAAACTATCTTACACATCCAAAAGTAGATTCATATATAATTTCTTATACTATATTGAAAGGAAACCTCGAATAAAAAATTTACAAGGGGTTTTAGAGGCCTTGTGAAAGTAAACTGATCAACAAAAATACTCAAGTCAACAAATATTACTAGGATAGGTTGTCAAGCTATCAAAAACATATGTAAGAGCTAGTAAAGATATTCAAAAAGTTTGATTTTTTCTTTATATTCATTCATTAGGTGATTTAATTGAACAATGAATCATTGAAATGATAAATCCTTGATATACACACTCAAAGGCTCATTCATCTCAAATGAAGCACAAGGAAACTCTACTCTCTCTATTATACATGCTAACATCTCAACTTCATAACCTCTACTTTTTTCTCCAACCTATGGGAAATATTATTCATATTTAGATGTGGAGGGAAAATATAAATATTTTTCATCATGCCACAAATAACTAGATATAAATAGCAACCATCAAGATAGATCACTTGGGATTGTCTAAGATCAATCTAGAGAAGGAATTGCAACTTGAAACCATGAATGTGAAGGTCACTAGGATAAAAATCAATAGATTCAAACACACAAAACTGTTAAAAAATATCAAGCCTTACCTACCACACCACTCACCATTAAACATACTAGTAGGCCAAGGAATTAAGATTTGAAATAAGTATGTTTCCAAGCATGTGCAAAAGGCTTAAGAAGAGAAATTTTGATCCATACCATACAAGAAAAAAGTAGATCCAAAAAGAGACTAATGATAAACCAATAAATAGTGAGAATACCACCAACCATCAATCACCAATGAGGTTAAATAGAGTTTTTTTTAAAGTTTGAAACTAAACCACAAACTTGGAGCATTAATAGTGGTAGGTAAAATACATAGTGGATGGCGAGGTAGCTAAATATTTTTAATAACAACCATCAACATGGAGATAAGGAGCTCATCACTAGTCAACAAGAATAAAAAATGAACAAACATCTCATAGAACGAATAACTACCTCTAACATGATCAAATGGTTAAGGCACTATGGAGTAGTCATTACCTTGTCACTATAGAAGAACAAAAACCTACCATAAAGGTGAGAATCATCTCGATACACATTGTGGTACAAACTTGACCGACCATTATAAATGTTGTTCACCATGCTCTCAAGAGGATTTCCATAGATGAAAAATACACCACCACAAAGTAAGAATCTACTACACATTGCAAAGTAAGAATGTACTACCATAGAAAAAAGAAACCATCACAACAAGAACCAAAGTACTTGTGGTCATGGGAAAGTAAATTGACTACCCAATGAGAACAAATCCACATTAATTTTGGTGAATAGGATCATAACATGATGGGCACCCACTACAAACTAGAAACAATCAACACACAACACTATAAAAAGAAAATAACACAATAAAAAAACCTATAGTGCACAACCAAATAAAATAGGGTTTATGATGTGTATCTAAGTTAACACAGGGATGACACAACAACTAAAAAAAAATGACAGTCAAATATTTGGGTGCAAGCCAATAGGGTAAAAGTTCAAACTTGTGTCCCACTTCAATCCAACTTATCAACACAAATAAATTTAAGCATTTCTATCTGAAAGTCAATTTTGGTCAAACATATATTCTTTAGATTCATTCTAGATAAATTAGATCTAGATCACTACTTTTCCAACTAAAAGTGTCCACTAAATACATATATGTAGCGTCACTTTGAGGTCAATTTACCAAAAAAATAAAATTATTAGAAAAAACTTGATGTTCTCACATCTACTTATGTAAATAATATTTTAAAAAAATCTAAAAAATATCTTTTTGTAGATCTATAAGTGCAATTTAAAAAAAAAAAAATTTAATATTTTAATAATATATGTATATGCATATTTGTACACAAAAATTAGGTCATTAACATGAAAATATAAAATTGATTGTCTTCTCAAGAAAAATACTAAAATTTATTGAAAAAATTATGAAAATTAATGCACTAGAGAAGAAGATGATTTTTTTCTTTCTATTTTAGATAAATAGTAAAAAAAAAAATTGTATTCCATTGAAATAGCTGTGTTTTTTATATTGTTGGTAAGAAAATTAACACTTGAAATGATATTTTGACTCGACCAATAGAAAGTGGCAATAAGGAACCAATAGTTGGAGAGATTGCTCATAAAACTGCAATCTTCCACTGCGTTTGAGAGGGGCAGCTCCCTTGTATGATGGGGGTATTTGTAACTTTTGTGTACTTTTAATCTGAAAGTACATAAAGGAGAAAAGGAAAAACTCAAAGAAAATGACTAATAGAAACCCCAACAATAGACATACGAATGTCAGCTAAGATTTCACAACGAATGAGAAATTGCAAGGGGTTTTATCACAAAATATGTTTTCAATATGAAATGATGATGAAAGAAGGATAAAAAATCTCAGCATATGAGGAGATAAATTACTTCAACACATTCAAACCAAGATACCAATATATGATTGTGCCTCATAAATTGCATAGAAATCACTAATGGATTTGACAACTACACAAAGAGATTGCCAATTTAACATACAAGAAATCAGCAATAACAATCCAAAAACACATCGAGGACATACAAACCAAATGCATTCTTGATTATCTTCATGAAATTATATAATATTCAGAAAACCTTAATTAGAAAGTGTAAAATCAAAAGTCTTGATACAATCTTTTTGAGTAGCTATAAAAAGTTTTCCCTTTTTGCAAAAAGTCTCCCTTTACATTTGAAATAGCCTCGTATTTATAGGCTTCTCTTCAATAACTACCTGTAACTAACTAGTAACTACCTTTTTGAAATACAATGCTTTGAAAAATAATAAACCTTATTTTCTTTTATTTTATGTCACTTTTCAAAAATAAGGTTGATTTTCTAGCTTTATGTTACAATAAGTGGCATAAATCACTTTTTTCAAAAAGATAATTTGAAATCTATCTCCAAAGAAAAACCAAGTTACTGATTTTGTGAGGTGGACACTATGTCTTCTCGCAATCCATGAGCTACTCATTCACCAACAATTGAATCTTCAAATAAGTGCACTTCAACTACATCTACTAAGTATCCTTCTCTTCCATAAACATATCATTCCCTTGTATAATGCATGATCAAATCTTGAATACTCATCTTTATTTCGGTTTTCATAAAAGTGTATCATAGATCAAAGTCATCTTTCACTATAGACTTGTACTATGGACTGATTATAGGGGTCATTACACCACTGTCAAACCACATTCCTTGTGAAACATCATGTAAATATTCGAGATAACACCCACATTCCTCTTTGTTCCATAATCATTATGTCTCTAACCAAAAAGTTGACGGAACAACATAATCATAAAAATCAAATTTTATATTATCAATGTCTTGTTCACCCATGCAATTACGAATCTTTGAAGAGAACTTAAGGTCATCTTCTTTGATCCCTATCCCGAACAAGAGGAGAAAGCGGTTGTAGAATGTGCAAAATCAAAAACTTCTGGTTTCATCTAGCAATAGTGATCATTTGAATTGTTCGACCCACTCTAATACAGTCCTCTATCTTCATTCTACTTTGAAAGTACTTTCATTCTCTTTACAACTTTGAGGGTATCCATATCCTCCTCCTTTTGAAACCTGGAAATTCTTTATGCTTTCATTGAATACATTTAAGCTCCAATATGTTCCATGTTGGAAAAGTACTCAGAATAAAATAGGGCTTTTTTAGTCAATCTTCTGTGAAGCATCTTGTTCTATTATAGAAAACATGTGCTTTAACCATTCACGAAGACCACTTCTTGAATCCTCCTTTAGCTGTATCCATTTATCATCGAATAAGACTTCTTGATGCGAAGTACCTGATGGAAATGACCAGCAACATGACTTTTTCTTCACACCCATCTAAGTCTTCCACAAAGATCACTTTTCGAATTCACTGATGGAAAATTCACTGCCAACAATTCATCACGAAATTCACCGCTCGAGAAAGTGGTTAATTTTTCATGACAGTGAATTGCTGGTGACAGTGAATTTTTCTGCGGTGAATTGTTGATGGTGAATTTTCCATAGGTGAATTGCTGGCTGTGAATTTTCCTAGAGCCCAAATTTTGATCTTCAAAGGCCTCACTATTTGTGTGCTCACGGTGTTAACAATCACCGCACGAAAAAGTGGTTAATTTTCCATGACGGTGAATTGCTGGTGGCAGTGAATTTTTCTATGATAAATTGTTGATGATGAATTTTCCATCGATAAATTGCTGGCCATAAATTTTCTGTATGCCATATTTTAGACCTTGAAATCTTGCATGCCATATTTTAGACCTTGAAATCTTGCTTGGTTTAGTAGCATCCATACTATCGAAGCAACCCATCCAATAATAGATATGCTGAGTAAGACAACGTAAAAACATTCACACTATATTTGGCGCAAGTGTTATCTCCTCCCTTGTCATTGCCTTCTCAATTTCTCTGGTGATGGTATTGAATCCTCAAAATTCGAGGGAATCCTCTTAATGCATTCTCTTGTGGTTGCGCTACCAACTTTGATTTTAACATTTAGCTTTTGATAAGCCCTCTTTCAATTTGTTTATATATTTTTCTGCCCCTTGTACTTGAGAGATTTTTAACTTTGGAAAACCTGCGCTTATGGCAACCCATGAGTCTTATTTCTGCTTCCAAACTTTGCATACATGTCTGCCAGCACAGTTGTGACCGCAACATCTGACAAAAATCCACTTCCATATGCTTTTATAGGTGTCCACGCGCTGCTCCATAGCTCTCGTTTTGGCACAGGCGATAAGGATGCTGGAAAAGGTCGTGGAATTTGGATTTACGCCTGCTATTTGCTTTTGCTCGAAAGTTTCTAAAATCTTTCCATTCTGTCTATATTCTGCAATCCTAGAATTCCATGAGACGAAATCTCTTCAAGACGTGTTGTCCTGCAACTATGGTGCTTCAATGAAATGACACATCTTCGAGGCATTCTGTCGAGGACTCAATGTGCTTTGAATGTTCTTCCACGCTTTGCATGTATATCCTTCAATCATTGCGGCCATGAGAACACATATTCTTCGAGGCATTCTCATGTCAAACAGAACTGTCACACACCTTATCCATAATTCCACATTTTTCATGCATGTTTGCCAGGAAAATCACAGCTTTAATGGATGCCATACATTAGTATAGTGCTCTTATTTTGGCATAGGCCGTATTTTACAAATACCTAATGATCATTTCATTTTGGAGATCACATTTCCTCAAAGCTTTTCTAATCGATCCAAGTTTCCAGGCAATAGCTTCTCAAGTAGTTATGATAACTACCTTGTTCCTCCAGCTATCGGCTTTTTGGGAGTTATCCCAAACCTTGTCGGCCTTCTTTATTAAGAAAAGTGAAAACAGAACAATGAAAACATTTGCACATAAAAAACAGAGTAGATTATACACAGTAGAATTAAACTATTATATTATCTGCATATACGCAGCAGTTTGCTGTTATATTCTTACATACTTAAAATGAGAGGAAGATACCGTATTTATAGATCTTTTAGCACTCCTCTAGAAGCTACTGGAATGGTTTTCAAAGGCTACGGTGAAGAGAAAATCTAGAAAGTCTGGAGGATATGGTGCTGGAGAAGTCTGGAGAATTCCTTAATAAATGCTGCACCTACTTCAGTACCGTAGTCAAATAAACATTACTGCTGCACCTACTTCAGCACCGTAGTCAAATAAACAATACTCCAACATTCTTAAAGCGCTTCTTAACTTTCACAAAGTTGCCGATTATCATAAAAGTGCCGATAAGACCAACTATCGTTTTGCTATCGGCTCCTCAATCTTCATCGGCAACTTAGATGTAGTTCATAACCTTCTCATCGGCATTTTAGATAGAGTTACAAAATCGCCTATGACTATTCATTTGACATTGAGCGGTAATATGCAGTCAGTTCACAACCTCTATCGGTAGAAAAAGAATCTATTAAACATGCTTTTTGGCTCTGTTTTCATACTCGCCAACTGTGGTACTCCCTCTTTTCTATTCTTCCAGCTCTCTTTCCTCAAGATTGGTCTTGGAGGGCAGTGCTTCTCGGGCTTTCCTCCCGTCACAATATCATTATCCAGACATCGAGGCAAGTTATTATTAATTTCATTAGGAAGTTTCAATGCTTGGCTGCGTTCTATCACACTTTTCTTCCTGTACAAATTGAAGCTCAGATGATTTGCTCTAAATTAGCCGTCCTCATCAGCATTCTTCAGACTATCTCTCAGGTTAACATTGATCTTACTGAAACATTGCTTAGTATTCAGGATCAAATCAAGAGATTTGAAAATAGTTTACAAAATTTCGATGAGAGTTCTCAGTGATGGGGATTTTCAACTTGCTGCTGATGAAGATTTTCAACAACTGATGTTGCTGGAAGCTAGGTTCAGCAATCACAACGTTACCACAGGTGCTGCTGCTCATTTTTTCTGTTAGTGGCGCTGCTGTGCAGCCAACATTTTCTGCTGTATATTTTGTTGCTGCTGGACAGCTATAGTCATTTGTAGCTGCTTCTTTTGCTGTTGGACAGCTATAGACATTTGTAGCTGTTGCTTTGATGGTGCTTCTGTTGTATAGTCAACGTTTGTTGTGATGCCTACCATTTTCTTGTTGCTGCTGTGCAGTTTTATGTATTTGTAACCTTTTTTTTCTTATTCCAATTAAAAAAAAACTTGGAGTTGGTTATTAACTTGCATGGAAGAGCTTATCAAACCAAACCAATGATCCCTTTCTCACCATCGGCCTTTGGAAAACAGTTATTAAGTCATATGACATTGCTGATAATATTTTAATTTTGTCTTTATTCGGTGTTCACCGAGGATTTCATAATTCAGTAAAAAATGTCGATATTGTGATAATGATTATTAATATCGGCGTTTCGATCCTCATTCACACTTGAATCAGCCATTCGAAGTGGCTTATTAACTTATGAGCATCTGCCGATCGATACTAACTTGTCTTTTGAATGCTTTCCATATATCAACTATTTACCATTGTCTTCATCTCTATGAATGAGATTTTTTTTCAATTTTGATTCATTTGCATCATGCCCACAACGGGCTGGGCTTAACCAGCACACTCTAAGCGTTGACCGCTTAGGTGGCTGGTGTGGGGCCCATTAAATTTGTTGCTTCCACCGATTCCCGTTTCTGTTTCCTAAAACAGTCCCGTAAACTGTAAACTGTAACGGTTAGTAGACAACCGCCCAATTCCCGCGCATAAGCAAATTCAAATCACGTATTCCACGTTGCAGAAGTTTGACCGGATTAAAAGAAAGACAACATAGCAGCAAATGGAAAGGAAATGCTCTGCTCATTCTGCCGCCCAATTTTCAAATTGGACAAAGCACGTTAACTTTTTGATCGAATGAATCAAAGAGATATGATCTAACGGAATGCCATGATTGCAGGATAGATGCAAAATTGAATTTGTTGAAAAGGCTTCCGGAACTTTCAAGCAAATGCAATGGATAGGTGTAAAACCAGACTTTGCAACCTTTGCCTGCAGCCTCCCTGCCTCTGCCAAAATTCGAGCTTCGTAATAGGGTGTGGAATCCTTCAAAGGATTGACGGAAATTTTTTCAGATTTTGTAGCGGCAACTACCCTGGTAGACGTGTATGCAAAATGTGGAAGCATAGACAAGGGGTATGAACTGTTTGACCTAACTGAAAAAGTAAGTTTTTTTCCGTCAATTTTTTTTTTCAAACCAGCCACCACCTAGTTTTGCTTGGGGAGTATAGAGAACATCTTTGCGCCATCTCAGCGATGGGTACGAATATTAAAACTATCCCCAAAGGGGCTAATGAAGATTTCACGCATAATAATATATAAATGCCAGAAATATTACTATTGATGGTTGTAAAGAGATCCATGTAATGGAGGTGGAAGCATTGGCAAGTATGGGGGATGAATTACCCTAATATCAATAATATGACCTACAGCTAACTGACATAGCCAACTTCGGTTTTCAAGTAAGCACCTAAAATACCTACTTTATAATTCAGAATAATTTGCAGTAACGAACTGCACTTTCTATTAATGAATCGTAAACTATTTTGGAATTATCGTGATTTTGAAATTTTGAAACACCGAAGGACTTCCATTATCGCTGCGCATGTTTCCGTTAAAGCCCAAAATTGCGACAAAATACCCATCGCTTCCAGTTATTAGGGCAGAAATACAAAGTTTGATCATTCTCCAGAAGCGGGCAAACAATACGTAACGCCATTCGTGTTGAGGGCATGTGTAATAACCAATACGTACCGTTACATTAGGTAAAGGAAGTATCGTGAGGAAATATTACACCGAAGTCAAATTGATGCAACGCGGAGAAATTTGGCTGTATCGTAACAAAAATCAAAGAATAAATTGAACATGTATTCATAATTGTTTTGGCTGAAATGTTTTGTTGTTGATACATAATAAAGCTTTACCTCTATAGTTTAATAGTTAAGATGATGTGGAATACAACTATATAAATCTAACTACCATGTGGCGACATCTAACCAACACATAATAGTATAATATTATTGTATAAAGAGTGATAGGGGCACTACCTCACCTTCTACCTTGAGTTCCTTATGTACTAGATATGGTTATCAAATTATGCATATAGGGTGACTAAGAACATATGAGTATAGGTGGGAATCCATAAGCTTTAGATCTATTACCACTATTTATAATTAACCTATAAGTAACCACTTACAAAACAAGGTGTCCTTATTAACCACTAAAGTCGATAAAAATTATCCCAAGGATTAAAAAAAATTAAAAGTTATTGAACTATAAGGAATCTATAATCCCTAATTATCAAACAATATTTATAAGTTACCATGCAATGATAGATTAGTGACTAACTAAAAGTAAAATACTAATCTTATGATAGATACACTTATCTATCAACAATTACGACCTTATGATAATTCAACTAGCAATAAGTGAACATGATAGGGTTCGACTATCTTTCATTATCACAATGCAATAATGATAGAAAGGTGAAATTTAAAGATATTCAAGACTAAAGCATGTACAATAATAATAATTCCAAAAATAATAATTACATAGCATGTTTTCTTAAATATAGTAGTGATAGTACAACTAAATCAATTTTCAAGTTTAGTAACATGACCATGACACTTATACATGTGAATAGGAATATTCCATGTTATCATGTAATTGTATCAATTTATGGTTCAACATCATAGTCATAGATTAAATACATTAGATAATATGATTTATCCCTCCCATTCTATCACATTCCTATAATAGGGTTTCACTACTAATTAATCATTATCACAATCCATCATTAACATAAAATAGTCTAAACACTAGGATACATACTCATTCACAATTCATTCATCTTAGGGAACCTTTTTATGACATATTTAGACTCATTCACTATGATAACATGGTGTTTCAAGGGTCTTTAAAGAGATAAAAAATTATCATAAAAATTATTCTAAAGGGGTATCTCATACTTGAGTATAACAAAATCATAACCTAGCATTGATATGCTTGGCTCCAATTATGGTTTTATAGTTGCAAATTGTAGGACAACAACGTATTGAGATAGTGACCAATATAAAATATTAACAATATGGTTTCATAAACACAAGGAAAAAATCTACCCCTTCGTATCATTGTTACTAACAAAATATTTTAAAATAGACACTTAATACTACCAAACCCTACTAGTGTACATATTTAAAGGGTGTAATAATTTATTGAATGTAAACTATAATAACAATACAAAACATCAAATGAAGATTTAAATTAACCAAAAAATAAATCATTCTCCTTATGTTAGTTAAAAATAGTAATAAATAAGTGATATTGAACACATAAAAATAATATTTAAAAAACACATGTATTATATATTAATGATGCCAAACAATGCCAACACCTAGTAAACATGATGAAATACCAAATATGCAAATAAATCATCCCAAATGAGAAACGTGTTAGGAAGCCTTTGAATGGAATGATTTCCCATTCTTTTAGACAATAGGATTTCTTCATACAACTACTTACATATTATGAACACACCCAAACATAGTTCATATATTCTTTGCATGCTAATACAAGTGCTTAGAGTGGAGTTAACTAGATTTGGGTAGATTTTTAGTTGGCCATTAGCTACCAAAACTCCCAAATGGTCACATATTCATGAGAAGATTAGGGATTTTGATTCCATCATGAAATGTTCACAACAAATAATTTAGTCATTGAATCACAAAATTTAGATAGTCTACCCATGGGTCTAAGCCTTATTTCCTTTATTTTTCATTTTTTTCTCCTTCACCTCACCATGTACCTTTCACCAATGACATGGTCCAATAATTTTGAATCAAATTTTTTTTACAAATAGTTTTAAACACAAGTGACCACTTTTAAAATTACTTTATGAATTCAATTCAATTAATTATACTAAAATATTATAAGATTAGTAACAATAAGGATTATTAACCTTGAGTGATGATCAAAACATCAAATGAAATCATCAAAACACTAAACCATAATGACATAAGCCATTATGGGATGAATTATTTGTTGACACTATCATTTACTTGGATGAATGGTGATTTCTCTTTACTTTTTTCTACTTTGATTTGTTCTTATTTTCTAGTTTATAGATGAAGGAGAATGATTTGGATAAATTAGTTTGGATGGGGGTTAGGGAGATGGATGAAGGACTAAAATATTTGTTTTCATGGTGATAGTAACCCTTTCCAAATAATTACTTCGACAGTCATTGTATGCATGGATGTCACTAGAAATAGAGCTAAGTAGGCTTCTTCAAAATTTAAATAGTGTACTAGCATAGCTATAATATTAAAGGATGCTACCAAGGGAGATGGAATGGATGAGGAGATGAAAAATGGGTAATGATTTATTTAAAATATTAGATTACAAAGATGTGATGACCTGGATGTATGTTGGATAATGGATAGGGGGTTGAAGTATGATTGGATGAAAGTATGGGATGGTAGTAACATGAGGGAATGTCATGAGACCAAGGGGAACTAGGACTAACAATTGCATACGCCATTTTGGAGGCTAAATATTTGAGTTATGATATGATTTTGGATGTTGGGAGTTGGATGAGGTAATTAAGATTATAGATTATGGGATGTAGAGGCCCAAAATGGATTTAGGATGTTTAGGAGGGGATTTTGGGATTTTTTTAATTTTATTTTGGGACATAGGGACCCAAAATGGATGTAGGATGCTTAGGATGGGGATGCTTGGATTTATATGGAGAAATGCGGGATTAAGATGAAGGGTATGAATATTTAGAATCGGGGAAAGAAGGAACATTTGGAGGAGTGGATGGAGATGCAGAGTTTGATGCTCCTTTTTGATTTATTTCTTTTTATTAAGGATCCACATTATTTTTTTGCATAATTTTGTATTGGTGGACCTTGGTGGCCTTTTCAATCAATTTTAATATTGGATCAGATCTTACATTAATATTGTATGGTTCCATGGTATGATGTGATTGTTCTTATATTTTTGTGGATTATTTCATATTTATATGTGCTTCCAAATAAGATGGTATACTCTCATGGGGAAAAAGTATCTTTCCATCACATGGATTGTGTGATGGCTTCATCATGTTGGAAAATGTCCAATGATATATGCATAAATGTTGGTCTTGATTGAGGATTATAGGGGATGGATGGTTATAAATGAAATTGATGAAATGATTAGTGGGGGATGATGGGATTGATAGGTGTAATGTGGTTGATGAAATTATTGGTGGAAACAATATTGTGAGAGGAGTGATGAGAGGTACCTATTTTTATGTTCGAAGAAGTTTCCTTAGCCTTATTTGAGGAGTGAACAATGTACTTGTCATGAGATATATAATTGATGCCCTAAAATCTTATATTTTATTATGTTTGGATGTGTTCTGAGATGTCTTGCTCATGAAAGCCTGTTGATTTTCCTTGATAATTTGCATGTTTTGAAAAATCTAATTTTTGATGGGGTACTTGTTACTTTGGAAACAAGACAAAAATCCATTTTTAGATGAGTAAGGAATATTGGTAGTTCTATTTT
>VDFB02271358.1:1061231184-1061246894 GCA_007258455.2 Sequoia sempervirens
AAGATGTGAGGGCTTGTGGGTTTTCAACCCACCATAGCCCTTCATCTTGACCTTGTTGGATCAATCTTGACCATTGAATTCTCTAGAGAATTCAAATTCTCTATAAATACCCCCTCCTTCAAGGGCATTTTCAGAACACTTTGGATTTGGTAACTACATGCTGCCAATTTGCATTCTCACTCATTCACTATCATCTAGCCATCCTTTTGATCATTTTGCACATCCAATCTTGCATTTAGTCACTCAAGAAACCATCTAAGGAGCACACAAAATCATCCCAAGCAAGGGCCAATCAAGGAGACATCAACAACAAGGAAGGTGAAATCGTTTGTATCTTATTTTGTCCATTTTCCTTATTGTTTTATCACTCTTTTGGCTAATCTTGAGGTGTCCTTAGTCTTTTATCACTTGCATTTTTAAGTTGTTTTGCACATTTAGAGTAGGATAAATTTCAAGGTATACAAATGCAAATAAAGAAAGTTCCACCACTAACTTAAAGACTTTTATGTCTCAATGGTACCTTGTATGAAATTTATTTAAAAACCAAACTAAAACAAAAATATGTCTATTTGATGTAGCTTCTATAATTTCTTGTGTGAAATTATTTGCATTCACTCAATTTTTTGAAGTGAAATTAATTTAAACATCTTGTAGAACAAACTATCTTAAAAAGAGATTCCAATTTACATAACAACACAAGTTAAAAAAAATAACTATAACCTCTCTCCATCATACTATAACCTAAAAGATATTAATTATGATATTTAAGACTTTAAAGTTTCAAAACAAATTATTTTTAATTAAAATATTAAACCTCTACTCTCCAACTAAAATCTAAAATTTAAAAGTTAATATTCCAACATTCAAACAAATCCAAAGTTATTCTTCTTTCAGCTAGCTTCAATTGAGATGCATCAGAAACTTGTGGCCAAGACAGGGCATATGCTGAAACAAACCTTAAATATTAAATTAGCCTTCGAATGCCTGTTTGGTGGTAGGAAATGCATATGAATCTGCTTAGAAATGTATAATGACAGACCCATATTTATTTTAGCACCTTCCATACAACACTAAACCAAAAGACATACAAGAGAAGTTTCATGGGTAATTAGATGTGCCCCTGTAGTTATTTCTATCTCTGTAACATGAGCATTCATCCTTATTACCATAACAGCCACTCAGAACACAGTTGCACAATTTACAGCAATCATTGCAGTGTTTTAAGCACTGTTTAAGCTGAGCTTTCTCGTACTTCACATTTATCTCCACACTTTGTAAACACCAACTAACATCTTTCTGAAAATGTGTGAAATCTTCTTGTTAGCCTTGAGGATCACAGTCTTTGTTCCTATTCCATCATCAGGATGGGAAAAATTATCTTTCACATTTTGCAAGAAATACCTACTATTTGCTGGCTGGTTCGAAACCAAAAAATAGAAGAAACAGACGGAGAACTTACCCTTTTCAGTTGGGTTAAACAGTTCACGCCCTTTATCTATGCTTCCACATTTTGTATACATGTCTACTAGGGTAGTTGCCACTACAAAATCTGACAAAATTTCCATCCTTAATCCTTTGACGGGTTCCACACCCTATTACAAAGCTCGCATCTTGGCACAGGCAGTGAGGTTGCAGGCAAAGGTTGCGAAGTCTGGCTTTGCACCTGCCCATTGCATTTGCTTGAAAGATCCTGAAGCCTTTCCAACAAATTCAACTTTGCACGGGCTTGCATCCTGCAATCATGGCATTCCGTGAGATCACATTTCTTTGAGGCATTTGGTCAAAAAGTTCATGTGCCTTGCCTATGCTTCCACATTTTGCTTACATGTCTATCAGAGCGTTTCCCTCCCGTTCACTGAAATAACCCAAATTCATTAATATTCTCTGTTTCTTTTAGTCCGATCAAACTTCTGCAGCGCGGTAAAGATGATTTGAAATTACTTATGCGCGGGAATTGGGCGGCTGATTGCTGACGGTTACAGTTTACGTGACTGCTTGGGGGAACAGAAACGGAAGTTGGTGGAAGCAACAGATTAAATGGGCCCACACCAGCCACCTAAGCGGTCAACGCTTACAGTGTGCTGGTTAAACCAGTCCCCCACAACGCATTCTTCATGCTTTCACTGCTGCAGATTATTGACACGCCATATTGTGTCTTATAAAATTCAACTCCAATCCTGCATTCTGATTTCTCTCAACTGTATCACGCTTTATTCTTTTTGCGAGCTATCTATCAACATCTCTGTCAACAAGATATTATAAATCAAAGAAAGTCTGAAAAAAACCATTGACGTAACAACTAAAAGCCAATTTAAACCACAAAATTTTTAAAAAAAATCATAATTTTTAATTGCTGAACGATTTCTGCATTCGATTGTGTGATAATTTTTTGCATCAACGTTTCGGATCACACTCTGTGATCTATCATCCTTGTGCTCTTCTCTCATCTTGATGATGGATCACAGAGTATGATCCAAAACGTTGATACAAAAAATTATCACAGAATTGAATCCAGAAATCGTTCAACAATTATCATTATGGATTGTGGAAACTTGTTATTTTTGATCCATAACTTTTGATTGGCTGCACATATTCACCTAAAAATTTGTCACAATTTTCAAACTATCGATACAAATATACACATTAACTGAAATCTGTCCAACTTCTCTGAAAAT
This sequence comes from Sequoia sempervirens, assembly GCA_007258455.2. Classification (NCBI taxonomy): domain Eukaryota; kingdom Viridiplantae; phylum Streptophyta; class Pinopsida; order Cupressales; family Cupressaceae; genus Sequoia; species Sequoia sempervirens. Next base: position 1,061,233,860 of record VDFB02271358.1, read on the forward strand.
GCAGAATTAATTATTTCTGTAATTCTGCACGGAGAAAAATGAAGTATTAAAATATCTCAACCTGTGAAACGCCACAATTCAGAAATTGGCAACATTGACCAAAATAACCCTAGAAATATCCCCATTGAAGGAATTTGAACCAGCTTTCACCAATTTTTAAATTCAATTGTTTTCGCAACGCTCGCCACTCTTAGACACTACAATTGAGGATTGGAATAGGGATGATAAGTGATTTTGCTTCAGACTAGAAAGATGCTTAGAATTTGTGGATAATTGAAGAAACTTTTGACTAGGAGGCTCTCAATTTAAAGATTTTGAACTTGAAAGTTTAAAATTTTCTGCATTTAAAAAGGGTTAACAGATACACACAATTTTTAAGATTTATTCAAAAAAATATACAAAATGAAAAAGGGAAAAAAACTATGCACTAAAGTTTCAAATCATTAATAAAAACAAATTGAAAGAAAAAAAAAATATACTAAATAAAAAGTTGTGTCCTACTTAACCTCTTTTTTTAGCAATTTATACACTACTAAATTATAGTGTCATTTTACAAAAAAAAAGGTTCATATATATATATATATATATATATATTACAAACATAAAATCTATATTAGTTTACATCATTTCAAAATTTAAAACATATATGATTTGTGATTCAAGTTAAAAATTTAGATTAGTGTTGGTCATTTACTCTATAAAAATAAAGCATGACTTTGAAATTTCACTCTATTACTAATATTGATGAGCCTCAAGCTATGACTAAGACAATTAGTTCATATTGTATTAGAAGTAAAACAATATCTTTTCTCCCTATCACATATGTCTACAAATTTGAACCTATGTATGGAACTAACCTTATACTTCCAAATTTGAACTTGGGCACTGTAGACTTTTGAAACTTGCAAATAGTGACTCACCTAGATCTAGAATCTACATTAAAAATGATACTATGAATAGAGGAGTTTGCTAGATTGGGAATATTTTTCCCTTCTATCAAACTTTTGGATATCAATTTAATGATGTGGTACATGATCAAAGATATCAATCAATTATGCAAAAATTCCTACAATGATATTCAAATACCAATTCTCTTATGATGATACAATGCATAATGAGACTTTCTTTCTTAACCAAAGATGTGTGCATATAAATGTTCACCAGATGTTCCAAGTAAATTAGGGGTTATCCTTTTATACGACACTCTAGCATGCAATTCATATGTTTTCATGCTTCAAGTCAACTCATAACAACCAATTAGAGGGAAATACTAAGGAGCCAAAAGCTATATTTGAATTTTGAAATTTAGGTCAATTATCACAAATCATGAAACCAAACAAGGTCAATTTCATGACTACGAATCTTAACCTAGATAATGGATGGATAAATGAAAGATTGTGATCAATATCTTAAGAGTTATTACATCTGAATTCAAATTGAAATCAAATTATATACTAACTTCCATTCAAAATACATCATTTTACACACTACTCACTCTATTAAAAACAAACAAATCCCAAAGGAAAAAATACTGAAATATACAGTTTTCAGTATTACTATATATAAATATAATATTAATATTTCCTATTTTTCATTACTGATAAATACATGCATTCTGTCTAGCATTACACACTTTGCCTGATATTTATGGCAAACGAATAAACTCTCTTCATTGGAGATCAACTTTACAACAATAAAACAGTAGTATTGCCCACCTCAATGAAATAAATAATAAGCTCTCTTATTCATTGTACTATATCCTCTCTTGCATCCAAGCTAACCTTGAGGCCATGTTTCATGAAGAGATTAAGTCCAAACTTAGGCTTCACCTCGTGACCAAGATCAAACCTCACTTTATAAGGGGCAAGGATATTTGCAGCCATAAACTTCATGTTTACATAAGCAATATCTCTTCCCAAGAACAGCCTAGGACCACCATTAAACACAGGAAACTTATAATCCCACTTTTTCATACAAACACCCTCTTTGTCAATCCATCTCTCGGGCTTGAATTCCAAGGCATTCTTCTCCCACAAGCTCTCCATTCTATCTGTAGCATAGATCAAATACAAAAGCTTTGAGCCTTTCTTAACATGTGTTGCGTCAGGCAAAATGCTCTCTTCTATAGCTTGTTTCTAACTTATGGGAACAGGAGGATAAAGCCTCAGACTTTCAGATATTGCTGCCTGCAAATAGTTCATGCATCTCAATTCGTCTAAACCAAATAAATCCATCATGTCGCAAGAAATGCTACTGTTGTTATTCAACTATTTTGAGTTCAGTATGTGGGTGATTTCAGAGATTATCTTTTCCTCCACATTTGGGTGCATGCTTAGAAGCCAGAAGAACTAGCAAAGAGATACAACAGAAGTATCTCTACCAGCAAGAAACATGCTCATAGTTAAATTCTACAAACCACCACAAAGTCAGAATGTACTGTACTTTGCAAAGTAAGAATGTATTACCAAAGCAAAAATAAACCATCACAAGAACCAAAGTACTTGTGGTCATGGGAAAGTCAATTAACTACCCAATGGGAACAAATCCACATTAAATTTGGTGAATAGGATCATAACATCATGGGTACCCACTACAAACTAGACACAATCACCACACAACACTATAAAAGCGAGATAACAAATACAAAATCTATAGTGCACAATCAAATAAAATAGGGTTTGTGATATGTATCTAAGTTAATATAGGGATGACAACAATTAAAAACACATGATCTAGTCAAATATTTGGGTGCAAGTCAATAGGGTAAAAGTTCTTGAACTTGTGTCCCACTTCAAGCCAATTTATTAACACAAATAAATTTAAGCATTCTAACTAAAAGTCAATTTTCGTCAAATATATATACATATGTAGCATCACTTGAGGCCAAAAAGATAAAATTATTTGAAGAAACTTGATGTTCTCACAACATATACTTATGTAAATAATATTTTTAAAAATCTAAAAAATATCTTTTTGTAGATCTATAGGTGCAATTTTGATTGTCTTCTCAAGGAAAAAATACTAAAATTTATTGAAAAAAATAATAAAAATTAATGTACTAAAGAAAAGAATTCCTAAGAAGATGATTTTTTCTTTCTTTCTATTTTAGATAAATAGTAAAAACAAAGTTGCATTCCATTGAAATAGTTTAAGAAACAACCTAGGTTGCATGTATTATATTGATATCAAAAAAGTAAATTACATCATTTACAGGCCCAAAATTCAGGGGCATAATGACTAAACTTTATACATTGACCTCAATCATCCTTGCCTAGTGTGGGTGTGAAATAGTTGTGTTTTTGATATGCACAACTTTCAAGATTTATTTAAAAAATATACAAAATGAAAAAGGGAAAAAATTAACCCATGAACTAAAGTTTCAAATCATTACTACAAAACAAAATTGAAAGAAAAAAAAAATGTACTAAATAAAAAGTTGTCTCACTTAACCTCCTCTTTTAGCTTTTTATAAACAACTAAATTATAGTGTTACAAACATAAAAATCTATATTCATCAGTTTACATCATTTCAAAATTTAAAGTATATATGACATTTGTGATTCAAGTTAAAAATTTAGATTAGTGTTGGTTATTTATAAAGTGAGGCATGACTTTGAAATTTCACCCTATTACTAATATTGATGAGCCTCAAGCTATGACTAAGGCAATTGGTTTATATTGGATTAGAAGTAAAACAATATGTTTTCTCCCTATTACACATGTCTACAAATTTGAACCTATGTATGGAACTAACCTTATACTTCCAAATTTGAACTTGGACACTGTAGACTTTTGAAACTTGCAAACAGTGACTTACCTAGATCTAGAATCTACATTAAAAATGATATTATGAATAGAGGAGTTTCCTAGACTGTGAATATTTTCCCCTTTTATCAAACTTTTGGATATCAATTTAACAATTTGGTACATGATTGAAGATATCAATCAATTATGCAAAATTCCTACGATGATATTCAAATACCAATGCTCTTATGATGATACAATGCATAATGAGGCTTTCTTTCTTAACCAAAGATGTGTGCATAGAAATGTTCACTAGATGTTCCAAGTAAATTATGGGTTATCCTTTTATATGACACCCTAACATGCAATTCATACGTTTTTATGCTTCAAGACAACTTATAACAACCAATTAGAGGGAAATACCATGGACCCAAAAACTATATTTGAACTTTGAAATTTAGGTCAATTACCACAAATCATGAAACTAAACAAGGTCAATTCCATGACACTAAATCTTAACCTAGATGATAGATGGATAAATGAAAGATTGTAATCAATACCTTAAGAGTTATTACATCTAAATTCAAGTTAGGATCAAATTATATAATAACTTCTAGATTCAAAATACATCATTTTACACACTAAAGACAAACAAATCACAATAAATCCATAAAGAAAAAAAATACTGAAATATACAGTTTTCAGTATTACTATATATAAATATAATATTAATATTTCCTATTTTTCATTACTGATACATTCATGTATTCTGTCTAGTATTACACACTTTGCCTGATATTTGTGGTAAACCAATAAGCTCTCTTCATTGGAGATCAACTTTCCAGCAATAAAATAGTAGCATTGTCCACCTCAATGAGATATATAATAAACTTTCTTATTCATTGTACTATATCATAGTAGCATTGCCCACCTCAATGAAATAAATAATAAATTCTCTTATTCATTGTACTATACCCTCTCTTGCATCCAAGCTAACCTTGAGGCCATGTTTCATGAAGAGATTAAGTCCAAACTTAGGCTTCACCTCGTGACCAGGATCAATCCTCACTTTATAACGGGCAAGGATATTTGCAGCCATAAACTTCATGTTTACATAAGCAATCTCTCTCCCCAAGCACAGCCTAGGACCAGCATTAAACACAGGAAACTTATAATCCCACTCTTTCATACAAACACCTTCTTTGTCAATCCATCTCTCGGGCTTGAATTCCAAGGCATCCTTTCCCCACAGGCTCTCCATTCTATTTGTAGCATAGATGAAATACAGAAGCTTTGAGCCTTTCTTAACATGTGTTCCATCAGGCAAAATGCTCTCTTCTATAGCTTGTCTATAACTTATGGGGACAGGAGGATAAAGCCTCAGACTTTCAGATATTGCTGCCTGCAAATAGTTCATGCATCTCAATTCTTCTAAACCAAATAAATCCATCTTGTCATAACAAATATTACTGTTGTTATTCAACTGCTTTGAGTTCAGTATTTGGGTGATTTCTGAGATTATCTTTTCCTCTACATTTGGGTGCATGCTCAGAAGCCAGAAGAACCAGCAAAGAGATATAGCAGAAGTATCTGTACCAGCAAGAAACATGCTCATAGTTAAATCCTGCAAACCCTAAAAAAATACTGGTTAATAATGAATTTTAGCTTTAATTAATAGAAAAGTACCAAAATTTCACAACGGTCATAACTTACCACTTTTCGGAAAAAATATATTGAAGATTACTCTGCGAAAATTGGAACTTGTTTTCAGCACATAATTCACTTTTATGGGAAGTGGGGACGACTCAAAACACTTTTTTGGATAGTATACATTTAAAATTTAACTGATACATAGTCTACCTTTTTGGGGGAGTGGACATGCATACTGTCCATATTATTGTAGTATCTGAAAATAAATGGTCAGTACGTTGATCCGGTACTTACTACAATGTGTTAATTATGAAACAGGTTTAAATTTTATAAGTATTATTGAGTTATTTTTAGTTTTTAAATAATTTTTAGGAGGAAGATTTTAAAAAATAAATATTTTTGGTGAAGTTGAATGGTTTTAAAAAATCTATCAGAGATCAAGTTTTGTTGAAAGCAAGACTCTAGCATCACAAAGGATGAGGAAGGGATCATGCTTTGGGTGAGGCAGAATGGATATCCCTTAGTCTTTGACTCTCAACCAAAGAGGTTTTAACCTGAGACTCGTATCCCATATTATAAAGGAATTAAATGATTCTCTGGTTTTGATATAAAACCCTCCAACAATAAAAACAAATAGAATCTTTTAAAAATACCATTTAAATTATATGGCAACCCTTTTCTAAACTAGATAGTAAACGTGGATTAAAAACAGAATCATCAATAAAGCTCAACAAATAACATCAAAACTACAAATATGAAGAAACAAAAGTTTCTGTCAGCAATAAAACCACAAACCAGTAACAAAAGACACTACACAAACAACTTAAACAAAAAAGAAGACAAAAATAAAATATATTGCAAATAAGAATAGAGAACAATCAATATTTCAACAGCTTCCCACTCCTCATTTGAAAATTTAAAATAATCATCAATCAAATTCATAGTCATCTCACCATATAAAACTAGGTCAACATAATAACTTTATTGTTTTTAATATTTTCTTTAAATTTTTAATAAAAAATTATTTTCAGATCAATATATTATTAATAATATTATTAAAAAAAAATTATAAATAAAAGAGAAACTAGATTTCTTAGCCAACCAATACAAATATCACATTAACCAAAAAAATCAAATTCACACCTTGGGAGATAAGGTGTTCATAAGAAAGATTGTTTGTGTTTTATTTAAAAATAAATTCTTAAATAGAAGATAAATCCTCCCAAACATAATTTTTACTCCTTGACAGCAGAAATGTGCCCTCCCCACAAAAACCAACTGTATTATCATTGAAGTTTAAGAGCTGAGAATTTAAACATGGAAAAAAGGTTCGCGGGGAGTTCCATTTTTTAAATCTATTGCTCCTTAAATTTTGTTTCATACCTGCAGCAATTTTTCAGGAGGGGAACGCCCTTCTTCTTCCTCCAACTTGATAAAAACTGACAAAATGTCACCTTGAAGTATTCCTTCTGCTGATTTGAGCTCCTCAATTCTACACTTCACCATCTCTGATGCAAAATCACATATCACTGCTTGAGCTCTCCTCAGCTTTTTCTCAGAACCTACATTCAAAAATCTCATAAACCTCCATAACATTGACGGCAAAATGAGCCTATAAAAACATGCTTCTATAGCTTCATCAAAGGCCATGGCAAATGGGACATCAAGAAGAGGACCAGAGCTTAAGCATCCTGGGTCTTTGCCCAATACAGTAATACAGATGACATCAAAATTGAATCTACGAAAAATATCTTGCAGATCAAGCAAGGATTTTTTGTCTATTGCTTCTTGAAAAACTGGTATGATTTTTTCCTGCAGTGAGTTTTGCATCAAAATTAGATTCCTGTCTCTGAAACTACTGCTGCTCATGGCTATTCCCACTGCTTTTTTCTGTCTCTTCCATAGATCATGGTCTGCTGTGAACAAACCATTACCAAATATTTCAAAGAAAGCACCCTTGAAATAAGGACCCCTTGGGAAGTTGGGGAAATCATTCTTCAGAATGTGCTCTAAATTAATAGGACTTGAAGTGACTACTTCAAAGAGATCCCTTGATATCCAAGGGCCGCTAAATTTAAAGGTGCCACCATTTTCTATGACTACTTTGGTCGCATAGTCATAGACATTGGTTATGTTCCATAGCAGGGATGGCATCATGCCTACCACAGGCCAATTTAGAGGTCGGCTACTCTTTGATTTGATACAATGCCATGTTGTAATGCTTATTAATACTAGCATGGTGGATGCCACTGTAATGATGTAAAGATCCATGGTTTGGATTGCTCAACACCTTGCTACCTTCTGAACTATATGGGAATCTTAAAAATAAGAGTTGAACTGAACAAGTATAAAACAAACTTAAGGAGCAGAAGCTTTTCTTGTTGTAAGAACAACCTCAAGCCAAACTCTAGTGGGGTGACAGCTCCAAACTACTTTAAAGCAGTTTAACCTCCAAATACTAAAATAGAAAAACCATTTTTTTCCTTAAACAGTAATAATTCACACTAGGAGAAGGCCCAACAAGATTACACAGATCCTATGCTATGGAATCACAAGTTGATAGAAGAAATCCAAACAACTTTGAAAATTGCACACCATAGGAGTAACCATACAAAAACCTCTAGCTTACAACAAAGTTCGAGAGAGAGAGCTTTTATGCACTTTCGTGGAAATAACTACAATGAATTGGATTGTTTATTCATGCAACTATACATCAATAATTTGTTTTTACACACACAGGAATGAGTAGAATATAAAGGAAAGGCCAGGAAAGAGACCCAAGCCTGCAGCAAATTTAGTTGATGTGATTAGCCCGCAAGTTAGTTATGCCTCAACATACTTAACCACAGAGAAACAATGTTTTGATTCCCAATATAATGTATAAAAATAAAATATCTAAACAATGAACACATTTCCTAGCTCAGTAGATCAGACAGAGCAACTTGATCAGCTTTTTCAACTGGAGCTTCTAACCAAAAATACATAAAAAAAGATAAAAATAGAAGCAACCCAGAGCAGAAAAAATAAAGCAGTGGTGTGGTACTACTTCAATAGAAACAACCCAAGAAAGCAGTTCTCAAAGAGCCAGAGATTTACTCCTACTTGATAGATCAACTGAATGAGTTGCGTACAATCTTAAATAGAAAAAGGTTGAGTCCTCCTACTTAAAAATATCAAAGAGCCATTAATGTCAGATGGTAATAGATGTTCTTAATGCCACGAAGGCATGGACAGGAGTGGAAATATAATACTGGCAACTAACAATGGAAGCATTAAATGATAGACAGACCATTTTTTGTCAGATGTTCTTCCCTGTGAATTTAGTAACTGTTTGTTTAAAGATTTCATAGAATTCTGATTTATTCAATATTCTTTATTGGTTTTGTTAAAAACATTAAATGGCTCTCCATTGATTTATTTCACTCAAAAAGTTTAATTGAATAAGTGGCTGGCAATATTGTAGGTATGGATGAGTGATAGCATTGAGACAATATGAGGATGGATTTTTTTATAAATATGAACAAAAAATACATAAAAATCTGTTAGAGTGAATAATCTATCTATTCACTATACTTAAGTGTACTTAGGTTGATGAGGTTAGACAACATCTTGTCTAACTGAATGTGCAACCTTTAGGCCTCTAGAGGTTACCAAGTTATTTGGTAAGCCTTATGTGCTACCTTTTGAGGTTGGAAGACTTTCCCTCTCACCTTAAAGGTTACTCAACACTTGGCATCAAAGTTGATGACTTTGTCACATAGGTTGTTGGTTTGCACATTCCAAGAGATTCTATGGTTGACACCTATAGGACACTTGTCTACTCATTTGTGCCACGTCATGGAGCACTTGTCAATCCACATGATAGGTGGATTGCCTCTTCCTTGCTTATTTAAGTAAACTCATATTGTACTTTCTAATTAACTCTAATATGAATTAGGCTAATCATTGTGTGCAAGTTGTGGAAGCACAAAGTTTTATTGTCGTGACCTTGGATGAAAATCCTAACAGAATCAATTATTAAACCAAAGGCATTCTACACTGCCATAACTATTAATGATTTTACATATATATTAGTATAGATATTTAAAAAGTTCTTAATTTAAATTTGACCATCATTATGAAAACTTGAAATTTATAATGGTGGTATACTCTAAAATTAAACATTAACAATAAAAACATATGTACATATATATGTTTGATAATTATTCAATTTCCAAAATAATTAAAAATAAAAAAATAGAAAAAATAGAAAAAATAAAAAATAAAATACAATAATGTCAAAATAATTATGTCTAGATATTAGCTAAGTATAAACTTATTTTTAAAAACACATTACATTCAATTAAATTAAAATTTACATAAATATATTTAAAATAAAATGTAATATTCATCATAATTCATATTCAATATAATATATAAAATAATATGGTAATATGGTAATAAAAATTTTATGTAATATTTATTTTCATATTGGTGTATGTAGCATTATAAATTGTCACTCTTGACAATTTCACACTATGTTTTGCTCCTCTTACTTTATTGAGTCTAATTGACCCCCTAATTTCCCAAATTATGCATTCTATAGCCTATTTTTACCACTTTCCAAGAAATTGCAAGCATTGAACAAATGCATCCAACTATTATTTTGTCCCCAACACTTAATGTCCTGGAGAATAGGGCCAGTACCCATTCGCCCTAGGGTGAACGGGTCCCCCTATTTTGTCAGGGACCAATTTTGGACATGTCGAAGTGGTCATCTTAACATTCAAAATTCAATTTTGAACATGTCAAATTGGATTGCCAAATGAAAATGTGGCATCTATCCATGGCCTGAAGCTTGTTTCTCCCTTGTTTATATAAAAGACAATTCAAAGTCATTTGCAAAGGATCTCAAATTTGTGTTAGCATAGAGTCCATGTTCTAGGTCTATATTAGTCTGAATTAGGTTTTCCAAGGAAGAGTTGTAAATGTGATTGTTAATTTTGTATAATAGTACTAGTTCTAAATATATATGCATATTGAGATAATTTCTCAATCAATTTTCTCCTAAACTATATACTTCATCTCAATTATGAATACAAATTGATCAAGGATCATTTTTGTTCATCTTTGCAAATTTCTTGCAAATGAATGTTTCTTTTATAGCTTCTATTCAAGTAATTGACTAAATTGTTGTATTAGAAATATTGATGTTTTGAATGTATATAGGGATTATTAAGAAGAAATTATTTTTATTGTTGGGGATATCAGTGTAATGCGTTGAAATAAGCTTCCATAGAACTAGGTTGAAATCTATTATTCATGATCAATTGCATTTTCTTTGACTTTGTAGCCTAGGTTTAAGGAACTAGTCTGAATGTAAATTCTGGTTGCATATCCATGATCACCAAATTTCAAAATCATGTTTCCCTTATTGTTATTATTTATTTCATCATATTATTTATGTGAACATTCATTGTACCTTGATAAGAAAAAATTTCCAAGAATCTAGCCAATCAAGTCTGTTTTATCTGTAATTCTTGGTCACCTTGAGAGAACATATATATGTTTTAAAGAAACATCCTTATATGAATTTCTCACTCAAGACACTTGCCATCTTCTCATTACAACACGTAGTTCCCTTCACACCACATTTTCAATTTTTCAGTGCAAAGGAAAAATGCACTATAATATTATGCCTTAGAAAATTAGAAAAAAATATTAAATTACTTGACCATTCGATAAACATTTGATGGATGGTTGTAGTTGAATTTCAAAATGAAATGCATGGAGTGCTAGAATTGTGAACTCAAACCTCTAGAAGCATCCTATAATTGTTAGAGTTACAAAGATCAACAGTTGATAATTTATTTGAGATGGAACATTGGAATGATGCCACCTCTTGCTGAAAGTGATCAACTAATTGAAGATGCAAAAATGTAAGATAATTGTTGAATTTAATTTGAAGTTCCAATACAAAATTGTAATGTATTAAATGTGTACTCCAGAGGTAACACATTTCATTCACTTTAAAATTCGAGAAAAAGAAAAAAAGAAGAAGTGAACTTACTACTGCTAAGTGATTTTACTTTGAAGTGATAGGGTTAGGGCATAGGGAGATTGCTCACTGCAATACACCAGGGAGATTTTGGGTTCCAACATAACCAGTCCATGCTTATCAATGTCTTTGTATTTATATTTTCAAGAATCAAATTATGGTTAAGTGAAAGAAAAAAATCCTACGTTTCATCGTTTCTTAATTTTTCAATCTTGGGGTTTAGGGTTGAGAACTTTGAGTTCACACTATACAAGAATGTCTACCACCACAACCATACTATCTGTTGGGAAAGGAAAAACAAAATCAAATAGAAAAATAGATTATGTCAAACTTCTTAAAACCCCAAGTTTCACGAATGAATACCATGATATTTATGATCCTATAATCTATGGTAGGCTTACCTCAGAACTTAGATGTTCATATGAGAATAAAGCTTCAAAAAAAATGAAAACTTCCAATAGTATTTAACAATACTAATTAATAGTATCACTACATCATGGGTAGTTGGATTGGGAGTGCATTCAATGTTACATGAGGCTTTCCCTTGCACAAAATTTATCATGGTATGCACCCACAATTATGATGATGACAAAAAAAATTGTTAATAAAGATAGCAAAGAAGAAATTTTGGTATCCACTACTGCAAAAGAATTTGGAAATGTGTAGGGTTTTACAACCGAAGATTTTGGAAACGTCCATATTGACCTAGAAAAACTTGCTAGTAAATATGAAGCAATCGATCAAGGGGAGACAAATTATTTTATAAATAAAATAGTTGTGGATAGTAACTTATTCAAAGATAATCATAATCCTCCTTATAAATTGGAAAATTTTAAATCATGGGTTCAGGATACTATTTCCATGCTAGTATTTTTCCTCGGACTGGATAACAATCAGGAAGTGGGTGCAAACCTCCTTGAAATGGTATATAATATATCCATTATGTTACTCCATCTGTCAAATATAACTTTCTTGACCACATTGTAGAATCCACACATAAACATTTTTTAATGATTAAAGGAGGTTCCACTAAGAAATTTAGGCTCACAACCTACTTGTGCTATTTATTTCTATTCAAATTTAATGTAATATTTATGGCTAGTGAGCTTCAGGTTTAACCCTATACAAATCTGAGGCAAAAAAAATTTGCTCCAATATATGATTGGGCCACTAAGATAAGGATGCATGATAGTCGAGGGAACTACAACCATTTTGTAGACTACTTTTTGGCTCCATTGTATTAAGCAATTGCAAACACTCCAACGCCTAGATTGTTGGTGTCTTATAGAGATTACATTCAACTGGGATCAAAAATATAATTGGTTGATTGGTACTTCATGGAAGAATGTATTATGCTAAAATTTTATGGATTAAGAGTAGAGCCATTCAAACTTCCAATACATGTAATAGAGAGGGGTTTTGCATTAGAATACATATGGAATATGGAAAGTATAAATTAACTATACTTTGGTAGTCAACAAAAGAAGTGCATATTTCCTTCTTTAGCTTTTTCATATGGAGGGTTCACATTTGAGAGAAAAGCATTCATTGTGGTACATGAACTTTTGAAGAAAAAAAATTGATGTTGGCTCTCACTGACAATA
>VDFB02271358.1:1061246994-1061320558 GCA_007258455.2 Sequoia sempervirens
TGCTGCCGTCCAATGCACTCTCTTCGGCTCCACCATGAACTGACTAAGAGAGTTTACTGCAAAGGATATATCTGGCCTAGTGTTGACCAAATACATGAGAGACCCAATCAACTGTCTGTATAAGGTGGGGTCTACATCCTTCTTTCTGGATGTCTCTACCTTCTTCCCATTCATGATCATAGGAGTAGACATGGCTCTGCAATCTTCCATCTCGAACCTCCTCAAGATTTCGATGCAGTATTTCCCTTATCCAAGGAAAATCTCTCCATCTGTCTGCCATACCTCCATGCCTAGAAAGTAGTGCATAAGCCCCAAATTCTTCATCTCGAACTCTGCTGCAAGGTCCCTCTTGCTCTCCTCTATGAGCCCCAGTGAACCTGTTAAAAACAAGTCATCCACATAAAGAACAAGAATGAGAACCTCACCCCCAACCACCAAGTAGTAGAGGTTAGCATCCGCTTCACTCTTCACAAAGCCCATTCCCTGCAAGTATCTATCAATGTGCTCATACCACGCCCTGGGAGCCTGCTTGAGTCCGTACAAAGCTCTCTTCAATCTACACACGTGGGTTGCACTGCTGTGTGCTACAAAGCCCTCTAGTTGTTCTATGTATACCTCCTCTTTCAATTCACCATTAAGAAACGCCGTCTTGACATCCATCTGATGGATCTGCCATCCCATCTGTGCTGCAAGTGAGATCACGACTCGTATAGAAGTATACCTGGCCACTAGAGCAAATGTCTCCTCATAGTCTATTCCCTCCTTCTGAGAGAACCCCTTGGCCACAAACCTTGCCTTGTATTTCTCGATGCTACCATCTGCACCGTGCTTGATCTTATAGATCCAGCGTGACCCAACTACTGCCCTATCTGTTGGTCTAAGCACAACCTCCCACACATCGTTCTGCACTATTGAGGTATACTCCTCAACCATTGCATGCCACACTTTCTGCTGTGCGGCCTCCTGATAGCGAGAAGGCTCACTATCTACCAACTGACTAACTAATGCCATATAGTCATCATACCTGGCTGGTTGTCTCCGCTGTCTACTACTCATCCTAGGAGCTCCCACAAACTCCTGAGTATCACTTTGTGACTGTTGGTTCCTGCTACCAACTGTAGAGGATGAAGTATCAACCTCCATATCACCCTAATGCATCTTTTGGATTTGCTGCATCTGTTGCTCCATACTCTATGAACTCTCAGCACCTGAGCTTGTGTTTGTACTAGTAACTGTACTCGAGCTTCGCTGTCCTTGATCTGGTTGAATGATCCTTGGAGCTTCCATTAGCTGCTCACTCTGATCATCTGCTGGCAAATCTCTGGACCTCCTGAATGCCTTGTCCTCCATGAACTTGACATCACGCCTAACTATAGTCCTTCTGGTCCCTGGAATAAATATCCGATATGCCTTTGAGGTTTCACTGTACCCCACAAAGTACCCCCTCTCTGCAGTCTGATCTAACTTGGAATGTGTCACACCCGGAATGTGACAATACGCCAAACTCCCAAATATCATGAAGTGGCTGACATCTGGCTTCTTCCCTGAGAATGCCTCCTATGGTGTCATCTTGCCCAATACCTTATGTGGTACCCTGTTCTGAATATACACTACTCTACTACATGCCTCTGCCCATAAGTAATGTGGCATATCCTGGTCATGCAACATAGCCCTTGCCGCCTCTGATATAGACCGATTCTTCCTCTCAGCAACCCCATTCTGCTGTGGGTTGTAAGGAACAGTCCACTCTCTCTTGATTCCTTCCCTGATACAGAACTCCTGGAACTCTTTCCCTTTGTACTTACCTCCATTGTCTGATCGAAGAACCTTTATCTTCCTTCCTGTCGAATTCTCCACAAGAGCTTTGAACTCTTGGAAGCCGCATCAAAACCTCATCCTGGTCTTCAAGAAGTATATCCGTGTCTTCCTAGAGAAATCAATAAAAGTAACAAAGTACTCATATCCTCTGAGATACTTCGTCGACATTGGTCCACATATGTCCGAATGTACTAGATCAAGAACACCCTTGGATCTAGTGTCACTCCTTGGAAAAGTTGCTTTCGCAAACTTCCCCAACACACATCCCTTATATACATCATCATGCTTTGTGCTCACCTCAGGAACACCTGTCACTGTCTCACGAAGCAATTTAAGTGCTCCATGATGTATATGGCCCATCCTCCTATGCCATAGCTCTCCTTGATCTCTAGAATTACTGCTGCTCATTAGTGCCTTATGAGTATCAAACTGCAACCTCAGAAGTCACCGCCTCTAACTCCAATAGTCAGGGTGATTTCCAACCTTGTGCTGATTAACACACCTGCCCCTCTAAAGAGCATTGTAACCTTTTATCCGGCATGGTTACATGAAACGTACCATGCCCTAAGCCCGCACATGCAAATACATCATGAATGGGAACTTTCACTATTGTCCTTCAAATGTAATGCCTTTCCCAACCGGGATTGAGTTTGGACATGTTCCCCATAGAGTTCCTGTATTTTACGTCCTCCTCCTTATAGCCGGAGAAGTAATTTCTAACTCCTCACAAGGAAATGACTTCAATTGCCTATATACCAAACATCTCGTGAGGCTGAGCTAGCCATACAAGCTATGAGAGCGAACTCATCCTCCATTCTACTAGAGAGCTCATCTGCACTTGCTAAAGCTGCTGTCTGCTTCTTGCCTTTCTTCCTTTGCGGGCAATCGCTGACATAGTGGCCAAACTCGTGACAGCCATAGCACTTGACTTTAGATAAGTCCTTCTTCTTCTCACCTTGTGGATTTGATCCTTTACTAGACCCCTTCTTTGCTTTCCCTTTTCCTGCAAGGGCAACGTTCTCCTGTTCCACCTCACTTTGCTGACTCTTGCTACTGGTCCTACTGACAAGACTTAGTCTAAGCTCCTCCTGAGTGAAGTCACTCCAAAGTCGATCTCAACTTGGCAAGGTGTCTCGTCCATTAATAACTTGAACAAAGACATCCCACTGCTTAGTAAACCCATTTAGGGCTATCCGCACTAGCTCGTCATCACCTAGATTATCTCCAACAGCAGCCAACTCATCCTTGACAAGTCTGAGTCTGGTGAGGTAACTTGTCACGTCCTCTCCTTTGTTCATCCGAGTAGTCCTCAACTTTTCTCTGAGAATCAGCTTCCGGTTAGTGGTAGCATTCTGGTACAGATTCAGAATGGCATCCCACATCTTCTTCGCTGTATCTAACTCTGCGACATGTGGAACAATATGATCCTTGACACCATCAAGAATCAGCCTCCTTGCCTTGGCATCTTCCTTCTTATATGCTAAGAGCTGTGCTGGATCTGTAGGTACAGGTACAACACTGGTCACATATTCCTTGATCCCATTCTCTTCCAGCAACAAAGAAATTCTGGCTTTCCAGACACCAAAATTTGAGGCTCCATCCAATCTGTCCTGATCTCTTAAACCTGCTGAGGCCATCTCAAAAGATAAAAGAAAACAAATAATAATAATCTGAAGAGGTAGAACCGGGTTTTATAAACCCTCTTTCCTGCGCTGAGCTTTGTCTGCCCTCAGATCAGCTCTGATACCATGTGAAAATTCTATTGCAGTTATTGATTATTAATCTCCTATCTAATACATAGATTATTTGACTCTGGAAAATTAATTCTCAGCAACTATCAAAAAATAACACAACTGCAATTTCACCAATAAAACTCACAAAAATAGAGAAGAAAACATTCACAATAATGAACATAATATGTTTGGACAAATTGTCCGTGGAAAAACCCCGAAGGGAAAACCACTACTGTAGATGAGGAATTATATTAAACTTCAGCAAATTAAGGAATACAAAAATTGCTTGCCTCTTACTGGCAAAGCTCTGGCAATATTCTTCTCTGGATATTCTTCCCTCAATTTCTCCTGCTGAAACTCCACATCTGCTATCCCCAACGCTATCACTGCGCCCTTGCTAACACTGCAAGACTATTTGCTCTCACTGCAAATTTACTTGCTATCACTGCAAGTCTACTTGTGTGTGTTCTCCAATTGCCCATTGATCCCTTTTTATACTTTTCTCATTGGAAAACCAATGGCCATGATTTAATCTCAATCAATGGCTAAGATTAAATAGACTCTAACAACCCTAACTAACTGGATTCTAGAAGTCTCTAGAGGAAACAATTTGTTTAATTACATAATTATCTAGACAACTCAGCCCTTTTCTGGAAGTCTCTAGAAAATAATTAAATAATTAAATAACACTTCTTGGGAATGGAGACACCTGTCCAAGCTACATAAAAATCAACAATAATTAGATTAACTATCATCACCTTAGCAAGAGACCTGTAAAAAATGATAAATTGTGCTTCTCCTCCATTGCCAAAGGTGATCTAAAATTTTAAATATTAATATAACTTTGAAAATTCACACCTTGGGAGATAAGGTGTTCATAAGAAAGATTGTATGTGTTTTATTTAAAGACAAATTCTTAAATAAAAGATAAATCCTTCCAAACACAATTTTTAACTACTTGACAGCAGAAATATACCCTCCCCACAAAAACCAACTGTATTATCATTAGGGTTTAAGGTTTGCGGGGAGTTTCATTTTTACTTCCTCCATGGAACTATAGGGACCCCTTGAACTTAACTAGTGATTAATTGTTTTGCTTACAGCCAATCAAATTCTATTAATTTCTTTCCTATACATTATAATTTAATTTTAATACATTATATTTTAATTTTTTTAAAGTTAAATGCACAATTTTTAACTTTTCAAATTCCAAAATTTTTTTTTTTTCAATTTTATTGGCTCAAAACTTTTGGGGAGATGGAAAGGCAGGAGAAAATGACAATTACTTTTAACTTAACTATTCTATTTATGTTTGCAATCTAAATTTAACTAACTCTCAATACTAATAAATTCCCCAATACTTTTACTTTTAACTTAATTATTTATTTAATGGCAATTACTTTTAACTTAACTATTCTATTTACATTTACAATCTAAATTTAACTAACTCTAAATGCTAATAAATTCCCCTATACTTTTACTTTTAACTTAACTATTCTATTTACGTTTGCAATCTAAATTTAACCAACTCTAAATGCTAATAAATTCCCCTATACTAATTTCTTAAATATTCTATGTAATTTAAATTATATAGGTGAAAATAATTAATTTCTATATAGTTTTAATATAATTACTTTTAAAATAATTTGATTATTTTAAAAATTAAACTGTATATTTTTTGCTAATACTAAATTAGATGCTAAATTAGTTTGATTTATTTTATTTAAAAAATAAATTTACTAAATCTATTTAGTTTGTTAATAAATGTCAAATTTCTTTATAAAATAAAATTTTAACTAAAATCTATGTCTAAATAAATCATTCAATTTTAAATTTTCTATATAACTAGAAACAAGTACTTTGCATTTTTAATTTTATTCCAAATGCTCTCTTTGGAGTTCCATAGTTGAAATGTAAAAAGGACAGTATTAATACATAAATTTGCATAATGTATTAATACATAAATTTGCATAACGTATTAATACATAAATTTGCAAAATGTATTAGCAAATTTTCATATAGATAAAATTTATGATATACCTTAATTATTTTAGTTAAGTTGATTTCCATATAATTGCAAGGATGTGAAATAATAATGCTAATTTTTTTTTATAAGGTGAGTGTTATAATTAATATTACATAAATATAATCAAAATAATCTAATTTGAAAATATTAATAATTAAGAATAAGGTTTAGAATTAAGTTTATTATAATTATAAGTATATAGATTAATTTACAATTATAATAATATTATTTTTTAATTAAATTATGATTAGGGTTATAGTTCACTAAAATACAATTAAATATTTTAATAACTTAGAATTAGAATTAAAATTATATAATTATTTAACTATAGGATTAGAATATATAAATATAATTCTAATTTATTAATTATTATTTTAAAATTTAAAATAATTATAAAAACAACTATAGATGTTTTAATCAATTATATTATAACCATATCTTATTTAATAATTATTTTAAATGTTTAATTAAATAATTAGTCATGAGAATTTTTATAATCAAATAATTAATTACAACATTAGTTTTATAAATTAATTAAATTATGATTCTAGAGCCCTAATATTATTAATAATTATAATTTTAAAATCATTATAATTATGATTAGGTTTAGAAATAGGGTTAATTAGTTTAATGGTTAGAATTATAGATATGATTAGAGTTAGGGTTAGGATTATTGTTAGAATTAGGATTAAAAATAAGGTTGAGATAGAATTAGAATTAGATTTCAAATTAATGTTAGAATAAGGGTAATGAAAAGGTAAATAATGTTCCTCTTAATCACACTTCAAAAATTTATCTTTATGTTAGGGTTAAAATTAGAGTTTGGTTTAGAATAAAAATTAGGATTAGAATTAAGGTTATAATTATGGTTAAGATTAGACTTAGGCTAAGGCTTACAATTAGGAAGGGTTAGGGTTAGAATTAGAATGAGAACTATGACTAGGGTTAAACAATAAAAGTTATAATTAGGATTAGAATTAAAATTATGATTACAATTACAGTTAGGATCAGGGTTAAAAGTGAGGGTTATAATTTACTTAAGTTATTCTAATGCATATAAACCAATACAATAATAGTCACTATTAATGCACAATGATAACTTAAATGTGAAATTTCTCACTTAGTTCACTTAAACATCTATCTTCATCAACTATGTCCTAGCAATAGTAGTTACTATCAATGCACACCAATAATTTACATAATAAATTACTTATTTAATTCACCTAAATATTTATTCTAATCAATTATGTCCTACTCTTCCCTTTATTTATCTGTATTGTCAAACAAAACTACTTTGAGAATATAACTATCAATTGTTATTTTTCCAATCTAATCAAACCATCGCTAATCTCAATTTTCCTACAAATCAAAGAGAAAAACCATCTTGCTAGCATTTGGCAAGAACTTGGCATCAATATCTAAGATTCACATCAAATAAAAATAGGACTATTCTTGCACATTTTGGCAAGAACTCCGTTGCTTTGCATCAACTTTATGCAAGAAATTGGGCCTTAGAATTTTCTTAAATTTTCCATTTTCTCTATTTCTCATAAATAATGATTGTATACCTTATCCAAATTGGTTGTCTAACTACACTTCATATTATGTAAGTTCATTATAGACACAATAGATTGAATATTGTAAATAACAACATTAGTCATTATTACATGGATCTCTACTTTTATTTGTTTTTACCTCTTGGAATTTTTGCTTAAGTTTGGTTTTTGTTGATATAAGAAAAATAAATAAGGAGAGTTTGAAAATATGGAGCTAGCTTGATTCTACCCTCATTCATCTACCGCTTAGATAAACTGATTTATAGTCTCATTGCATGATTTGTCTCTCATATATGCTATTTATTGAAACTTTAAACTTAGTTTTAACTTTCTGAAAATATGGAGCTAGCTTGATTCTACCCTCATTCATCTGCCGCTTAGATAAACTGATTTATAGTCTCATTGCATGATTTGTCTCTCATATATGCTATTTATTGAAACTTTAAACTTAGTTTCAACTTTCTTTAACAGTTTGGTTAAATATAAGGTTAGAGTATCAGTTTATCATCCTTCCAATAAATTGGAGGAACATAAATCTAGTTTTTGAGCCAAACCCAATAGCTTGATTTGGGACACTACTTGTCTGTCATTAATGTATACCAAAATATAAAAATTGAAGATTCCTTCAATAGTCAGTATAAACCTACTATTCAAAACAAAACTCCTACTATAAAACTGTCTAAGGATTCCATATTTAAATGTTGGTCATAATGGGTGCACCCCCTTGCAAGATTAATCACACTACAAGAACATATAAAAATCACAAGGTTCCAAGCCTATTTGTCAAGTTGGAATAAACCCAATGCCACATTGCATCCTAAGTTCCATCATAGGCTTCTCTGCAACATTATCCCTTAACCATGGACCTTCATCACAAACCTTATTTTACATAAAAGGATAATTAACCAAATGTAGGTTGAGGTTGTGCAAACTTTCTATTGCATGATGACCCTAGTTACATATGTCATAGACACAAGGTCATAAGGTTTTTGCTGACTATCAACATCCAGTTTAAGTCATCAAACTTAGGAAAATATTCAAGAGAATAGGAATTCTATAGATAAACTTTCTAATTACTCATTCTTAGAAGATAAAACCATAACCTGCTTTTGTTATTTACAAACAGTTTCTTTAATCTCATCCTTATATTTCTTTAGAAAATTATAACCCGAAGAGGCCATATTGATATCATGACCATCATTTGGGGGGAAGTAGAGGAAATCCCAGGAAAGAAAGTATGAGGTTTGAACATAAAGTTAGTACTATGATCTTTCAAGATAGAGAAGTCCTCAACATCTAGTTTAAGTTCTTCTGAATAAGATCCCTGATATTCATCCATTTTTCATTAAAATTTCTCTCATCCAAGCTTGATTGAACTGAGTGATGGTAATAGTATTATCATAGACAAGTGTTTGGTCTTGGTATCCAAGACACTAGGGGGAATGGGGATGGGAAGTGGGATGGAATTAAGAACAACAAGGATCGTAGAATCTTTAACCAAACCAAGAGAATCTGGAACATGTTATAACTAAAATGAGGACTTTGTTTGTGGCCTCTACTTGGCCTTTCTATTGTTTTACATGGCCCTTTCTTTAGCTCACTTCGTCACATACTTTAGTGGCGAAGACAATGTATTTACATTGATGTGTCTGGCTAAAATTTAATGGGAAAATGAAGTTCAATCCTCATATTTCAAATATTTCTTGTGGTTGGGATGACCAAAGGGGCATAAAGTCTTGTTTTAATGGTTTTCCAATTCAATACTTCGTTACCTATTCTTTGGCATCAAGGCCACCATAGACTTTCCAAGAGTACATTGCATGTTGCGGCATGAACTTGAAGTTCCAATGGCCTCCAATAAGATTCTCATGTGCCTGTTGAAGTACATTCCTAATCTCTTACCTTGCCACACACTTTAATACTTGGTTGGGCCCTAGCTTGAACAACAATCCATTGACCAGCTAGAATGCCTTGCTTTCCCATGCTAACCTTTAGTGGTTTCTTGCTTGTAATTCATGTATATTCTATGAGGTTTGATTAATACTTGAAAGAAAATATCAATCAACATTAATTAGAAAGAGGCATCGATAAATATTGATAGAGGGAATCCATTCATATTTGTGCTCATCAAAAACTTGTTGAGTTTTGCTTGCAAAAACTTGGGATGAAATTTTTTTCATAAGTAGTTAAATTGTGTTACAATAATGTCCAATGAGATGGTAGAAGATTTGGGTTTGAAAAGGATAACACACCCAAATCCTTATAAGTTATCTCAACTTCAAAATAGTAAACAAATATTGATAAATGAACAATGCTTAGTTGATTTTTAGATTGCTTGGTATAAGGACAGAATTTATTTGGCAAAATACATATCTATAAATTTATAAGTATAAATGTTTAGTCTATAAATAAATACACATTGATTAAGGGTGAGCTACATTATCTCTTCTTAAAAAAGTTTTTGACATGTTAGAATATGGGCCATATTCTATTGAATAGCTCTAAAATTTGAAACATAGTAGACTATCTTTATTTAAGTATTAATTTAAAGTTTTAAACCATGTTTCCAAAAAAAATTATGTAGACTGGATAGCTACTCAAAACAAAAAGAATTTTCTATGTAGATTTTACTCATGAAGTAGATATTCTTGTTGCTGCAGCAGGTGTACCAAATTTGGTTTGTGGTCATTAGGTAAAACCTAGTGTAGTACTAGTTGATCTTGGCTTAAATGTAGTAGAGGTATGACACCTTCTAACTTCCTTTTTCAAAAGAAGTTTGTAAGTAAAATATGGTTAATATATAGCAAATTAAAACTATTGCTTCCACTTTTGCATGACCCTAGTGCTAAAAGAGAATACCAAAATTAGTCAGTCATGTTTCCTATGAAGAGGCTTCAAGACTAGCTTCAACAATTAATCGTCTACCATGTGGTCTTGGTCCAATAACTATTGCAATGCTTTTTTCCACTACTCTACAATCATCAAAATGGGCATATGGGTTCAATTGATATTTTTGATGTTTGATTTAGGCCTTTCGAAATAGACTTCACATTATAAGTTTTATTAGGCTTATAAACGAGCTATCTAAATTATTGAATGGAATAAAAAGATCATTTTCTATCATAAGGCATTTTTTGGAGACATTAGGAACCTATAAGAGGACTTAGAACTATATGCTTTCATTTTCATTTGTGCAGAAAACTATAACATTTAAGCAAGTTGGTTATACATGACTCTACGTACAATGAAAGTTCTAAAGATCTTTGCCTTTTGAAAGCGGATGTTTTATCATATATGCTAAATGGTTAAGGAAATCTTTGAACTCATAAATATTTACATAATGCTGGCAACATGTAAATTGTGCTTTCCTCATGCTTAAAAGCACAACCAGAGCATGAGAATTTTGAAGTGAGCAAAATTCTTTTGTTATAAGAGTCATTTTCTAATGGAAGACAAAGTTAACTCTATCAATGATCAAATTCCTAAATTTAGGCGATTGACCAATTGTTCCTAAAACACAGTAAACTCAACAAATAAAACAAAACTATTCTAAAACTTTCTGGCAGGAACTTTGCTGGTCTGCAGCTCTTGTTTTAAATGTATTGCTTCTTAAATTTTGTTTCATACCTGCAGCAATTTTTCAGGAGGGGAACGCCCCTCTTCTTCCTCCAACTTGATAAAAACTGACAAAATGTCACCTTGAAGTATTCCTTCTGCTGACTTGAGCTCCTCAATTCTACACTTCACCATATCTGATGCAAAATCACATATCACTGCTTGAGCTCTCCTCAGCTTTTTCTCAGAACCTACATTCAAAAATCTCATAAACCTCCATAACATTGAAGGAAAACTGAGTCTATAAAAACATGCTTCTATAGCTTCATCAAAGGCCATGGCAAATGGGACATCAAGAAGAGGACCAGAGCTTAAGCATCCTGGGTCTTTGCCCAATACAGTCATACAGATGACATCAAAATTGAATCTACGAAAAATATCTTGCAGATCAAGCAAGGATTTTTTGTCTATTGCTTCTTGAAAAACTGGTATGATTTTTTCCTGCAGTGAGTTTTGCATCAAAATTAGATTCCTGTCTCTGAAACTACTGCTACTCATGGCTATTCCCACTGCTTTTCTCTGTCTCTTCCATAAATCATGGTCTGCTGTGAACAAACCATTACCAAATATTTCAAAGAAAGCATCCTTGAAATAAGGACCCCTTGGGTAGTTGGGGAAATCATTCTTCAGAATGTACTCTAAATTAATAGGACTTGAAGTGACTACTTCAAAGAGATCCCTTGATATCCAAGGGCCGCTAAATTTAAAGGTGCTACCATTTTCTATGACTACTTTGGTTGCATAGTCATAGACATTGGTTATGTTCCATAGCAGGGATGGCATCATGCCTACCACAGGCCAATTTAGAGGTCGGCTACTCTTTGATTTGATACAATGCCATGTTGTAATGCTTATTAATACTAGCATGGTGGATGCCACTGTAATGATGTAAAGATCCATGGTTTGGATTGCTCAACACCTTGCTACCTTCTGAACTATATGGGAATCTCAAAACTAAGAGTTCAACTGAACTTTAGTGGGGTGACAACAAACTTAAGGAGCAGAAGCTTTTCTTGTTGTAACAACCACCTCAAGCCAAACTCTAGTGGGGTGACAGCTCCAAACTACTTTAAAGCAGTTGAACCTCCAAATACTAAAATAGAAAAGCCTTCTTTTTTTCCTTAAACAGTAATAATTTACACTGGGAGAAGGCCCAACAAGATTACACAGATCCTATGCTATGGAATCACAAGTTGATAGAAGAAATCCAAACAACTTTGAAAATTGCACACCATAGGAGTAACCATACAAACACCTCTAGCTTACAACAAAGTTCGAGAGAGAGAGCTTGTATGCACTTTCATGGAAATAACTTCAATGGATTGGATTGTTTATTCATGCAACTATACAACAATAACTTGTTTTTACACACAAAAGAATGAGTAGAATATAAAGGAAAGGCCAGGAAAGAGACCCAAGACCCAAGCCTGCAGCAAATTTAGTTGATGTGATTAACCCGCAAGTTAGTTATACCTCAACATACTTAACCACAGAGAAACAATGTTTTGATTCCCAATATAATGTATAAAAATCTCAAGTCTCCAATATGACAAGAAAAATATCTAAACAATGAACACATTTCCTAGCTCAGTAGATCAGACAGAGCAACTTGATCAGCTTTTTCAACTGGAGCTTCTAACCAAAAATACATAAAAAAAGATAAAAATAGAAGCAACCCAGAGCAGAAAAAATAAAGCAGTGGTGTGGTACTACTTCATTAGGAACAACCCAAGAAAGCAGTTCTCAAAGAGCCAAAGATTTACTCCCACTTGATAGATCAACCAAATGAGTTGCATACAATCTTAAATAGAAAAAGGTTGAGTCCTCTTACTTAAAAATATGAAAGAGGCATTAATGCCAAAAGGGTCGATGCTTTTAGATGGTAATAGATGTTCTTAATGCCACCAAGGCATGGACAGGAGTGGAAATATAATACTGGCAACTAACAATGGAAGCATTAAATGACAGACAGATCAATTTCTGTCAGATGTTCTTCCCTGTGAATTTAGTAACTGTTTGTTTAAAGATTTTTTTTGAATTCTGATTTATTCAATATTCTTTGTTGGTTTTGTTAAAAACATTAAATGGCTCTGCATTGATTTATTGCACTCAAAAAGTCTAATTGAACAAGTGGCTGGCAATATTGCAGGTATGGATGAGTGATATTATTGGGATGACACCAGGGTGAAGTTTTATAAATACAAACAAAAAATACATAAGAATCTGTTAGAGTGAATAATTTATCTATTCCCTATATTTAAGTGTACTTAGGTTGATGAGGTTAGACAACATCTTGTCTAACTGAATGTGCAATCTAGAGGTTACCAAGTTATTTGGTAAACCTCATGCGCTACATTTTTTAGGTTGGAAAACTTTCCATCTCACCTCAAAGGTCACTCAACACTTGACATCAAAGTTGATGACTTGGTCAAATAGGTTGTTGGTTTGCACATTCCAAGTGATCCTATGGTTGACACCTATAGGACACTTGTCTACTCCTTTGTGCCACATCATGAGGCACTTGTCAATCCACATGATAGGTGGATTGCCTCTTCCTTGCTTATTTAAGTAAACTTGTATTGTACTTTCTAATTAACTCTAATGTGAATTAGGCTAATCATTGTGTGCAAGTTGTGGAAGCACAAAGTTTTTACTGTCATGACCTTGGATGAAAATTCTAACAAAATCAATTATTAAACCAAAGGCATTCTACAGTGCCATAACTATTAATGATTTTACATATATATTTATATTTATATATATTACTATAGATATTTAAAAATTTAAATTTGACAATCATTATGAAAACTTGAAATTTATAGTGGTGGTATACTCTAAAATTAAACATTAACAATAGAAACATATACTTTTATATGTTTGATAATTATTCAATTTTAAAAATAATTAAAATAAATTAAAATTAAATAATAAAAACAGAAAAATAAAAAATAAAAAATAAAATACAATAATGTCAAAATAATTACGTCTAGATATTTAATAAGTATAAACTTATTTTTAAAAACGCATTACATTCAATTAAATTAAAATTTATATAAATATATTTAAAACAAAATATAATATTCATCATAATTCATATTCAATATAATATATAAAATAATATCATATTATGGTAATAAATTTTTTATGTAATATTTATTTTCATATTGGTGTATTTAGCATCGTAAATTGTCACTCTTGACAATTTCACACTATGTTTTGCTCCTCCTAAATTATTGAGTCTAATTGACCCCCTAATTTCCTAAATTATGCATTCTATAGCCTATTTTTACCACTTTCTAAGAAATTGCAAGCATTGAACAAATGCATCCAACTATTATTTTGTCCCCAACACTTAATGTCCTGGAGAATAGGGCCAGGACCCATTCACCCTGGGTCCCCCTATTTTGTCGGGGACCAATTTTGGACATGTCAAAGTGGTCATCTTAAAACATTCAAAATTCAATTTTGAACATGTCAAATTGGATTGCCAAATGAAAATGTGGAATCTATCCATGGCCTAAATCTTGTTTCTCCCTTGTTTCTATAAAGGACAATTCAAAGTCATTTGCAAAGGATCTCAAATTTTTGTAAGCAAAGAGTCCATGTTCTAGGTCTATATCGGTCTGATTTAGGTTTTCCAAGGAAGAGTTGTAAATGTGATTGTTAATTTTGTATAATAGTACTAGTTCTAAATATATATGCATATTTAGATAATTTCTCAATCAATTGTCTCTTAAACTATATACTTCGTCTCAATTATCAATACAAATTGATCAAGGATCATTTTTGTTCATCTTTGCAAATTTCTTGCAAATGAACATGTTTCTTTTATAGCTTCTATTCAAGTAATGGACTAAATTGTTGTATTAGAAATATTGATGTTTTGAATGTATATAGGGATTATTAAGAAGAAATTATTACACTTTTTGGGGATATCAATATAAGGCATTGATATAAGCTTCCATAGAACTAGGTTGAAATCTAAATTATTCATGATCAATTGCATTTTCTTTGACTTTGTAGCCTAGGTTTAAGGAACCAGTCTGAATGTAAATTTTGGTTGCATATCCATGATCACCAAATTTCAAAATCATGTTTCCCTTACTGTTATTATTTATTTCATAATATTATTTATGTGTTTGTTGTACCAATAAGAAGAAAATTCCAAGAATCTAGCCAATCAAGTCTATTTTATCTGTAATTCTTGTTCACCTTGAGAGAACATATATATATGTTTTAAAGAAACATCCTTATATGAATTTCCTGCTCAAGACACTTGTCATCTTCTCATTACAACACGTAGTTCCCTTCTCACCACATTTTCAATTTCTCAGTGCAAAGGAAAAATGCACTATAATATTATGCCTTAGAAAATTAGAAAAAAATATTAAATTACTCGACCATTTGACAAATGTTTGATGGATGGTTGTAGTTGAGTTTCAAAATGAAATGCATGGAGTGCTAAAATTGTGAACTCAAACCTCTAGAATCACCCTGTAATCGTTAGAGTTACAGAGATCAAAGGTTGATAATTTATTTGAGATGGAACATTGGAATGACGCCACCTCTTGTCAAAAGTGATCAATTAATTGAAGATGCAAAAATGTAGGATAATTGTTGAATTTAATTTGAAGTGCCAGTACAAAATTGTAATGTATTAATTGTGTAGTCTAGAGCTAACACGTTTCATTCACTTTAAAATTTGAGAAAAAGAAAAATAAAAGAAGTGAACTTGCTACTGCTAAGTGATTTTACTTTGAAGTGACAGGGTCAAGGCATAGGGAGATTGCTCACTGCAATACACCAGGGATATTTTGGGTTCCAACATAACCAATCCATGCTTGTCAATTTATTTGTATTTATATTTTCAAGAATCGAATTTTGGGTAAGTGAAAGAAAAAAATCCTATGTTTCATCATTTCTTAATTTTTCAATCTTGGGGTTTAGGGTTGAGAAATTTGAGTTCACACTATACAAGAATGTCTACCACCACTACCATACTATCTGTTAGGAAAGGAAAAGCAAAATCAAATAGAAAAATAGATTATGTTGAACTTCTTAAAACCCCAAGTTTCACGAATGAATACCATGATATTTATGATTCTATAATTTATGGTAGGCTTATCTCATAACTTAGATGTTCATATGAGAATAAGGCTTCAAAACAAATGAAAACTGCCAATAGTATTTAACAATACTAATTAATAGTATCACTACATCATGGGTAGTTGGATTGGGGTGCATTCAATGTTACATGAGGCTTTCCCTTGCACAAAACTTATCATGGTATACACCCACAATTATGATGATAACAAAAAAGTAATTGTTAATAAAGATAGCAAAGAAGAAATTTTGGTATCCACTACTGCAAAAGAATTTGGAAATGTGTTGGGTTTTACAACCAAAGATTTTGGAAACGTCCACATTGACCTAGAAAAATTTGCTAGTAATTATGAAGCAGTTGATCAAGGGGAGAAAAATTCTTTTCTAAATAAAATAGTTGTGGATAGTTTAAGAGAGGGGGACCACCACGTGCAAGACCCCAGGTCATGGAGGGTCAAGATGCGAGAGGCAGCCCTAACTTACCTCAGCTAAGTGTAATGTTTAGGAAATGCGAGGCAAGAGTAACAAGGACCACGGGGCCTCTCAGTTACTTTGCAAACTCGAAATACAAGAAAAGGCTAGGCAAGCCAATTTCTAGGTCTAACACTGTGTCTTGGAAAGCTCTTTTTTCGAGGATAGAAGCACGATATCTGGATGTCAGCGCGGTGCGCTAGCATCTCAAAAGTGTGTTGTCGTTCGTACCGCCAGACAACAATAAAGATGAGGTCAAGCCAACAAAACTAGCTAACGACCCAACTGACTAACTAAAGGGCCAAAATGATACAACTAGATAAATCAAATATTCTCTAATATTATAAAGAAAATATACAAGAGTGACGAAAATAAGGAGAATCTCACCAAGGAACTCGTTTACCAGTTGGTTCTTTGAGAAGCACGCACACCTACACACAGAAAGAGGGAAAATGTTGGGTGACTGTATGGGGCCTGCCTCAGTCAAACCCCTGTTTACGTGTTTCCACCTCCATGAACAACCAAGGAAATGAGATAAATAAATAGTATAGTAAAGAGAAAATAAGCACTACAAGACAGTATTATGCTACTCAACCAAGTGATAGAGGAGAGGAGAGGGAAGCTTACCACCTCCACCAAGAGCACTCAAGGCTGCTTGGGGTAGAAATGAGAGTACTCGAGCCTTTGCTACAATGGTGTGGTCCCAAACGTGCTCTACCGAAGTGATGGAATGGCTTTGCTACAATGGAATGCTTGGAATGTTGCTAGAAGTATTGGATTGAATGCTTGAAATGATGAAGAGTGAGCTCAATGCTTGGAAGAAGATGAAATGCTTGTTCAAGGAGTGGATTTGAAGAAAGGATGGAGAAAAATGGCCATATTTGGGTTGGTCGGTCGAAGGGGGTGCTACAACTTCACCTCCAATGAGAAGAGTAACACCTTTGCAAGTTCAGCTACAAGAATTTGCTAGGGACATAATCACGTCGCGCAGACATTTGTGCGCCACACGGGCATCCCTGATAGAAATGCCTCCACCGACACTCAAAATAGGCACCAAGGGGGATGCAAGCAATGGGCTTAGTTGGAATTAAGCCTCTGAACTTGGTTTTCTAAGGTGGGTAAAGGAAAAAAGGGGGTTTGCACATGGGGTGCAAATTCACTCTTATACATTTTGCCCCCACTTTAGCGAGCACAAATACTGATGAGTGCTCGGTAAAGTAGATCAAGGAGAGTGTAAGGTTCAAAATATATACTTGAACAATCGAGGAAGTAGTGCTTGGTCTGGCGTACCTAAAGGTCAAGACAGGCGAAGGGATTCATAGCTACTCAGAACTATGAAGTTGAAGAAAGAAAGTGCCTTACAGGTCCTCAATCCTGTAAGGAAGGTGTCCCCCAAAAAATCTAGCATGGAGGAGACCCAAAGGAAGTGCCCTACAAGCTCTCAGTCCTATAGGGAAGGTATTCTTCATGAACTCAAGCATGAAGAGTACTGAAAGAAGCACCCTATAGGCTCTCAGTCCTATAGGGAAGATATTCTTCACGAGCTCAAGCATGAAAAATACCGAAAGAAGTACCCTACAGGCTCTTAGTCCTATAGGGAAGGTATTCTCCACGAATGCTAGCATGAAGAGTACTGAAAGAAGTGCCCTATAGGATTTCAGTCCTCCAGGGGAGCCACCCCCAAGATCTTTCGCATGGAGGAAGCTCAAAGGAAATCACCCTATAGGTTCTCTATCCTGTAGGGAGGTATCCCCCAAGATCTCTCACATGGAGGAAACCTGAGAAAGCAAACTCCGTAGAGTTAGGAAGCAGCCACATAGGTGAGTAAGTAGATAAGTGCACAGACTGTTGACAATTTTGAAAACTTTCAAGAGGGGTCCCTTGGGGACCAATCGTGAAGAGAGGGTCCACTCAAGGGATGCACAATCCAAAAGTAGATATTCTTCTTCCTAAATCAATCCTTCATCAAGGAATCCTTTTGAAAGATGTTCACTTCATCAAGGAATTCAAAGGGAAGGATATGTCCCCATGCAAGGGGAAGATCAGAGTTGTTCCCGCCCTAGATGAAGGAAACATGTTCCGTTAGGGTTTCGTGTTGAGAATGTGATTTCAAAGGAAGGTTTGTGTGGATTTTTGAGAAAAGATCTATTTAGCAACGAATGCATTTTTTGAAAATTGAAGTGTTAAAGAAAAGGATGTTGTCACACATAGTAGGGACAACTCAAGCAAAGAAGAGAGAAAGATAAAGAGAAATCAAAAGAGAAAAGAATACAAACAAAGGGCATAGGGGTATCTAGTTCAGCGGGGTCAGATCTGTCTGAGCTCATATAATAATAGGTAACCACAATGCAAGGAAAAATATCATCAATCCCCAACTAGATCAGGAAGAGTGCATGGAAAAAAAATAAAAAATAAAAAATTGGGTCAACATGGAAGGGAAGCCTAAATTCCCCCAACGCTTTGCATTGTCCCCAATTTATCAAAAATAAAGCACAAACATGGAAGAATGATGATACAAATAGAAGAAGGTTTACGACATAAAAACAATGCCTATATCCAAGCACCAACAGGGGTGACAAGGGTAATATAGGCACACATAGCACAAGTACGGGGGAACACATTACAAAACACACACACACACAAGATCAAGAAAAGGGGCCTCCTCCTAACATTGATCAGCCAAGAGGTTGTATGCTTCCCAATCTAAATCCTCATAAGGGAAAGGAGGACGAGCTTGCAAAGGCGGGATAGTAAGAGGAAGGGCATCCGACCCTCCCAGAACAAGGGCCAAGGAAGGGGGGCCATCAAGGTCTTCTCCACCGAGCTCTTGTGGAGTCAAGGTCAGTGATTTTGCAAAGATTGCTGATAGGGCCGAAACCTCATCCACAGAGTGAAACATGCACCCCACAAGAGTGCTATGTTTTACTTCAGCAGATACGACAGGCTACGCTTGAGGTTCACCACTAAGTTTTCCGAGTGACTCAGGAGTGGTGATGGACTCAGGGGAAGCCAAGACTAGTTCCACCACTAGGACAAAACAAGTCAGCACAGGACCACCTTGTGAAGAAGGTGGGCTCCTCTTATGTCCTTCATCACTAGAAGGACCACCCTCTACCTCTTTCATCATTGGAGGAGATGAACTCCCCACAGAGAAAGCTAGGGGTGTAGAGGAAGAGGAGGAAAGAACCGTAGTGGACAAAACTGAGGTATTAATCATGTCCATTGGATTCAAGAAAGGTTGGATATCCAGAACGGATATCAGCAAAGGTGGCTCCACCAAAGGAGCAATGAACACATGTACCTATTTAGGGTGAGGTGCATTCATACTCGCAATAGAAGTTGGGAGCAGTACAGGACCAGACTGAAGAGAGGAAGAAGGAAGGGAAGAAGCAGATACTATAGGAAGCCCTAAAGTAGGGGCGGTCATTTCTTCCTCCTTTCTTTGTGAGGCAGCATGCTCAGCCAGGGGAGCCTTTTTTTGGCGCTTGCGTTCACGTGCAAGGCAGTTTCTATGGCTCTTGGAGTTAGGGGCCGGAGGCTGTGAGGGAGAAGAGGGTTCCTACTTAGCCATAGGAACGTCCACCATGGTTTTTTCTGGCAGAGATATAGGTTCCTTCACAAGAGTAGGGGGAACAAGTTGAGGAGTGACAGGAGGAGTCAACTCAAGAACCTTGATAGCGAACCTCTTTCCACTCACTACCTTAGGAGTAGGAGAAGTAGGAGGCCATGAAGGTCGAGAAAGAGAGGACTCTCCTTGGGAGATCTTCTTCCTATCATACTGAACAAGTCTAGGCTCCGTTGGTAGAACAGGAAGCTCGAATATGGGACACTTAGGCTTCTGCCAAGTGGGCACCGAAGGGTTCTCCTACAAATGAGGAGTAGAACCTAATGGTACCATAGTTGTGTGAGAAGAAGCGTCAGACAGGGTAGCAAAAGAGGAAGAAGGAGGATCACAAGACCTCTTCTCTTCTTCCTTCCTTCGAGCCTTAGTGCCATCAATGTCAGCCTTTAAACAAGCCCTATGTGAAATAGCATAGGGTGAGGGAGGATATCTCACTTTCAGCCTTAGAAACCCTTTCTTATAGTTTTGATAAGTTCAATTCAGAAGGTTCATCCTAGGTAGAAGAGGACCAACAGGTGCAGGCCAAGAGTGATCCAAGGAGTAGCTACCACACGCAACTGGCAGTCTATATCCGGTGTCATGGATTACATGCACAGAGCCCCCGTGGATAAATTTCAAACATTTATACACGACAGAGGGTATCGCGTTCATCGCCACCAACCAAGGGATACCCAATTTCACCCTAAAGAGTTCAAACCCAAGGATGATGTCAAACAAGAGTTTCGCAGACTTAGGTCCAACTAAGACCAACAAGACAATACTACCTAGAGGGGATACAGAAAGCCCGTCATGTGTGCAGATGGTACTCACAGGAGCATCATACCCATCCTTGTGTAAGAAATTTGTTAGCATAATCTCCTCTATTATTATGTTCACTTGTGATTTCAGGTCAATGAGAACACCACCTACTATGCTTCCATTGATCCGTGCAGGAATGTAAAGAGGAGATGGTTATCCCATCGGCAGGTCCTGTGAAGTGAAAGTTACACCAGTACCGCCATCCACATGCTGCACAGAGGGGGTGGGTTGGTGCAAGAAAGAAGCCATTATGCACATTAGACAACACTTTCATAGAGTCCCTAAAGGTTAACAGATAAGACGGTGACCCAATTAAGGTTTTGTCTCACAATACCTTTGGAACCTTCCAACTATGCCAACTAGGGGTCGCAGGTTGGGTTGTAAGGTGACGGTTTGAAAACACTCACACCTACAACACTCCTAGAGTACAAGGAAAGGAACTGTCAGTATCACAAGGATGAAACCAAAATGGTTCATGTCAGGTTCACCAAAAATGTAAGAGAGGGGGACCACCACGTGCAAGACCCCAGGTCATGGAGGGTCAAGATGCAAGAGGCTTCCCTAACTTACCTCAGCTAAGTGTAATGTTTAGGAAATACGGGGTAAGAGTAATGAGTACCGTGAGGCCTCTCAGTTACTCTGCAAACCCAAAATATAGGAAAAGGCTAGGTGAGTTTGTTTCTAGGTCTTACACTGCATCTTGGAAAGCTCTTTGTCCGAGGACAGAAGCGTGATCTTTGGATGTTAGCGCGGCATGCTGGCATCTCAAAAGTGCGTTGTCGTCCGTACAACCAAATAGCAATAAAGACGAGGTCAAGCCAACAAAACTAGCTAACGGCCCAGCTAACTAACTAAAAGGCTAGAATGATATGACTAGATAAATCAAATATACAAGAGTGATGAAAATAAGGAGAATCTCACCAAGGAACTCGTTCGCCAGTTGGTTCTTCGAGAAGCACACACACCTACACAGAAAAAAAGGGAAAATTTTGGGTGGTTGTATAGGGGCCTGCCTCAATTAGACCCTTGTTTAGGTGTTTCCACCTCCATAGACAGCCAACGAAACGAGATAAAGAAATAGTATAGTAAAGAGAAAATAAGCACTACAAGACAATGTTATGCTACTCAACCAAGTGATAGAGGAGAGGAGAGGGAAGCTTACCACCTCCACCAAGAGCACTCAAGGATGCTTTGGGGAGAATTGAGAGTACTTGAGCCTCTGCTACAATGGTGTGGTCCCAAATGTGCTCTACTAAAGTGATGGAGTTTTGCTTTGCTGCAATGGAATGCTTGGAATGCTACTAGAAGTGTTGGATTGAATGCTTGAAGTGGTGAAGAGTGAGCTCAGTTCTTGGAAGAAGATGAAATTCTTGTTCAAGGAGTGGATTTGAAGAAAGGATGGAGAAAAATGGCCATATTCGGGTTGGTCGGCCGAAGGGGGTGTTACAACTTCACCTCCAATGAGAAGAGTAATGCCTCTACAAGTTCATTCATAGGAATCTGCTAGGGATGTAAGCACGCCGCATGGATGTTTGTACGCCACGTGAGCATCCCTGACAAAAATGCCTCCATCGATGCTCAAAACAGGCGCTAAGTGGGATGCAAGTAGCAGTCTTAGGTGGAATTAGGCTTTCGAACTTGGTTTTCTAAGGTGGGTAAAGGAAAAAAGGGGATTTGCACATGGGGTGCAAATTCACTCTTATACATATAGTAACTTATTGAAAGATAATCATAATCCTCCTTATAAATAGGAAAATTTTAAATCATCGGTTTAGGATACTATTTCCATGCTAGTATTTTTCCTCAAACTGGATAACAATCAAGAAGTGGGTGCAAGCCTCCTTGAAATGGTATACAATATATCCATTATGTTACTCCATCTATCAAATATAAATTTCTTGACCACATTGTAGAATCCATGCATAAACATTTTTTAATGATTAAAGGAGGTTTCATTAAGACATTTAGGCTCACAACCTACTTGTGCTATTTATTTCTATTCAAATTTAATGGAATATTTATGGCTAGTGAGCTTCAGGTTTAACCCTATACGAATCTGAGGCAAAAAAATGGCTCCAGTATATGATTGGGCCACTAAGATAAGGATGCATGATAGTCGAGGGAACTACAATCATTTTGTAGACTACTTTTTGGCTCCATTGTATCAATCAATTGCAAACACTCCAATGCCTAGATTGCTCGTATCTTATAGAGATTACATTCAACTGGGATCAAAAATATAATTGGTTGATTGGTACTTCATGGAAGAATATATCAAGTGCTAAGATTTTATGGATTAAGAGTAGAGCCATACAAACTTCCAATACATGTGATAGAGAGGGTTTTTGCATTAGAATACATATGGAATATGGAAATTACAGATCAACTATACTTTGGTAGTCAACAAAAGAAGAGCATATTTCCTTCTTTAGCTTTTTCATCTAGAGGGTTCACATTTGAGAGAAAAGCATTCATTGTGGTACATGAACTTTTGAAAAAAAATTAAACTCGATGTTGGATCTCATTGATAGTATGACCCATGTGACATCGTTAAAGCAAGGCTTGTGACCAATAAGAATGTTGCAAGTAGAATTCAAAGTGAAATTAAACCCCTGCTTGAAATATTGAAAAGCAAGAATTCTTGAGATGAGGTAAAAAAATTAATGGAAGAAATTGTTGCTAAAAAGGTAAATTTCTTTTAAACTATTGTCAGCTTAAATAATGGTATTGGACCAATAGAGAGAATCAAAGAAGCAAATCAAGAGGTACAACAATTTTTATGAAAAAGGTGAGCATCCATCTACTTCAGTAAAAATACCAAAATCTCTAAGAAGGGCTTGTATAGAAGAAAATTAAACACAATAAGAAACTACTATCTTTTGGTCTATGAGGAAGGATCTAGGTGAACCAAAAACTAGTGTAGTGTTTCAAGAGATCCAAGAAGATTATGAGTTTAGTGTTTTATGGAATAAAGAGTATCCCTTTAAAGTTCAAAAAATTGATGATGAATCTGATGATGATAGAGAAGAAAAAAGTGTGCAATATGCCAACAAAGTTAAACATGGTTTAAGTGAGACCACAAAACAAACATATACTTCAAGAGCAGTCATAGTAAAAAAAATGGGTTATGAAGACCTGGTGGTTTGGGGTCCAAAGGACAAGGCATTTGGGTGCCAATAGAGGTAGGCCATAGAAAACCTAGTGATTTAAAAGGTATTGGAGTTGATAAAAAATCTCAAGGGCATACAAAGACAGGTGAAACAATTCATTTTATTATAGCTTCAAATCCTTAGGGTCAAATACAATCACAACTAGGACATGGTGGAGAATCTAGTGAAATTGGCACTGCCACTAGTTAGTGGCGATGGTATGGGTAGTAGTACTACTAGTGGTCAACTTGTGCTACAACAAAAAATTACACAAAAGAGGCCAATAGTAGAAGATACTACACAAACACCAAGTGATTAAGGCATTTTGAAGAAGCAAAGGATTATGACAGGTCCAAGTCCAACTACCAGTACCACTACCTTCATTTTCACCCCAAAGGAGTTATTTCTAGGTACTCCTAGTCCTCCAGTTGTTAGTGCGACTGTAACAACAATAGGTAATCCTCGGCCTCAGTCTCGGGTAATTAGTGATATTCTCATCACTACAAGTATTGATACTCCTTTTCCATTCAAGCATTCCATTATGTTTGTGGCCCCGAGTTTTGATTACAATGTCGAGTTTAAAAGGAAATAAAAAAATGTATAAACAAGAAAGGAAGGATATGATACATAATAAATCTATTGTAAATTCAAATCTTGCAATAACTAGGGTATTACTCACATTTGACCCAAATACAAAAACCTACATGGAGTACATGTTTGTTGTTCCCAAAGTTCAAAATAAACCAAAATATTAGATGGATCACTCTAAAATTTAGGTGAGCAATATCCAAGTGGATTTTTTTGGATACAATTTTTTTGAAAAAATTAATGTATAAAAAAAGAGCAAAATATTGGTGTACACATCATTGCTAAATCAAGAGAGAAAAAAAGTCATTGATTCAAAGATAAAAGTTACAGGAAGACCTATCAAATGAGAAAGAAAAGATGAAAGCAATTGATAACAAGAGAAATGAATTAGAAAAACAAATCAATAAATTTTTCCTCTACATCTGCAAGCAAAGAGGATGACGAAATAGAGGTGCAACTGAAATTGAATGAGCTGAAGCAAAGGTTACATGTGAGAGCATAAAGAAATATGATGATGAAAAATCCACTTCAGAAAAATTAAAACAAAACCTAGCAAAAATAAAACATTGGAAACAAAAAATGGAGAACATAGAAAAACCAATGAAAGATTGGTGACAAAGCTGAGGGAAACACTAAATGAAATAAAGTCTTGGAAAAATAATTTAATTGAAATTTGTAGAGAAACAATGAGACATATGAAATAAAATATCTAGGAGGAAATAATGCAAAGGATTGATCATTTGTGTGAATTGTTTCAATTGATTGATTCCTTAACAATACATAATAGGAAGCTCAAGAAATATGTAGTTGACACTAAAAATGTGATTTCAAGAGAGAAAATTGCAAATCAAAATTTGCAAATAGTCTACAAATCCAATGACAATGAATTAAAATCAAAAGGAATTCATGACCAAACTAATGCCTCAATAAAGG
The DNA here is from genome assembly GCA_007258455.2 of Sequoia sempervirens. Taxonomy (NCBI): domain Eukaryota; kingdom Viridiplantae; phylum Streptophyta; class Pinopsida; order Cupressales; family Cupressaceae; genus Sequoia; species Sequoia sempervirens. The sequence goes on from VDFB02271358.1 coordinate 1,061,272,407, forward strand.
TGAATATTATCATTCACTTGAGCGTTTGAGAATATGTGAAACAAAGGGATTTCTAAATTAGGATGCAAAAAATATGAAGAAGCTATAGATAAAAAGGGAAGAAACTTGACAGAGCTTAGTTTTCCTTTGGATTTCAACACAATAGAGTGATTCATTGGAAAGGATTCTTTCAAAAAGAAGATGGAGGGTACAAGGAAGATTGATTTGGACCAGTTTCCTCAAAAACCAAATGAGGCAAACTATTTGGATTCCATCAAACCACTGATAACCTAGAATACAACTTTGATTGAAACATTCAAGACAAGTTCCAATTTCAATCATGAATTGTTAACACATTTTCAAGTTAGACACTATCAATTACAACAAATGGCACTTCCATCAAATGAACAACAGAGCACACTACAAAAGTTGATAGAATGATTTGATAATATGGGTTTCCAACTTAGCTTTATGCAAAGTTATCTTTGAGAAAGATTTTACATTGCCTCTATGTATTCCTTCATTGAAAATCAATCCAAAACTCAAATTTATTAATGTGTTCAAATTACCTGTATTATCTATTTCCTCAATTAAAAAAAAAAACTCTAGTTTCTAATACTAGATACACATCAAACGATTACTAATGTTTTATATGCTATTGTTGTTAATATGTTATTAAGCTTTGATTTTAACGATGAATTAGAGAGTAAATGTAAAACTTATTAGTACGAATCAGTTAAAAAATGAGATTTTTAATAATACATTAATAATAAATGAAAATTGAAAATTGTGTTTAATAACTAATTAACCAATTTGAAAACAATGTTTAAAATTTAGAATCTACATTGGAAATTTGGAATAGTGGAAAATATTATTATGCTAATTTATTCAATTTGATTCATAATTTCATGGAATACAATATAAAATATCATCAATGACAGTTTGGAATATGATTCATGAAATGTGGTATAAATACCTACAAACTACTAAATCCCTTGAATTTGTCAATTCACCTCCTAATCCTCACTCTAATGATGAGATTGAGAGTTGTCTTGACTCCGAGTCTAGTCTTCATTTGCTTCACCTTGTATACATCCACTTAACTACATCTCAAGTTCAACATTCATTGTGTCGTCGTCATTTATGCCCTTGCCACTAACATTTGAGGTGTTGCACAACCCTCTTCTTTCACATATGGACTTCCAGATTGTGAGTGCTCTTTCAAAAGGAAAACTTAGGATAACATACCTAGTTGTATACATCCTCAAGCAATTTTCTAAAACTCGTCTAGTTTTTTTCTTATCTTTGATTTCAAAAACCCCGATGCATTGAAAACTCTCTCATACTCCACTAACCCCAATATCATTTTTTGACATAAATCAACAAATTTGAAATGTTTTGATAATGAATTGCACAATATTTCACTCTAACCAAAAGTTTCCCAAACCCTTGTTATTGATCTCGCTTGCGTGGGATTCTCCATGGATTCAAACTATTCAATCATAGTTATTACAAAATGACCAACTTGTTCTATATGCTTAGCTACATTTATGATCTCTTTTATTATTCATCCATTGTATTATGAACTTTTTGAAAAATGTTCAGCCAAGTTAGTTATATTCTTATGAAAATAGTCTAGTTAACGGTGGCCTGGAACCCAAAATTGAGGATACACAACAAATATGGATTCAAGTATTTCATCTCGAGGGAATTGTTATATGATCTCTAAGGAAAGAGATCTTATAATATATTTTAAAATACAACTTACAGATTTAACAATGTCGTTAAAAGCTTCCTTTGTAACAGGTACTTCTTTGGTAGAGCATTTGACCATCGTACAATAGTGCATTGGTATCTCAAATCCACGTACAAAGACACATAACTCCCCGCTTGCATTAAGCTGTAAAAATAATTCAAGATTGTTCAAATCTATAATTAACTTCCAGCTTATAAATTTTGGACTTCAAAATGTATAATCTAATAGATATAGATTATTGAGGGTCGTGCATGTAATTCTACGTAGTTTAGTATATTCATTAATATACATAGTTCTTTCTTGGTATTTTTCACAAGATTGTTCATTTCATCTAGCATGGGGAGAATACAAGATGAAGTTAAGAGTGTCTCTATATCGCTTAACCTATATAAAAGGCCAAGAGCTTTGACTATTGTGTGGCGATGTTCATACATTACTCCAATCAAGGATTGATATTCTAAAAAAACTTGTTGCATTGGTCCATGCAAGGAGATCCATCTGGTATCAACATCCTTAAGAATCTTGTTTCCCATTGTTATTCCCTTAGAAAAATTTTGAAATTACGCAAACCGTTTTGGACTTTGATAGAAGTATGAGTAGAGCTCACAGGCTAGATTTTCAACTTTTGATACTGAAGGAAACTTGCTTACAATTTCAAATGCGAAATTTATTATGTGGGTCATGTAGTGAGTGGAAATCATGTATAGTGAACAAATAGTTTGTAACTTTATGCAAAGACCATTCCTATGACCTTGCATTACTGAAGCTTCATAAGCTCCTATACACACCAACATTTTGGAAATTGTGAATTCATCCATACCTCCAATTTCATTAATAGATTTCCTAACTAATCTAAATAGATTTTATGATGTCAAACTCTCCTTCATTTTATGAACATAGAGTAGATGAGGTTGGTGAACATGTTTGTGTACAATATACACATGCATACATACCCAAGAAGTATTATCTATTATAGTAAATTCATCTAAAGATAATGCAATGAAGGTTGAATCTTTTATTTTTCCCTGTAAATCTTGTTTTTCCACCTCAACAAGACAACTTTCCCATTTCCATCTAGAGTTTATTGACCAATTTGTGCTAGAAAAGTTAGGAGCACCCAAAAAATATAATAAATTATTATATTTTTGGTAGTCTGTCATAGGATGTCCTCTAGAAAAAATATGAAAAACAACACTCAATTGAACAATATTTTCTAGTTGTGCTTCTACCATTATCTTTCCAAATTGAGCTTCAATTGAACCTCCACATTCAACAAGCTTCCCCATTCTTTGCATATTCTCATCATATTCCAGGCCATACTTAACATGAAGACATTCTTTCTTTTATTTCCATCTTACTACTATTTTTTCCTTTCTATCTATGATTTATTTTTCATTTAAACTTTACCGATATGCTTTTCTATAATGTCAAGTTTTAGCTACAACTTCTTGTCTCTTTTATATTTCTAACTACAAATCTTAAAATTGCATTTTTTGGAGGTTCATCTTTGTTTGCATTCTCAATTGGTGAAATGAATGGGTACTTTGGCACCTAATCAAACTGAAAATTCCTTGTCATATCCCACTAGTGCCACATTTTTTATTTGGATTTTATTTTCCTCTTCCTTGTAGCAATATCATCTACAATGCCAAAATTGTCATCCAGGTCAATTAACTCATTCTGGCTACCTTGGCTATCCCTTGGAACATCTATTGTGACATTGTCATCCTCATCTGACTCAATTAACTCATTCTAATCTTCTTGTGAGGTATTGCCAATGCCTTCTTCATTAATATTTTATGCAAGAGTCAATGATGTAGTTCTATCTTGATCTGATGGATTAGAAACATTTCCAAAGTATGAATTTATGGTATCTCTACATTTTGGTAATTTTGATGGCCTCCCTTCACCATCTTGAGGAGTCTTACTCTTGTTACTACTTGACATCTTGAACTCTCGTGAAATAAAAGATGTCAAAAATGTCTTCTTGTTTAAGAATGAATCATAGAATATAGATACCATTCCCTACTCAATATAATCTTTAAGATTGAAGAAAGAATGTCAAATAGATAATAATCTTATAACACTATGAAGAAATGATCACTTACCTTTAGGTTTTCATTGACTCGCTATTCGTTAATACAAAAATGTTTGTAGTTGTAAGTTTGTAACTTACCTATGATCAAGGTTCCAAATCAAGATCTCACAAGTTCAAAACTGAACAAAATACATAAAATAAATCATAGTTTCGATTGTATTTATATCAATCCATATTTGGTAAATTTTGCAGGATTTTTAAATGGTATAGTAAAAATTTGGCGTATCCCATGTGATTATACAATGATACATTTAAATATTGGGTGAATCAAACCTCAAAAAAATGCATACATTGTAATTTTCATGGTGATTATGGACCTATGATTAGCATGGAATTATCACAATATTGGTGAAATGGGTCCTCATACACAATTATTTTTTAATTTAATTGGAAAAATGTGTCCTCAAACATAATTATTTTTTTAAAAATTTATTAGTGAAATGGGTCCTCATACACAATTATTTATAAATTTTATTAGTGAAATGGGTCCTCACACGTAGTGAAAATTTAATGATGTTGGCAAAACATGTCCTAATACACAATGTTGTTTTAATAGTATTGGTGAAATGTGGGTGATTTAATACATGCTTCCGAGATTCCAGGAAAAAATATTAATTAGACCATTGGAAACACATAGTTTTTATGGAAAAATTATTAATTACATATACCTCATAAATAAATTTATGGTGAATTAAAATGTATTGGACCAATAATTCATAAAATTCAGGTGATTTGGCCACCCCGTTGGTGCAATGTATTCACCAATTTTGAAGTGGCCGATATGAACTATTTGCCAATTGGCAAAGATTCACCACTAAAAAATAACTAGTCATATTCCTTCCTATAGGTCACATTTGTGAGATCAATATCAATTTTCTTTTGAATGCTTTGAGCAACATCTTCTTGACCACACTCTCTTTTCGGATCTCATCCTTCCTTTTCCTATCTACATTTTTTTTACTTTTACCAACACCATTTTAGATTCATAAGACTTGATGAAGTTTTCATGAGAGAAATTTTTCACAAGCCAATGCTCTAGCATCTTGTGCTACTTTTTCTCCCTCCTCTAAGATTAACAAGGTTCTCTCTAACGGGATTTTGATGATATGTTGTCTCCTAAGTGAGGTAATAACCTGTACCTAATTTATTTTTCCTTAAGAATATGTCCATCACTTACCTCCATAATATTATAGTTGGCCTAGGGTTGAATAGTTCCTTTATTTGGATTCTTTTTCTAAGTGTTTTATCTCCTCGTATTGATGTAATAGACAAAACTAGAGATGGAATATTGATCTTTCAATATCTTGTACATCCAAATCCTAATTTTCAATGGAAATTTCTATAGGGATAGGTCTTGAGGTGATCAGAGGAATAAAACTCCCAAAGTATAAGCATTGTCTAGCATTACCTTCATCCTTTCAATTAAATCTCTAATGTCAAAGAAGGCACCTTTGTAGTAGTTGTTAAGCGTTTTTCTTCTTCTCTTCTAGCTATGAGGGTGTGTCCCCATTTACTTATTTTAAAATATTCTTTCTTTATTAGGATACTTATGATTATGTCCTCACTTTCATCACATTGTTACTCATATCCTAACCTAGCCACATCTCATCTAATTTTATCAATGAAATACTCTAGATCACATTTTCTCCTATTTTTTTATTGCATTCTAATTCAAACAAATTTAATGTAAGTATTCCAAATCTTCTTTGGAAGTTATGCTAAAGTCAAAGAATTTTAAATATGGTTGAAAGAATGACCCCTTTGTATGTTTCCTTCACTAAATCTTATCAACAATATTTAATTGTCGCATGGCCTCAAGAAAAGACACTCTATTTGTTACCAAAAAGGAATAATATGAGGTTTCACCTCATATCCATCCACTTTGATTATTGTGTGATCCTTGTGATAAAACCAATTACCCCAAACATGCTCAATTCTAGATTCAAAATCTAAATGCTTTAGCTGCAAAAATTTGGTGAATGTCCTAGAAAGAATTTGTCTTTATATCCCAACATAAATAGAATTATTTTACAAAGTGTAGCTCAAAAAAATAATAATATATATTTTGGCAATGCACATCCCATATCTATGTCTGTACTTGCACCAAAATAGGGTTCCATTCTAATGATACAAGGTCACTTTAAGAATAGGGTCCCAATTATTTCTTCCCAAAAAAAAAAGACATGATAGAATAAAGAATACTATCTAAAAGATGGAATCTTGTCACTAATCTACAATGACATAATATTTTGTGGACACCCTCTACTAAGGGTGAGGTGAAGTTAAATAACCTATTGACGTACCTATGTTGGATATTAGTAGTTGTCATTGTCAAGTGTATAGGCATTTAGATCTTATAGTCAACTCCCAAAACTAGACACAAATTCTAAAATATTCTTCAAATGCATCCACAAAAATATGTTCAATTTGTCCCTTGAGAATAGGTATTGTTCTTTTGACCATATCCTTTGACATATGATTGGGAAACTACTTAACCATATAACTACTTCTAAATTTATTATATTCTCAACATAACTAATCAAATTTAATTTTATGATTTTCCATAAGATTGAGATTAAACACTTCCCTAATCAGTTATTTGCATAGGATAAAATCTCAAATATCTTTTTATCTTTCAATTGTCTAGTGTTGGGGTTATATTTGTTACAAATAGTATACATGAAGTCAACACTAAAAAAAAATTGGGCACCACCAAATTTCCTCAATCAAATTTCCATATATTACAAATTAGGATAGGTTTGTTAGGATATTTGTAGTGGTATTTGAACAAATCCCACCTAGTTGACAAAACAATGACATCTCAAATAAGCTTGGCTCTAACTTGCAATCTATCAAATAGAAAATTTTTCTAGTGCCTTGAACATGTTTAGCTTTCTTAGTAGAATTGAGGAACTAGTTTAATAAGTCTTTGTCTAGACCACTCTTAAACCTACTTGACTAAGTAAAAATACAACTCATTTTGGAACTTCTAAGTGTTATGGGATTTTATAGTGAGATGTAAATAGGATAACAATGGTGATTAATGAATTTAAAAAATACACATGATGGCAACACTAATAGTTCACCACAAGCATGACCATGCAAAGCCTAGGCTATTTTGAATTGCATATAATTTTAAATTTGAGGTGACTTACCAATTATTAGTTGTTTTGGAGGGCCTAAAAATTCACAAAGTTAAAATGTGAGTCAAATAAATCATCAAACTCTCCTTTGCTATAATTCTGAATCTCCCTTTCATTATATAGGAATGACTCTAAATAACCCTAAATAATGTGAATAAAACAATTTTTTCCTTTAACTACCTTTTACATTAAATGATTATGTACACTTTGAAAATTTAATGATGTAGTTGTTAACTCGTTACTTTTTTCTTTAACTCTAACCATCAATCTTCTAAGTGAATAGAATCAATGGATTTGCTAGCATGCATCCTAATTTTGGCTATAGGCAGGAATTGATAGGCATAAAATTTCTAATTTTTCTTTCACACTTGGCACCGACACATTATACCCTTCAGCTAACCTAAGGATTCCATTTGTTAGGGTAACTAATATATGGCGAATATGTTGTTTTAATAATATTGGTGAATATGTGGGTGTTTAATACATGATTTCGAGATAAGCAAAAATATTAATTAGACCATTAGAAAGATATAGTTTGTTATGGAAAATTATTAATTACATATGCCTCATAAAATAAATTTATGGCAAATTAAAATGCATTGGACCGATAATTCATAAAATTTGGGTGATTTGACCACCCTGTTGGTGAAATGAATTCGCCAATTTTGAAGTGACCAATATGAACTATTCGCCAATTGGCAAAGATTCACCACTAAAAACTAACTGGTCACATTCCTTCCTATAGGTCATATTTGTGAGATCAATATCAATTTTCTTTTGAATACTTTGAGCAACATCTTCTTGACCACACTCTCTTTTTAGATCTCATCCTTCCTTTTCATGTCTACATTTTTTTTTACTTTTATCAACATCATTTTAGATTCATAAGACTTGATGATGTTTCCATTAGAGGCAAATTTTTCACAAGCCAATTCTCTAGCATCTTGTGCTACTTGTTCTCCCTCCTCTAAGATTGACAAGGTTCTCTCTAATAGGATTTCAATGATATATTGTCTCCTAGTTGAGTAAATAACCTACTTGATTTATTTTTCCTTAAGAATATGTTAATCACTTACCTCTATAATATCATAGTTGGCCTAGGGTTGAATAGTTCCTTTATTTGGATTCTTTTTAGGTGCTTTACCTCCTCCTATTGATGTAATAGACAACCCTAGAGATGTAATAATGATCTTTCAATATCTTGCACATCCAAATCCTAATTTTCAATAGAAATTTCCATAGGGTGGGTCTTGAGGTGATTACAAGAATAAAAAATCCCAAAGTATAAGCACTATCTAACATTACCTTCATCCTTTCAATTAAATCTCTAATATCAAAGAAGGCACCTTTGTAGTAGTTGTTAAGCATTTTTCTTCTTCTCTTCTAGCTATGAGGGTGTATCCCATTTACTTATTTTAAAATATTCTTCCTTTATTAGAATACTTATGATTATGTCCTCACTGTCATCACATTGATGCTCATATCCTAACCTAGCCACATCTCATCTAATTTTATCAATAAAATACTCTAGATCACATTTTCTCCAATTTTTTGATTGCTTACTAAATTCAAACAAATTGTAATGCAAGTGTTCCAAATCTTCTTTGGAAGTTATGTTAAAGTCAAAGAATTTTAAATATGGTTGAAAGAAAGACCCCTTTGTATGTTACCTTCACTAAATCCTATCAACAATATTTAATTGTCACATGGCCTCAAGAAAAGCCACTCTATTTGTTACCAAAAAGGAAGAATATGAGGTTTCACGTCATCTCCATCCACTTTGATTATTGTGTGATCCTTGTGATAAAACCAATTACCCCAATCATGCTCAATTCTAGATTCCAAATCTAAATGCTTTAGCTTCAAAAGTTTGGTGTATGTCCTAGAAAGACTTTCTCTTTATATCCCAACATAAATAGAATTATTTTACAAAGTGTAGCTCAAAAATATAATAATCTATATTTTGGCAGTGCACATCCCATATCTATGTTTGTACTTGCACCAAAATAAAGTTCCCTTCTAATGATACATAGGTCACTTTGAGAATAGGGTCCCAATAATTTCTTTCCAAGAAAATAAGACATGATAGAACAAAGAATACCATCTAAAAGATGGAATCCTATCGCTAATCTTCAATGACATAATATTTTGTGGACGCCCTCTACTAAGGGTGAGGTGAAGTTAAATAACCTATTGACATACCTATGCTGGATATTAGTAGTTGTCATTGCTAAGTGTATAGGAATTTGGATCTTATAGTCAACTCCTAAAACTAGACACAAGACTATATAAGTCACTCTAAAATATTCCTCAAATGCATCCACACAAATGTGTTCAATTTCTCCCTTGAGAATAGGTATTGTTCTTCTGACCACATCCTTTGACATATGATTGGGAAACCACTTAATCATATAACTACTTCTAAATTTCTTATATTCTCAGCATAATTCATCAAATTTAATTTTATGATTTTCCATAAGATTGAGATTGAACACTTCCTTGATCAATTATTTGCATAGGGTAAAATCTCAAGTCTCTTTTTATCTTTCAATTGTCTAGTGTTGGGGTAGTATTTGTTACAAATAGTATACATGAAGTCAACACTAATAAAAAAAATTAGGCACCTCCAAATTTCCTCAATCAAATTTCCATATATTACAAATTAGGATAGGTTTATTAGGATATTTGTAGTAGTATTTGAATAAATCCCACCTAGTTGACAAAACAATGACATCTCAAATAAGCTTGACTCTAACTTTTCCATCTATCAAATAGAATTCTAGTGCCTTGAACATGTTTAGCTTTCTCAGTAGAGTTGAGGAACTAGTTTAATAAGTCTTGGTCTAGACCTCTCTTAAACCTACTTGCCTAAGTAGAAATACAACTCATTTTGGAACTTCCAAGTGTTATAGGATTTTATAGTGAGATTTAAATAGGATAACAATGGTGATTAATGAATTTAAAAACTTCACATGATGGCAACACTAATAGTTCACCACAAGCATGACCATGCAAAGCCTAGGCTTTTTGAATTGCATATAATTTTAAATTTGAGGTGACTTTCCCATTACTAGTTGTTTTGGAGGGCCTAAAAATTCACAGAGTTAAAATGTGTGTCAAATAAATCGTCAAACTCTCCTTCACTATAGCTATGAATCTCCCTTTCATTATATAGAAATGACTCTAAATAACCCTAAAGAATGTGAATGAAGCAATTTTTTCCTTGACCACCTTTTAACATTAAATGCTTACACAAAGTTTGAAAAATTCATGATGTAGAAGTGTTAACTCCTTATTTTGGCTATAGACACCTTATACGGGTAACACAAGAATTCCATTTGTTAGGGTAACTAATATATGGCCCACTAGGATCACCATAATTTGTCATAGATAAGGACAACTTCCTAAGTGATTGTATGCGCTTAAATGAAAGTGTAGGACCCACATTAAAAATTGTGGTGTGAAGATCCTCCACGATGCAATAAGAACTTGTCATTTGTGGAGGACCACCTCAAAAAGTACCTCCAAGCTAACAATCAACATATTCATTTAAATCTATATAAATCCATCATGAATCCTACGTATGAAAGTGGGACCCATATCAAAAATCACAATGTAAAAGAACTTACCATGCAATATAAAATTGAGAGTGTTAGCTCATCATTTTAATAAAATACTTCAAATAGAAACCTGTCACATTGCGCATAATAATATCAAAATAGAAATCCATACAAGAAGGCCATCATAAATAAATGGAAATGAGACCCATACCTAAAAGTATGATGCAGAGAACTACGTACCATGCGATTAAATATCACCACTTGCCACAAATGAAAAGAACATTCTGGACCTGCATCGTAGCGTACACACAAGTATTAATAACCCTGCATCATGTCACAAAAGTTTGGAAAATATGACTCTTTAACTCAAAGACACGTGGCATTATATTGCTAGCTCATGATGTGTGAACAACTTTTGAAAACTAAAATTCACGTGTGACGCTCCAACAGCTTTTACCTAACACAAGAATTATGCTGCCATGCTGTACAATAAAACGTGATTTATAATTGACGGCCGTGTATGGTTCTTACCTTCCCAATATAAACACCCACAACTCCGAAAAGGCAGACATTTTACTTTCCAGATAATCAACGGAACGATTCAGATTCGTTCCGATCGACTTGGAAAGAATCGACACCATTCTTGCTCCGTATTCCTTTTGCCCGCCGTTATGTTCCGGTGTTAAAATCTAGTTACCATTTAAGCTCACGAATATACCTAGCATCATTATATTATTTTGAGTAAAGATACAATTTCCTTCTTTGAGGCTTTTGTTAATGAATTAATGCTATCAATTAATTTAAATAGTTGAGCCGTAAAAAATCTAGCTACGAGTTAGAAAAAGTAATTAGATAGGAGATAGGAATATAAAGGTATTAAATATAGCTAGGAAAGTTTGAAATAATTTGTAATGGTGCATTAATGCGTGGAATGTTTAGGGTCCATGGGCAACGTCGTCCATAGAGACATGTGAACAGTTAACATGTGTTGATGGATGCATGCAAAATTGTATTTATGGGTACCATGTATACGTGGACTTTTTTATAGATATACCAATAAATACTTGTATTTTTATGGGTGTGTATACATTTGTGACAAGAAATATTCTTTATGATCTTAATCAGGAAGCAAAAATGCATTATTATTTTGTTTTAATTATTGAACGAAAATAATCTAAAACATTTGTAACAATGTTTGAGACATCTATGGATACATGTATCCACGTGCACATAATGCAAAGAAGAGTGAAAAGCATCGTCGGCATCTGAACGAGTCTCAAAGCACGATGAGACTCAACTTGCATTTATATGCATTCTTTACATGACCCATATTTATATGCATGGCAAAACAAAGTTTACCATATCTCTTTTTTTGCTTCTATGTCTATTTGTAAATTAAATTATGTTTAGTGTACTTTTCTAAAACACATGCTACGTTAATTAATACAATTGAGTTATTTTAGTTTATCATATCACAATATGCAAGTGCTAGTAGAAACACTAGTGTTAGGTGGAACATTGATAGGGGTAGCTCATTTGAGCGTAAACTTTTCTAAGATTAATCAATCTTTTTTTTAACGTAGTATGAAGGTTACTTCTATATAAAGCTATTGATTTTATTATAAATAAGATTTTAATCTTGTCTATGTAATACGAAAACATATTTTTGTGTATAGAACAATGTAATTATATTACAATAAATTCTTAGATGAATCACTAGAAAGCTATTGATTTTATTATAAATAAGATTTTAGTCTTGTTTATGTAATATGAATAAAAATTTGTGTATATATAATAAACAAAAAGTAATTTGAAAAGATATAATAAAGAACCTTATTACCTAAGATAGAATGTAGCTAGACTAAAATAATTCACATGTTTATAGCACTTTGCATTCAAAATAAAATGTAATAATTTGACTTATTAAAATGTAATAAGTGAAATAAATATTACAATAAATTCTTAGATGAAACAATACAAAGGTATTGATAAAATAATTTGGAAAGATATAAAGAACCTTATTACGTAAGATAAAATGTAGGTACACTAATATAATTCACATGTTTATAGCACTTTGCATGCAAATTATTGAGAGAGAAACAGTTGTAACAATGCTTGAAGCATCTATGTATACATGTATGCATGTATACATGTATCAACGTGCACGTAATGCATAGAAGAGTGAAAAGCACCCTTGGCATCTGAAGGATTCTGAAAGCATGATGAGACTCAACTTGCATTTGCAGTATTAAATGAAAGAAAACAAGAGAAATAAACTAGTTAGTATGAATGCATATATCAAAGGAAAGCAAAAAAATATGGATCCATGTAAACATTTATGCATGCATGGACATGTACATGTGTCCATGTAATTTGGTATGTAAACAAGAATCTATCTATGCCTGTGTCCATAAAGGTAGAAACGTCAGAAATAATTTACATTTTAAACATATAAAAAAAAACATTTATGATAGAAACAAAACAGTAATACATTAGTGTTTGTGGAAGAAGTGTATAAAGTATATCTAATGATGCATTTGAATGCATGGATACATGTAAATATTTGTGAAATTTGATTATACATTTTAGCCTTCATGGAATTGTCATATGTGCTTTTAGGGATGTGTAATAAATAGGATTTAGAAAAGACGTTTTGAAAAGAACTCTTGAATACAACTCTATGCTAACAATGAGACTCAATTTTCATTTGCAGTATTAAATGAAAGAAAATAGGGAAAATTAACTATCTATCAGCAATGCATGTATCGAAGGAATGCATAAATATATGGATGAATGGAAACATTTATGCATACATGAATGTGTACATGTGCCCATGTAGTTTGGTATGTAAACAAGAATCTATATATGCCTGTGTGCACAAAGTTAGAAATGTTAGAAACAATTTGCATTTGAAAGAGACAAAAAACATTTATGATCGAAACAAAAGAATAATACATTATTGTTTTTTGATCAAGTGTATAAAGGATATCTAACGATGCATTTGAATGCATGGATACATGTAAATATTTGTTAAATCTGACCATACATTTTAGCCTCCAAGAAATTGTGATATGTGCTCTTAGTTATCTGTAATAAAGAGGATTTAGAAAAAATGTTTTGAAAAGAAGTCTTGAATACAACTCTATGTTATGATGGTTATTTTCAAAGCCCTCAATGTTTAATTGCATAACCTTGATATTTTCTTCATTTTTTTCTTTGGAATGGTGTGAATTTTGTTGTGATGGATGAAGGCATATTTGAGCTATAGATAGATAAAGATATGTAAGGGTAGTAAAGAAGAATAAGCAATGTAAGTGCAACAAAGAGAAGGAATTGAGAGAATGATGAGATGCAAGTAAGGTATATGAATGCCTTATGAAAAGTATTAGATATGGGAGGCAAGGATATGTGAGACTGGATATGAGAATGAATGGAATGTAAATGGTATGAATTTATCATTTTTGAGTTGTACGCTTAAAATTAAATGCAAGATATAAAAAATTGAATGAGTGAGCTGGATTGAAAGAAAAAAGGAATGCAACACATTGGTGTGATACAAGGCAAGCATATAAATGGATTTTGAAATGTATTTGATTTGAGAAGAAATGATGTGCACATGTGGAAATGGAAATGAGTGGATTCGATAGGGTATGAGGTGAACATTTCTTCCAAGAAAGGGTGGAAGAATGTCTATTTTGTTATTGGTTATGCTTTTTAAAATCATCATAGGGTTGATTGTCTCAATACAAATATAGAAGAAAGAATGATGTCCCATTTCTCACTCTCCTTCGTACTAAACAAAGTGCCAAGATCCTTGAGCTTCCTTGAAATGCGACAAGAGAAGAATAGATATAAAAATATAATGATATTTAAGGATACAAGAGTCAAAAGAGAAAATAAAGCAAAATTTATTATGCATATACTATGAAAAGAATAAATACATGGACTTATTGATAGATACACTATTGAATACTTGTATTTTTACATGGGTGTATGTTTACATTTGCAGTAACAAATGTCGTTTATGATCTTATTCAGGATGCAAAAATGTATTATTATTTTGTTTGAATTATTAAATGCAAATAATCTTAAACATTTGTAACAATGCTTGAGCTATCTATGTATACATGCATGCATGTATACATGTATCCATGTGCACACAATGCATAGAAGAGTGAAAAGCATCCTTGACATGTGAACGAGAAATTTGAATGGAAAACACTAAAATCAAGTAGAAATACAAATTTGTCAAAGCACAATGAGACTCAATTTGCATTTGCAGTAGTAAACGAAAGAAAAATAGGGAAAACGAAATATTTATCAGCAATGCATATATTGAAGGAATGCATAAATATATGGATCCATGTAAACATTTATGCATGCATGGATGTATACATGTGTCCATGTAATTTGGTACATAAACAAGAATCTATAAATGCCTGTGTGCATAAACCTGGAAATGTCAGAAACAATTTGCATTTGAAACATATACATTATTGTTTTTTGAACAAGTGTATAAAGGATATCTAATGATGCATTTGAATGCATGGATACATGTAAATATTTGTTAAATCTAATTACACATTTTAGGCTTTAAGAAACTGTCATACACGCTTTTAGGGATCTGTAATAAACAAGATTTAGAAAAGACATTTTGAAAATAACTCTTGAATACAACTCTATGTTATGATTGTTATTTTCGAAGCCCTCAGTGTTTAATTTCATAACCTTGATATTTTCTTCATCTTTTTCTTTGTTTGGTATGGTGTGAATTTTGTTGTGATGGATGAAGGTATATTTGAGGTATAGATACATAAAGATATGTGAGGGTAAAAAAGAAGAATGAGTTATGCGAGTGCAACAAAGAGAGCGAACTGAGAGAATGATGAGATGCAAATAAGGTGTATGAATAAGTTATGAAAAGTATTTGATATGGGAGGCAAGGATATGGGAGAGTGGATATGAGAATGAATGGAATGTAAATGGTATGAATTTATCATTTATTAGTTATATGCTTAAAATTAAATGCAAGAAATAAAAATTTCAATGAGAGAGCTGGATTGAATGAAAAAAGGAATGCAACACATTGGTATGATGCAAGGCAAGCATATAAATGGATTTTGAAATGTATTTGATTTGAGAAGAAAGGACGTGCAAGGGTGGAAATGGAAATTAATGGAATCAATAGGGTATGAAGTGGTTATTTCTTCCAACAAAGGGTGCAAGAATGTCTAGTTTGTTATTGGTTATGCTTTTTAAAATCATCATAGAGCTAAGTGTGTCAATATAAACACAGAAAAAAGACTCATGTTGCATTTCTCACTCTCCTTCGTACTAAACAAGGTACTAAGATCCTTGAGCTTCCTCGAAATGCAACAAGAGAAGAATAGATATAAAAATATAATGATATTTAAGGATAGAAGAGTCAAAACAGAAGACAAAGTGGAAGTTGATATGCATATACTATGAAAACAATAAATATGGAAGATCATGAAACTGAAAAAATACAAAAGTTGATGCACTACAGAACAATAAATGCATGGAGAGAGAAATACATAGAGCTATTCACAGATATATGCATGGATGCATCAACAGACACATGTATACATAGAAAACAGAACTACATGGACAGATGGAGAAATGAATACATGTATACATGGATGCATGCATATTTGCATATAGATACAAATGCATATGTTACATGGAAGGATGTATTCATATACACATGCAAATATGGATGAAAGCATATATGCATATATGCATGTATGGACAATATGCATGAATGTATGTCAACATATAACTTTTAATTTTGTTATATTGGAAAATTAGCATTATTCTAGTAAATTTATATTGGAAAATTAGCATTTATTTGTTTCTATTTATCAGAATAGCTTTACAAATCATTAATGTTATAGAAAATCAGTGAAATGCGATCACATAGATTGATTAAATAAATTTAAGCAAAGGCATAGTTTATAAAACTGGCGAGTAGAGATACGTAATCCATGAGTGCAAATTAAATGCATTGAAATATCAGGAAAATGCGAACACATAGAGAGGTCAAAATAATTGAAGCAAATGCATTAAATGGCATCTGGCTGGTGGCGAAGGTGCTGGAATGGCTTGGTGGCCATGGGTGGCCAGCATACTTTGGCCATTTAATATAGATTTAAGCCAGTTGTAATGCATCACAGCTACTTAGTGGACGTTGTATTCTGTTGTACATGCTTGTGTTCTAAGGAAGAGTAGTATACACATGCACAAATGCATATGTGCATGGAGTACATGCACACATGCATAGATGGATGCATAGACACATGTATGCAGACAAAGATAGATATGTTACAGAGAGGTGTACAGATACATGGATGTGTAGAAATATGCATATATGCATTTGCAGATGGGTAGAGACAAAGACAAATACATGGGTGCATGAGTCCATACATGCACATATACATGTATCCATTTAAGATATTGATAGATGCATATATACATGGATGTGTGTATGCAATTCATAGGTGCATATATGCATAAATCGATGTATACATGTAGCCATAGATACAACCATACATATATAGATAGATGCATTGGGAGATGGCGAGATATATGCATAAATCGATATATGCATGATTGCATCTATGGATACATAGATACATAATGAAATGAAGAAAAAGACACAATTATATATGCATTTATTTTGAGAGTTTGATTCTGAATCCATATGCATACTTTGATTAAAACTAGTGGCTAAAGGTACACAATTCATTGATACAAAATTAATGCATTGAATGGCATCTGACTAAAGGGGAGGCTGCTTGGATTGCTAATTAGTCTTTGAATATATAACAATTAAAAGAGATAAATAAGTATAATTATCCTTGGCCGCATTTCACATTTTGACCTTTGAATCAAAGTAAATTAACAAAGTAGCAGTTAGACCTAAAGAAGGTTCAAGGACTATGCTGATAGAAAACGATATTTTGGACAATGGCTAGACAATCTGTTGAAATTGCTTTACAAACTTTGAAGCAAATGCACTTTTCCTTCTGTTTACTTTCATTGTACATCTTAAATGGAAGTTGGGTTTCACATTGCTGCAATGCATTTGGATACTTTGATTATAAAATCATAGTTTAGATCATTTTAAGTGTTATCCATTCGAATCTTTCCTTGAAATACCAAGGATTCATCTAAGTCTTGGAGGCAATGCACAACTGTCTTATAAAGAGAGCTTTGGAACCAATGAGCTGTCATAAAGGATAGAGGAATATTGTCAAATATTGTGGTTATTGTCCTCATAGGAACACATGCAAAGTATGGAACCATATAGAAAGCAAGTGAAGTCTTTAATAATCCCATGAAACATAGTCTTTGTATGCATTCATGCATACAGGTTTGCATGTATATATGTATGCATGTAATTATCTATATATATTAGACAGTATGTATTTGTGCATAGGTGCATAAGGATGGTATGTATCTTTAGATTTTAGATTGCATAGGTAACATGTGCTTCATAGTCATCTAGTTAGGGTAATATGATCACTTTGTGCATATTGGTATTTAATTCTAGAAGTTGATGTTTCCAAAGTTATTTTTTTAATTTGGAAAGTGGTATTTAGTTGTTTTCTTGATTGTGTTTAAAACTGAATGCATTAAATGGCATGTGGATTTATCATGTAATATAGATTTAAGTTACTAGAGATGCATTGTGATTACTTTGAGCCTTTCATTTTTTGTTATTCTGCAGATCTGTGTAGTCACAAGAGATGTTGTTGCTGCAGAGTCAAGACCTAGAAACGAGCTACTTGATACATGTATCCATAGATACATGGATGTGGACATCTATCATGGTTTCCATAGATGTGTAGGTACATGTATCTATGAATAGATGTATCCATAGATACATCGACACATATATGGATAGATGCTTGTATACATTTGTACATAGAAGCACAGATACATATATGCGTGGATGCATCTATAGGTAGAAGAATACATAGAAACATAGTTGCATGGATAGATAGAAAGATGCATAGTTCGATACATAAATGCTTAAATATACATGTATGGAAATATCCATGGATTGCATATGAATTTGCATAGATACATATATCCATGGGTGCATGTGTACATAGATGCATGTATTGCAGTACACATGGATGCATGTATATGTGTATCTCTAGGCAGGATGCATGGATGCATGTAAATAGAAGAATTTTGTCAAATGTCATAGCTATTGTCCTCATAGGCACATATGCAAAAAATGGAAGCATACAAAAGGCAAGTGAACTCTTTGACAAAAGTCGTGGAATAAATGTGGTTCAAAAGGGATTATGTAAAAACCCTTTTGTCTATTTTGTTGACTGCATGTGAGCCCTGTAAAGACTATATATCATTAATTTTTGTAGAGTTGTTCCATAGAGAGAGCTTTAGAACCAATGTGTTGTTAACCTGTGTTGTAATGAGAAGTTTGGAACAATGTAAACCTAAATTCTGCAATTGCAACAATTTTTTGAAGAAAAGAGTACAAGGTGAGTTTCTAGAATGAACCTTTTTCTTTGTTTACAATTGCAAAATGCAAGTAGGGTTTCACAGTGCTTTAAGGCATTCTTATAGTTTGATTATAAATTCATATTTTAAACTACTTTTAGTATTATCTATTCGAATTTCTTGTTGAAATGAGAAGGTGTCATCTACGTTTGATAGGAATTATGTAGAAACCCTCTTGCCCATTTTACTTCATGCATGTGAGCCCTATACAGTTTGTATATTTTTGATTACTGCAAAGCGGTCTCATAAAGAGAGCTTTGGAACCAAAATTATGTCAACATGTGCAATAATGAGAGTTTTCTCCTTGAACCTTGTTATATATTCAAAGATTAATTAGCAATATAAACAACGTCCCCTTTAGTTAGATGCCATTCAATGCATTGAGTTTGCATCAGTGAATTATGTACCTTCAGCCACTAGTTTTAATCAAAGTATGCATATGGATTCAGAATCAAAAGCTCTTTCTTGTGAACCCATTTTTAATTTTCCTATGCATTTTCTCGGAATGCTTTTAACCGGCAACATCGGTCAATCACATTTCACCATTTAACATATTACTTATTTTTTTGTATAGTTTGAATTTGGAGAGCTATTTTACATATTGGAAAATTAGCATTTTTCTATTTTTCTATTCGTCCGAGTAGCTTTATAAATCATTTTTATTTTAAAAATTTGGGAAAATGCAAACGCATAAATTGATTAAATAAATTTAAGCAAAGGCATAGTTTAAAAGTTGGTGGCTAGAGGTACGTAATCCATGAATGCAGATTAAATACATTAAAATATCAGGAAAATGCGAGCACAATGCATGAATGCAAATTAAATGCATTGAATGGAATGTGGCTGGAGGTGAACGCACTGGAGTGGCTTGGTGGCCGCGCGTAGATAGGGTACTTTGGTCATTTAATATAGAGTTAAGCCACTTGGTATGCATCTCTATTACTTTGTGTGTGTTGTTTTTTGTGTTCTCTAAGCCTGTGTTCTCTAAACCTAAATTATGCAATTGCTTTGAGCTTTTTCACTATGATGAAAGCATAAAGGATAAAGGAATTTTGTGAACTGTTATAGTTAATGTGCTCATAGGCACATATGCAAAATATGGAAGCATATACAGGGGAAGTGAATTGTTCAAAAAAACTCCTCAAAGAAATGTGGTCCCATGGAATGCAATAAGTGTTCATAATGGACACTTTGGTTTTCACATGTTAACTTTGTTAGATAATGCAATTTGACATGAACAATGTTGAAGCCATGACATGAACAATAGAACTATTCAACACTAAACTCTATGCCTGTAATAATTATTGGAAAAGCTGTAAATGCCATAGATGAAATAATATGTATAAAATTTTAGTTTCTGCTTTTCTTGAAATGCAATGAAAAAATTGCTATAGAGGCATAACACAAGGTTGTGTAACATATTGCCACTCCTGTTTCTAATTTCTTTGGACATGAATTCTTTACACATTTGATTGCAATAGTAACATGTCTACAAAAATGGAACAATAGAGATCATAAATCAGTAGTTTTAAGTGTGAGTATATATGTATCCTGATACATATAAGCTCGATTTGGCATTTATGAAAACAACTGCTATCTACGGTGAAAGAGCTAATTAGTGTTCCTATATGCAATATCCATAGAAAAAAATAAATTGCTACAAGGCTAGAGTGGCACATCCTTAAATGCATGGACACATGTATATGCAATTGCATATAGGGATACGTAGAAGCTTAGATGAATACATGCATACATGGATATGTGCATATGTGCATATGGACATAGAGGCATATATACATGTAAATATGCATATATGCAGTGAAGCAACAAATGGATTTCTCTATACAGGAATGTGCTTTATACATTAGAATGCGTGATGGTAAAGTGACTATAAAGTACAATGCATAAAAGCAGTATCGAGACTTGGTTGCATTAACAGCATAAAATGAAAAAAGCCAGAGGAAAATAACTATTTATTGTCTCAAGTAACTTGTTTATGGTTCTAGAGTGTGCAACCATAACAACTTCTACTCAGTCACCATAAACTCTTGAAAACATAACAATTAGAGAGCAAATATTGGAAAAGCTAGAAACGCCAGAATGCAAAAGGAAACATTTAAACTATATAGTTTGAATGGCATTATGCATAGAGGGGTAATAATTATTGAACATATATGTTGGATGTACATAGAGAACCATTGTCTTCGTAGGTGCAAAAACAAAATTAGAGTTTCAGATGTCCATATTCGAGAAGACTTTAACATAGTAACCTATAAAAGTGTCTAAATGTATAATAGCAATAGAGTATTTTAAAACCAAAGATGTCTTTAACATGTGAAAACCAGTGAAGTGTCTTGGAGCATGGAAAGGCAAAAAAGTTAAAGTCTGAACAATGTAAATCTGTACTCCTGTATTCCTAGTTTCCTGTAAAGCCAAGAAAATGCTACGTATTAGAAACATAGTTTGTATGGATGGTGATTTGAGGTGCTGGTTCACAAGAGAAAAAGTTTACATATGAATGACTTTATTACCTTCTAGTGATGTTTCCTGTCTATTTGTCAATGCAAATGGCTTCAACAATGGCATTGTTTTGGTCAAGGCTAAAATGCCCTTCAGCGCTGAAGTCTAGTAGGATGAATATCACTACTGATTTGTCCTTGATATAGTCTTCATAGCTGAGCTTTTGCAGTGTGGGAAATAGATAGTGCATGGTGACCTGGTCAATTGAAGACTAAATTGTTTGATTGTCATAAGTTGTAATGGTAGTTTTAAGTTGCAAACATAATGTATAATTGACTTGTTGGTTGCATTGTTTGCAGTGAGCAGTTTTTTCTTGGAGTGTGCCATAAGCAGCGAATTTGCATTTGCATTTTGGACAGCATGAATGAAATGGATTGGAAAATGCATTTGCTTCTTTTAGAGTACCAGAAACCTATAGAATATGGTTCAAAATTGTTAGAGGAGACAAAAAATACAGGTTTGGATGCGATAGCTAAAAAAAAATGAATGTCGTTACCTTAAAAGTTGAATGTAGTAGGCTGTTGAGTTTTTCCAAGCTTCTTTTATCATTCAAGTTATAGATGAATGTTGACTGACATGTGTGAAATGTGTTCTTTTAATCTATTTTTCTTACAACATTCTTGAAAAGCATTGCAGGTGTTTTATTTGTATGCAACTGGTCTTCGATTGCAAAGTATTGTTGCTCATATGTTGACCGTAATAGCAGCTGCGATTCAATGAGAGAATTAGATTTTGTTACAAAAATTGTTATAGAAACCACTATAGAACGAGAAAAGGTTGAAACTGAAAGAACAGGAAAATTTTTTGTAGACCGAAATACCTATGCTCTGTCTATGTCAGTGTGGCCATCTTTGATGTCAACTGCAAATTGGGTACCCATTTTCTTGGCACCAACTACTAGCACAGCTATTGTGCCAGCTGGGTACTCATTTATAGTTGTTAGCAATTGGCTGATAGTCGTACTTGGAATGAATTTGTACTCTTGACAAAGGCGTGGGATGTTTTCAATGGTGCTTATGTCTGTTAAAATCAAAATGCAATCACAATCACCTCTGTCATAATCTGTCCTAGGTGCAACTTGAAAATCTGAGATTGAGATAGCTGACCCCGGGACTATTTTAGGCTCATGTTTATACACAAGGTTTCCACTAACATTTAACGTGATTGTCATTTCTGCTTTGTGATCTGTTAAATCAGGACGCAACATTTCTCGTGTTTTGTTGGCCTTATCCAATGTTGCTTTGTAGACAACAAGCACATCACCTTGGAAGGTGTCTCTAGCTCTTTTTGCATTTAGCTATTCGATTGAAACAATCTTAGGTTTCTTGACTCTTGTCCTACAAGGAACAAGGATAATGTCAATTGAATGCTAATTTAATATTAGCAAGCTGGACAAATGGCAGTACAATGAAGAACCAAGCACTTTACCATTGTGCTAACTCTTCTTGTGCAATTTACACTTGTTTTTCCTGTCTTTTTGATACATCTTTTGGTGTCCTGCAAATAATTGGAACAATGTTATTTGAATATTTGTGATCTGGGTGAATGAGTATGAAGGAATAATACTATGAGTGCTTTACCATTGTGTTGATTCTTCTTGTGTGGTTTGTATTTGCTTTGACTATATTTTAGTTTCATCCATAGATCTCCTGCAAATAATGGATATAGCATTGAAAAAGGCATTGCAAAGCATAAAAGTGATGTATGGCTATAAGTTCTATAAAGTTGAATTTGTCTATTGGGCAACATGCAATTTTAGGAAAATTGGATTGTGATATGTTCAATATGCTTCTGATTTATAGATAGAGCATATATTTGTAGTCATGTTGGACCAAATGTGATCAATGACTGACTTTCCCATGTTGTGTTGTTGGTTCAACATAAATTGTATATTGTTCTGCTGCATATAGTTGTGAAGTATTTTTTTGCTTCTGCTTTCTGAAAACATGTCCACATTAAAATCGCCTAAAATGTACATGTTTTCTGAATTTGTGGATGCAATAATTATTTGCAAGATTGTGATTACTTCATCTATGGCAGTTGCAGGTCTTGCATAAATATTACAAACATTGAGTTCATTGTTAGATAGCATTACTGTTGATGTGATGGCTTCAATATTTGATGTTTCATGTTGTTTTGTTTTTGACAGGAGTAAATGTTTCGTGGTTAAAGTTGCTATGCCATGTATGTTATGTACAAAGAAGCTATCAAAATGCTGCAACAAGGTATTTAGCTCAAAGGGATGCATATGTGTTTCTGGTAGACGCAAGATATCAGATTGCATTATGCCATAGTCATTGACAATGTCTTCTGCATGTGCTTTCAAGCTACGAGTGTTCAATGTACATAGGAGTATATGTGATTTGTTTTTTGAACACGTGCTTTGGTTATCAAATTGCCATTGTGCACATGTCTGGAGATGAGACATTTCTAGCTGTATTTTGTCTTTAACTTTGAAGTTTTTTGTAGTTAAAGGTTGTAACAGAAATAATGATTCTACTAATTTTGTTCATGATAGAGCTGTATAGGTTAGCCCATGCTGTCTAATGCCTATGGGATCAAAAGCCAAGGCCTCCATTGTTAATCCTTGGGATCGATGTATGGTTCGTGCACATGCTACTTGTACTAGGAATTATTTTCTAATTGTAATTTTCTTGTTTGTTGTTATTTTCTAGATTGGCCTAGCAATGCGTTGTATAGGCACCCAGTCTTTGTCAATGGTAGTAGCATAGCATTGTGCTAGTTTTGTGCACTGGTGATGTCCAATTGATGGGTCATTAAATTTAATCCAGACAATATCAATTTTGTTTTGTGTTGTGTATGCTTTAAAAATTCCATCTGAACCGTTGACAAGGCCATCTTGAACATTGTAATTGCCTGCATAAAGCTCAACAAGAATGTTTGGTTTCAAGCATATTTGTGATGGAAGTGTCATTGTGTGAATGTATACTCGTATTGCATTAAGGTCCTCCTCAATTTCATCTATTGCATCTAGCACTATCATTTGGGTTGGAATGATTGATAGCATTTTGTTGTTATGTGCTTGAACATCAATTCTCCTATAGAAAAGGTGTGGAAGCAATGGATCAAATGGTATAGGATGAAAGCAAATTTTGTTGAGATAGTCTATGTCATGAGTTGTCTGAATGCCTACTCGTAGTCTATTAAGGATTGAAATAAATATTTCATCTGTTTGTCTCATGGTAGTCACTAATGAATAGCATTTTATGTGGTCTTTCCAGAAACTATAAGGCATTAATTCAATTGGAGTAGGCCTATTTTCAAAAACCACAGAGTCAAGGACAGGTTGTGCTTGGTAAAGGTCACCACAAAATATTGTATCAAGGTTTCCAAAGTATGTTGTACCCATTTGCATCATGTCTCATAGTCTTCTATCAATATATCATAGGAATGTTGAGCCAGCTAATGATATCTCGTCTATAAGAAGTATGCGCAATTGATCATAGTGCTTTGACATAGTGTCAAGCACTTCAGTGTTCAATGGCAGGAATTCTGATGTATTAAAAGGTATGTGAAATGTTGAATGTAATGTGAATCCCCCTATTTTATATGTTGCTTTACCTATATATGTAGTTAATAAGCCCTTGGGTTTGTCTGGATTATTGTCAACATAATTGCTATACATGCGAATGAGAGCTTGGTAGATGGCCTTTGCTGTAAAAGTCTTTCCTGTTCCAGCTCCCCCAGTCAAAAACAAGTGCAATGGCTTTTGTGGATTTTTCATCTTTTTTATGAGAACATCTTTAACAATTGCTTGTTGTTCTTTATTTAACATTCGTCTTAACTTGTAGTATTCATTGTTATCTATAATCTATGGGTGCTTTGCAATTTCAAATCCATTGGAATGTATGGTATTTGGGTTAGAACGACCTATTTTTGGAAGGTCTGATTGTATGTCAGATAGTTCTTTCTGGCCAAGCTTTGCTTGCATTGGTAGGTCAATGAGCTTTCCATCTTCAAGAGACTGAAGATCATTTATAGCTTTGTCAATATCACTCCATGCAAAGTTTGTGCTGTGGATGAACTTTGCACTGTTTGTTTGAATGGTTTGTCCATGGTACATGTATGCATGTTCCCAAGAGTCAAATTTTTGTTTGAGTGTATGCTCATTAATGGTAAATGGAACATAGAGAACCAATTGCTCTCTACAATGATTCTCTATATCAAAGTGTTTGTTGAAATTGATAAACCGTACCACATTTGGTTTGGCCTTTGGTTCAATTGTAGCACCGTATTTGTTGTATCTTGAAACAAATTCTGCAAGACATATGTCCACCATTGTTTCAGGATGTTTTAAATAGTAGTCTATAATAGATTTCGCAAGAACATTTTCTGATTCGTCTGGCTCATTGCTCAATTGTTTAACAGATTTTAGTATAAATGTGTGATCATTGTCAAATCGTGTATCAATGAATACACATTTTCTTGAACTGTAATTTAATGGCAATGACAAAACAATATGTGTAGCTTGTTGTGATGACATTTGTTGCAAGTTAAGCATGGCATTTCCAAGTTTACTTACCATTCGTATTGCATCAATATTGTCTTGCTTGTGGTCTGTACGTATTCTTTTGAATGCATATGTCATTGACTTGTCTACTTTTGCAATATATGAGCTACAATACATTGCAGCAACATATGCATTGAGGACAAATTGTGCATCTGTATTAGCCTTCCAAAGATCTAGAATTTTCCTTGAAAAACTATTGTTCCATATTTGTGATGGTTTTCTTTGTAAAAAAAGCATAGGCCTGTTTAATGTTGAGCTCAAAGCTTCAATGTATTCATTGTCAGTTAAGTTTAACTCTTTTAAGAACATTTGAAAAGTGAATGTTTCATCATAGTTTGCTTTTTGGAGTTTTGAAAAGATGTCAGTGGCATTTGCAGTTATCGCTTTAGTCTTTTGGAGTATTGGTAAAAGTATAGTTGACTTTTGCATTGGTGGGAAAGGAAAATTGTATCTACAAAGTTGTTTTCTTGATCTCTTGCATTTCTTTGTATGATGGTGTCTGTGTAGCATTGCCAAAGGAGGTTCCAAATTTTCGGTGTCGCAAGTAATATACTTATCAACAAAAGCTATGATGTTTGTGTTGTTATTTTCTGTGTAGATTGGTGCATTTTTAACCCATATGAGGAAATGATCATGTTCATTTCCTCGATTTTGGAACTCGGTGACTGAGAAGTAATCAATGACATTTCCAAAGAAAGAGTCATCTGTAAGTATCAATTTTTTAATTGCATTTATTCTATGTTTATAGTAACGTGCACAAGTGATAGGATCTTTCTTGATTAGTTCAAATTTGTCAATGTGTGTTTGGTCATTAGATTCTTGACGGTTTTGTGCTGATTGGCATAGATTGTGCAGCTCTTGTAATGTTTGAATTAGTGGATCCCAATTTTGCTCAACACTAGTGAAAGTGATGAAAAATGTCGGTGGTCCTAGTTGACGAATCATAGCAAATACATTTTTCTTAAGTTGTTTTGAATAGTCTGGAGAGATTCTTATTCTTTTGAAATCAACATATCCAATATTTGATTTAAGAATTTTTTCTAGATTTGGTTTGTGTTTAACGTCTTTTGCAAATAGCTTTCACCCTTTTAACTGGCCTTTTCAGATTCTTACTGTCATTGTAGACAGTACTTGTTGTATTAGTACCTTTATAGCTTTGAAAAAAATGTTTGTTGTATGATATGCAAATTGTCTTTGTGACTGTTAAAGCTCCCAATGTACTATTTTCTAATATGTAAAGTTTTTTACAATGTCATTATCATGTGGTTTGCCAAAGAATAAATTTGGGAAATTCATTTCTTCAGCATAGATGTCCTTAAATATTCCAATTGGATACTTGTCCTCTGAAGGTACAATTTCAATAATCTTGTCTTCCATGTTATGGATACTTCTAGACTCGGTAAATCCATGTATCAATGTTTCTGATGGGTTTTCATTTTCCATTTCACTATCTGATTCTATTTCACTTGTATTTTGTGGACTATTGTCTTCGTTTTCTTCAGTGCATTGGAGAACTTCTTGCCAATCTTGGTTTATGTGGACTTTGTGCATTTTGTATAATGGTGTCCTTGTTAATTGAGTCAAAGCTTGCATGATGACATTTGGGCGCACCATGCCTTTTTGAAATGCATTTTTGTATCGTAAGCGCCTTTTCAATGAAACAACAATTGTTTGTGTGTTGTTAATTGATTGTGGTAATGCTCTTTGTACAATGTTCATGTCAACAGGAACATTTATAATAGAACCTATTAGGCCTATTTGAGACCTTTTGAACCGTAGTTCCCAAATCTGTGCAAAATGCAATTCTAAGTAAGACAAGTCATTCTTCTAGCTGAGTTAAATTTTGCAAATAGCACAATGGTCTATTAGTTCTTATTTTCTGTGGCATAGCATACTTTGGAATAGTGGACTATTTCAATGCAAAGTAGCATACATGGCATATGAAATATGTGAATGGTAAGGAGTCTGATTGTAGTAGCTTACAGTATAGTTGTTTTTGTTTTTCTTTGAATGTCCTGATGTCCTTGTTCAAACAGAGCACTTGGTGTCAATGTTTTTTTTTTCTTTGGACTAGTAGGTACACTTTCTTTTTATTTTTCTTTTCTAATCAAGTTCTTCAGGTGATTAAGTCTTATTGTTGATTTATGTTTAAAATTGTTTGTTGTGACAAATGGTATCAAATTCTTCTTGTTTTTTGGCAAAGCATGTGTCTTGGTCAAGTAAGTAATTTTGTATTGTGGACCACTTCTGATCAACTTTTTAAGTTGGAGTAAGCTTGTTGAGCATTGGCGAGTTAGATTTTGGGCTTTGATTCTTAGAAGCAGCTCAAAATGTCCAGCCAAAGGGTTTGTATCATGGAACAGTATAGAGACTGATTTTGTATATCCATAATCATTGAAATCTAAGTACTTTCTTGATGTTGTCAATAACCAGAGGCTTATTTGTATTTTCAACCATCTGGATATCCAGTGAATGCAGAACAAGTCACCCCACAATCCACATTCACTATGGTATGTTCATGGTCTTGCAAACAATCGCATTTTGCGGAAGTATGTTTCTTGATCATGTACTTTGTGCAATGTATATAGAGTATTAGGATTTAGTTCATTGTTATATTATTTAATTGCTTCTTTGTCCTTATTTTGAAGCCAAGTTA
This sequence comes from Sequoia sempervirens, assembly GCA_007258455.2. NCBI lineage: Eukaryota > Viridiplantae > Streptophyta > Pinopsida > Cupressales > Cupressaceae > Sequoia > Sequoia sempervirens. The sequence continues at coordinate 1,061,301,203 of VDFB02271358.1, forward strand.
GGAAATGATCTATAGCTCCATTACATACTTGAGTTGAGGTGTACTGATGGTTAAGTAGTACTTGAAGCGAGTCAAATAAACAACCGCCAGCATTGTATGCAAATGTGCTTAATCTACAAAGGCCTTCAGCTCTAAGGACATTGTCAATGTTTGATATTCGAGGATACTTTGTGCACAGTTTTTTAATTTCATGTGAACCTATGGGCTGTTTTAAAGTTATGTTTTGTGTTTCAATTTTTAAAAATGGTTCAAAGTGTCCACTTAAAGAATTCATGTCATGAAATAGTATAGAGACTGATTCTGTGTAATTAGAACTATTGAACTGTAAGTACCTTCTTGCTATTGTTCTTGACCAAAGGCATATTTGTATATTCAACCATTTGGATATCCAGTGAATGCAGAATAAGTCACCCCACAATCCACTTTCAGTGCAATCTGCCTATGGCTTTGCAGATAATCGCATTTTGTGGAAATATGTTTGCGGATCATGTACTTTGTGCAATGTATATAGAGTATCAGGGTCTAGTTCATAGTTGTATGATTTTATTGCTTCTTTATCCTTGTTTTGAAGGCAACTCAAGAAGTAATCTATAGCTCTGTTTCGTAGTTGAATTGATGTGTAGCGATTGTTAAGCAGTAGTTGTAATGAGTCAAACAAACAATCACCAACATTGTATGCAAAAGTACTTAATCTGCAAAGTCCCTCGCTCTTAAGCACGTAGTCATTGTTTGATATTTGGGGGTGCTTTGTCAATTCATAGGTGTCAATGTCTATCATTTTATTTGTTTCTTTTGTATCCTAATGTGTTTGAGAATAGTAGATGTTATGTATGAATAGCATCAAATGCTATCATCTAGATTACAAAATCTATAGTTTTTTACATCGTCGCCTATGTGCTTTTACTCAATAGCATTCTATAGTATTAATCATGTTGTCGAGCATCTTGGAAGATAATAATCTCTATATATGTTGGAAAATGGATCTTGAGAAGTAGCAGAAGCCTACGTGACATATTATACAGCAAACAATTTTTTAGAAGCACAAGGGAAAAATAGTATTAATTCTTCAACCTAACCTTGTCATCCACTGTCCCCCACCAGGATTGTATGTACTTATTCTTGTTACATTGAAAAATTGGATAAATGAGTACAATGCATGATGTATACTTTCAATGCCACAAATGCAAAACAATATTTTCAGGTAGCTTTGTTTACATGCAACAAATGGTGGATAAGAATCTTTTTTGCTCACATTGTCAATCTCAGTCTATGGTCTTTAAATGTTTTGTGTAATTGGATTCCTTTGTTTCTATGTACTTCTAAGTGACTGATTTTCTCAAAGAGCAAATGATTTTAAAAGCTATTCACATAAACATGAATTAAGTGGCATGTAGAGAATAGTTTCACAAATCATTTCTGTTTTAAGAAAACTAGGGAAATGCAAAGGCATTGTTTGATCAAAGAAGATCTATGGCTTTTCTTATTTGTGGGAATAGCCTTAAAAATCATTTGCGTTTTTAAAATTTGAGGAAAATGCAAAGGCATAGGTCCATTGAGCAAAAGCGAAGGCATAGATCGATTAAATAATTAAAAAAAGAGATTAATACTCAGAGGTGCAGGCACACAGTGCATAAATGCAAAGTAAATGCATTAAATAGCATGTGGGTGGATGAGAAACTGCTGGAATGACTTGGTGGACATGTATAGCCAGGCTGCTTTGTTCATTTGTTATAGACTTAAGTCACTTGTTAAGCGTGACTATTACTTTGTGCAAATTGTTTTTCTATTCTACAAGTCTTTGTTCTAGGAGAGCCTACAACGATTGAGCAGACTTTGTTATAGTTACAGTGTCCAGAACCAGAAATGAGTTACTTGGGGCAATAAATAGTTTCTTTCCTCAATTTTCTCTTACTTTAGAGGTTTAAAGCATTTAGTGAAATTGGCAATGTGAGCAAAAAAAAATTGTGGTCAATGTCATTTTGCATGTAAACAAGACCATGGAAAAATATTGCATCATGTCTATGAGTAACGTAGTACATCATTCATTGTACTCATGTGCCATGTCAGCTTTTGAAATTAACTTTGTGGTCTTTTTTTGCAATACAGGAAGATTAAACATACGTTCACTTGTAGAGTGCATAGCAACTTGCCATAGATATAAGTAGTCTTATGAACAAAATTGCCTTAAATGCATATAGGTAAAAACCAGTTGACATAAAACAAAGACTTATGACTCTATAGGCTATTTGAAATTGCAAAGAGGGTTTAAAAGTTGCATTCTAGAAATTCATTCTATTCTATGGATATTGTATAGAGGAAGTATAACTAATTAACACATAAGCAAAACCTGTTCTATTTTTTCGAAGACAAATTACTATTGCAATTGTGGAAAATGCATTTTCTTGTTTGTATATGTGCAAGCAGCCTTTTAAATCATTTGTGTTCAAAGAAATGAGGAATACAAGACGACAAAATGAATACATGAAAAAGAACTTTATGCAGTTATTATATTGAAGAATTTCAATTGCATTTCAAGAAAAGCAAAAAGACAATTTGGAAAGCTGACCTTGTAATCTGCTATTGAATGATCAAGTATACTTGTAGCAATGTACAAATTCTAGCTGTTATTATAGGCACAAGTAATTTTTCCTAGTACAATGACAAAATTGAGAAGTGAGCAAACTGTAAAAACATATACTATTTCATCTACAACCATGGGAAATCTTCCTAGAAGTGCATATTTGGAAAACTCTGCATTGTTTTTTTTTTTTAAAAGGAGAAGGTTAATATGATAACCTCACGTTGCAGTTTGTGCGTGATTGTTTAAATACAGTTAAAAGCAGTGATCCCTATTACAAGGACAATTTAGACAAATGAGTATAGTGAGTGACATATACTATGCTATTCATAAAAACAAAACAGAATTCTTATGTAGATTCATTTTGACGAGAAAGAACCTAAGTAAGAACTTTTGTTTCTTAAAATGCAAATTTGCATTTTATAATTTTAAAATACTTATTGCTATTTGTGTACCCTATAATATAGAACATATTTTGCATATGCATGCATTAGTGTAATTCTATTATTGCAATGGTGGCATAAGCTCTTTAAGAGCAATCAATGGAATAGATGCCATATTTGCTTAAGCGTTTGAAGAAGTGTAAATAGGCCATGGCAACTTGTCAATACTAAGCCAAAAAATGACACAGACCTGTGCTAGCACTATTAAGTTCTGATAAAAACAATTTTTAGCTACTGTTTAATGCCAAACCAGCTATCACTTAATAGTGAAAGCCAGACAAATATTGATTTTCTAACTAACTAGGGTCATTTCATTTCCATTTGCATAAGTTTATTTTGTACCGTTATGTAGCACTTACTATTACTTGTGCAATCAAGCCACATGCAAGTAGAATTCATAACTCATGGCATTTAGATACACTCAAGGAGAAATAAAAACCAAGGTTGTTGGCATCCTGATAAGAAAGATGATGAGATACATCCAATTAATGTATGCCACAACGTCTTATTCAATGAAGATGATTTGGATAGGCACGTTACAAATGAAAACCCTTATTGGTGTGTGAGTAATCCTCTTTTTCAAGACTTTTCAAGGATATTGCATGCCAATACTATCAGTGAACAGGTGGAATCAAATTTATTAATTGACTTTGATTGATGAGTCAAATGTGCCCAAGGATAGTTATAGTTATTTCTTTGTTTTAATTATTATGTATGTAAATACTATTTAGCAATTACCTAATTAATTAGATATGAAATGATGGAAGGGAAAAGAAGATTAATTAATTAAGATAATTTGATTCATTAATTAATAAGGTGAATTATCATGTAAAAGTACAAAAATTAGAAGTTTGGAAAAAATCCTCTTTCCTTTATGCTTTAATGATAACGAGAAAGCTGAAAGCAATTGTGGAGTTTAGGCTTATATCTGTAAATTGCATTTTCCTGATAGTTTGTAAAGCCTTCTCAACACACTGTCCACATATTGTTTGAAAGGTCCCATTATGGCACATGCCAACAACACAGTGGCTCTAAAGCTTGCACTATGGAACATTTTTGCAGTAATTGAAGAAATGTAATCTTTAGAGGACTCATAAGCACCAAGTTATTGTTAAGCTCCCATATTGTACATTGGACAAAAGACAATTGCTCATCAGAGGAACTAGTTTATGAAGATTAGCGTAGGCTGAGCACTATGAAACCCAATCTGCCTATGGACTCTAAAATAAAAGAAAACTGATGGAAATAACTATTTATTACCTGAAGTCACTTGTCTACGAGTGTCCTTTTGGAACCATGACAACCTTTGCCCTGTCACTGTAAACTCTTTCCTAGAAAAGACATATAGACACACACATATATGTATACATATGTATATATATGTACAAATACATCCATGTAGACACACATAAATGCATGTATGGATGTAAACATATATGCATCCATATGCATGCATGCATATACACATAGATGCATCTATACACACATACATATATTCATAAATACATATATGCATAGATATATCTAAAGACATATGCATACATGCATATATGCATCTACAAATGTTTAGATAGATATGCACATAGATAAATGCATATGTACATAGAGACATGCATACATACATACATGCACTGACACATCAGGCACAAAGTGATAGTGATAGTCCAACTAAAGCACTATGAAACACAACTTCATTATGCACTTTAATGGAAGAAACTATGGAAAATAACAAATTATCACCTCTAGTAACTCATTTATGGGTCATGACTCTATAGCCATAACATCTCTTGCTCAGTCGCTACAAACTCTACCTCAGAACACGTGCTTACAGAACACAAGAACAACACACGCAAAGTAATAGAGATGCATAGCAAGTGGCTTAACTCCATATTAAATGACCAAAGTACCATGGCTACGCGTGGCCACCAAGCCATTCTAGCGCCTTCACCTCGATCCAAATGCCATTTAATGCATTTAATCTGTATCCATGCAGTACGCACGTCTACTCGCCAGATTTATAAACAATGCCTTTGCTTGAATTTATTTAATCAATTTATGCACTCGCATTTTCCTGATATTTTAATGCATTTAATTTGCATTCATGGATTACGTACCTCTAGCCACCAGTTTTAAAACTATGCCTTTGCTTAAATTTATTTAATCAATCTATGCGTTCGCATTTTACCAAATTTTCAAAACAAAAAATGATTTATAAAGCTACTCAGACGAATAGGAAAATAGATAAATTCTAATTTTCCAATATAAAAAATAGCTCTCCAAATTCAAACTATACAAAAAAATAAGTAATATGTTAAATGCTGAAATGTGATTGCCCAATGCTGCCAGTTAAAAACATTCCAACCCAATGCATGAGTATTCCTGCCTTGACGCTAGGAACCAATAAAATTCACACTATAGAAAACAGTTTATCCAAGTGAGTGCTATTAGGTTTGTTATCTTCAATTTCAAACTCATTTAACAAAATAAAGTTCTTGACCAGATTCTGCTAAACTAAAACAGATGGAGGAGGAAGTGTGTCTCTGTCGAAAGCAGTTCTTGGGTGATATGAATTGATAGAAAAATTACCAGATACCCTTTTTGCATCAGTGCACGTGTATTTTGCAAAAGTAATCTGATAAAAAATCAATGTTCATAAAAGCTTTTTCACAGATTATTGGAGTTTAAACTATTACTTGTTTATGCTACATGTCATTGTATTTCATAGCTTATGTTTCCTATGCATTCCTTGTTTCCAATTCCTAGACCTTGTTTATATTTCCACATTGTGAATATATGTCTACAATAGCATTTTCAACTGTTATATCTACCTATAAGCCAATACATAGCTGTTGGGGATAAATAAGTGTGGGCAATATTATAGAGACAAACTTATTTCAAGTGCCTTAAATTCATTGTCATCTTAGAAATAGGTTTTTACTTTTCTATGATATCTACCAATAGGAAGGGAGCAATGAAGGACCTGGCTAACAATTGCATCTTATGTTTCTATTCCCTCTTGTTTGGAGTAAGAATCTCCATTTGTGGTATAATAAAAAGCTCTATCTGTAGCAATATAAGACAAAGAGAGAAATATTATTTTTTAAATGATTTGTGCATTTTGATTCAAGTTTTCTAATATGCATGTTATTATTAGTCATGGATTTGAAAACAATGTTACTCCATATACAAATAAATTTAAGCAAAGACATAGATTTGAAAACTGACAGCTTTTATCAATACAAAGGGGATATTTATAGTGACAGAGAAAAAGCTCTTGTGCTTGTTGAATGAACACCAAGAGACAAGTTACTCAAGGCAAAAAATTGCTACTTTTATTTATTTTGCTTCATTTTATCCCAGAAATGCAAGTTGGGTTTCACAATGCATCAAAACACATTTGTGCAAACAACTCCCAAAATTATAATTGCAATGGATGACAGTGATAGTGTAATGGATACTAATAGTCAAAATACCGAAATACACCAGCAAGTTTTTTTTTTAGATTCAATAGAAACAAGTATTAATTGAAAACAGATTAACTTGGCAGACTATTTATCATAGGTTCTTGAATTCCAAATGCACAAGTGCGACCATGGTTCTCTATAGGCTTTTTCCATGCATTTTAACTATATTGTTGTTTTGCATCGAGCCTAAAGAACCACTGTAAGTATGGTTTCCAAACAGATTTAAATCAATCAATTTAAATCAAGAAAGGTTTCCAATTACACTTAATACTTGAACCATAAAGCATCGTTGCTTCAAGCTATAGCAAAAGTGCAGACAGGCACACAAAAGCAAATTCAACTATGACATCATCTAACAAGGATTTTTTTGCTATTACTATGATTAACTATTGAACTCAATTGACTCATCAATCAAACAACTTGATTGATCACTGACCTAACTTGTTTGAAAGCTATCTTCTTAAGCTAATTAGTTAATTTCATTAATGAGTAAAAGATAGAATTGATTTAATTTGCATGATTCAAGTGTAAGATTGACTTATTTGTTAATTGACTTTGATTAGTGTATCAGAGAGAGATGAGACAAACTAAATTGTCATGAGCGAAATGTGAGATGGACTTATTAGCTGCTATGCCACATATACTATGACATTTGAGCTTCCATGAAATAATAGCGAAAGCAATAGAATAAACATATGGCTTCAACATAGACGAAGGGATACAATTAATATGGACAGTTATAGCTTGTTGAATATTTGTAGCACAAGAAACAGAAAGGAAGATGTTGGCGAAGGTTTTGCAATTTCGGTTTGCACCTAGCATCTGCATTTGCTTCCTTGTCTATAAAGCCTTTTCAAGAAATTCCTTTTTTGCATATGAATGGCCATGATTGGTTTAATTGATTTGGTGTATAAAGATGTTTTTTAATTAACTATAATTAACTATTCAAGAAAATTGATCTATCAATGAACTAGTTTCATTGATTGTTCAAGTAACTTGATTCACAGTTAACTTGATCAACTATTTAGTTGATTTTCTTGAAAGTTTGCAAAAAGATTTTTCGACAAATAATTCTCTGCATAATTTGCAATCACTACACACCAAGAGCCAACATTTATTCGAGGAATTCTATCAAACAGTTTACATGTTTTTCTTGTGCTTCCATATTTCGTATGCATATTCATGACAACATTTCAAACCATAATATCTATCAGAAATCCACGTCTTATCATGCCTAGATGAATGTACATATCCTGTTCTAAAGCTCCTATTCTATTAAAAGCACGCAAAATGGTCAAAAAGATTGTGTATCTGTGAATGTGAATAGGCAAGATTGATTTAACTGATTTGGAGGATAAAGATGACTAATAATTAGCTATGACTAACCATGGAACACAATTAATTCATCAGCCAATTAGCTTGATTGATCGCTGAATTAACTTGTTTGAAAGCTATCATGTTAAGCCAATTAGCTAATATGCCACATACAGTATGACATTTGAGATTCAAATAAGTCTCATGGACGCAAATCTGCTATCATGTTAAAGCCATGTAAACATTGATGTTCCAATTCCATGGGGTCATTCTATTTCCATTTTCCCAAGTTCATTTCATTCCATTATCAAGTACTAATTATTAAATGTTTAAACTAGGTACATGCAAACAGAAATCACAATTCATAGTATCCATAAACATCTATGCACAAGTACATGTTATCCAACATATTAACACACACATGGTTTTCTAATGCTAGATTGTTAATTGCCTTTGATCAACAGTTCAAATGTACACAAGGATAATTGTAATTATTTCTTTGTTTTAATTATTATGTACTTAAAGACTAATTAGCAACTGCCTAATTATTTAACTATCCTTGTACACATTTGATCCATCAATCATAGTCAATCAATAAATCTGATTTTACCTATTTTCTAATAGTATTGGCATGCAATTTTCTTGACAAGTCTTCAAAAAGAGCATTAGCCACACACCAATAAGGATTCTCATCTGTAACCTGCCTAACCAAATCATCTTTATTCAATAAGATGTTGTGACATACATTAATTGGATGTATGTCATCATATTTCTTATTAGGATGCCAACAACCTTGATTTGTATTTGTCCTTGAGTGTATCTGGATGCCATGAATCATGAGTTCTATTTGCATGTGGCTTGGCTGTACAAGTAATAGTAAGCGCTACACAATGGTAGAAATCACAACTCATAGCATCCATATACACCTATGCACAAATACATGTTATTCAACACATTAACACGCACAATGGTTTTCTAGGGCTAGTTTGTTAATTGCTTTTGATTAATAGTTCAAATGTACACAAGGATAATTGTAATTATTTCTTTCTTTTAATTGCTATGTACTTAAAGGCTAATTAGCAGTTGCCTAATTATTTAGATATGAGACGATACAAGAGTAAATGAGAAATATGAACTTGCCTAAATCAACATGAATGAAATGTGAGATAGAGCTATTGGGTAATATGCTACATATACTGTGACATTTAAGCTTGAAAGACTGCCAATGAACAACAAAAGCATCAAAACTCTCAGATAACATGTAAAGGGCTGAAAAAAATTGATCTGCCAACTGAATGGGGTCATTTTACTTCAATTATCTAGCACTTATTCTTAATTGTTTAATGCAATCACATGCAACCAGAATTCAGAACAATTAGCATCAATACACACCTATGCATAGATACATGCTCTCTAACATATTGATATGCATATGGTTTTCTACTGGCACAATCCTTGAACATTCTTTAGGTACAAGCGCTAGTTTATTAATTGACATTGATTGTTGGATAAAATGTATACATAGACACATAGTTGCACACATGCTTCAATGCACATATGCATACATACATGCATGGATGTACACATATATACACGTATACATACATACATGATTACACACATACATATATATATGTATTCATGTATCCATGGATGCATATATCCATGTATCAATAGATCCCTTAATATATGCACATATTCAAATGACCACGTAGACTTGGGGAATGAATATTTATGTGGCCTTTACATGATAGCAATAAATCCTATGAATATGCATATATGCATGAAGGCACATAGCCATCAATGAATCTATGCATTTGCATTTTCATGATCATTTTAAAACAAACATGATTCAAAAATCCACTCCCATGGGTTGCAAAAACAAATAAATGCCAATTTACTGATATGAAAAATAACTTACGAAATTGAGATCATATATATAAAAAGCAATATGTACAATAACCACAATATGACTAGATGGCTAGCTGGCACCATCCACAAAAAAGCATTTAAAGCAAATGCAATAGTAATCTATTATATACACACATACATACATGGTAACATAGATACATGCATTCATATATACATAATTACATGCACACATATATACATGCAAACTTGTATGCATGGATGCATACAAAGACTATGTTTCATGGGATTATTAAAGAGTTCACTTGCTTTCTATATGCTTCCATATTTTGCATGTGTGCCTATAAGGACAATAACCACAATATTTGACAATATTCCTCTATCCTTTATGACAGCTCATTGGTTCCAAAGCTCTCTTTATAGGACAGTTGTACATTGCCTCCAAGACTCAGATGAATCCTTAGTATTTCAAGGAAAGATTCGAATCGATAACACTTAAAATCATCTAAACTATGATTTTATAATCAAAGTATCCAAATGCATTGCAGCAATGCGAAACCCAACTTCCATTTAAGATGTACAATGAAAGTAAACATAAGGAAAAATGCATTTGCTTCAAAGTTTGTAAAGAAATTTCAACAAATTGTCTAGCCATTGTCCAAAATATGGTTTTCTATCGGCATAGTCCTTGAACCTTCTTTAGGTCTAACTGCTACTTTGTTAATTGACTTTTATTGAAAGGTCAAAATGTGAAATGTGGCCAAGGATAATTATACTTATTTATCTCTTTTAATTGTTATATATCCAAAGACTAATTAGCAATCCAAACAGCCCCGCCTTTAGTCAGATGTCATTCAATGAATTGATTTTGCATCAATGAATTATGCACCTTCAGCTAGTAGTTTTATTCAAAGTATGCATATGGATTCAGAATCAAACTCTCAAAATAAAAAAGACTAGGTTTAAATTATAAAGTGCAATCAGCCACCAAAGAAATTGATTGGATAATAATTGCATTTCTAATATCATGTTATGGCAACAAAGATCTACTTTTGAACCCCAATTGCTTAATTTTTATGAACCATATAGCATATGCCATTCACAATACCCATTTGTAAAGATTGTCCTTGTAACAAAAAGCAACAATATGACTACAAGTACAATCAATATAGTGAGAATCTTGAATTAACCTTTTTATTTGTCTACTATATGCAATTGTAAGCAAAGGAGAAGGTTCATTCTAGAAACTCACCCTGTACTCTTTTCTTGAAGAATTTGCTACAGCTGGACTGCTACACCACCTCTTTTCTTCCAATCAAAAGCATTGCACCATGTAATAAGCTTTGATTAGAAAACAAAGACCATTTGTTTGTTTTTCTAAAAAAAAATAGCAATAAAGCTCAAGGAAATGACCAAAATGCAAACAACTCCCAAAATTACAATTGCAATATATAATACTCCTACTGCGATGGATACTAATAGCCAAAACCATTGAAACACTAGCAAGCATTTTTTAGATTCAAGAGACACAAGTATAAATGTAAATCAGATTAACTACACAAACTAGTTGCCATAGGTTAATGTACCACAAATCTCCTAGCAATGAATTTAACTGCTCTTTTGCACGAAGCCTAAAATTATTTTATCAAGCAATATTACTTGACTGCTCTATGGCAACATTGCAATTTGGATTCTAAAACATATTTGACATAGTTTTTTATAACCCCAAGATACAATTTTCTAACTTCCTAAGCATTCAATCTAAGTTTTCCAACTACAAAATCTCAAATTGTTGTTTGCTTCGTATGTCTGTACCTTGAATTTGATCACCAGGTAAAATGTACATAAGGATAATTGTAATTTTTTCTTTCTCTTATTTACTGTGTATTTAAAGACTAATTAACAGTTACCTAATTAATTAGTTATCTAATGAAACAAGGATAAATGACAAATATGGAATTGACTACTTTAACATGACTGAAATGTCACATGGGCCTATCAGCTAACACGCTACATATACTGTGACTTTTGAGTACTTAATCCATCTACATGCAAGTACAAATCACAACCCATAATTAAAATGTCCACAAGGATATTTATAATTATTTCTTTCTTTTTATTATTATGTATTTAAAGACTAGTTAACAACCACCTAATTAATTAGATATCAGATGAAAGAAGAGTAAATCAGAGCTACCAACTCCATAAAAATACCAAAGTTAACATGTGAATATCAAGGTGTCCAGATTTAATACTAATTGCATTCCTCGAAGGTCCATTTCCCTGAGGAGTTTTGTAAAACAGTTCACTTGCCTTATAAATGCTTTCGTATTTTACATGTCTACCTATGAGAACAGTAACCACGACATCTGACAGAATTTAAATGCTTGCTGGCAGAAAATAGGTTTCTACTGCATTCTTTATGTTCCCATTGTTTGCATTTATGCCTACGAGGACAACAACCATGACTTTTAACAAAATCCCTCTATCCTTTATGCTTTGATGACAACGGAAAAGCTCAAAGCAACACACTGTCGACTCATTGTTCAAAAGCTCTCATTATCGCACACGTTGACATAATTTTGGTTACAAAGCCCTCTTTATGGGACCACTTTACAGTAATCAAAAATATACAAACTTTACAGGGCTCACATGCATGAAGTAAAATGGACAAGAGGATTTCTATATAATTCCTATCAAACACAGATGAAACCTTCACATTTCAACAAGAAATTTGAATAGATAATACTAAAAGTAGTTTAAAATACGAATTTATGCCTACGAGGACAACAACCACGACTTTTAATAGAATCCCTCTATCCTCTATGCTTTCATGACAACGGAAAAGCTCAAAGCAACACATTGTCGACTCATTGTTCGAAAGCTATCATTATCACACACGTTGACATGATTTTGGTGCCAAAGCCCTCTTTATGGGACCACTTTGCAGTAATAAAAAATATACAAACTTTACAGGGCTCACATGCATGAAGTAAAATGGACAAGAAATTCAACAAGAAATTTGTATAGATAATAAATATCAAACGTAGATGAAACCTTCACATTTCAACAAGAAATTTGAATAAATAATACTAAAAGTAGTTTAAAATACGAATTTATAATCAAAGTATAAGAATGCCTTAAAGCACTATGAAACCCTACTTGCATTTCTTGTATCAAATAGAAGAAAACAACGAAAAGTTACCTCTTCTGACCTCAAGCAATTCATCTCTCCCTGTCCAGTGTGCAACTTTGCAACTACAAAATACCTTGCTCGGCCACACGATAAAGCACTATGAAATACAGCTTCATTATGCATTTTAATGTAATGAAACTTTGAAAATTAACAAATTATCACCTCAAGTAACTCATTTTTCGGGACTCTACAACTATAACATCTCCTGCTGAGTCGCTACAAACTCTTCCTCAGAATAGGCACTTACAGAACACAAAAACAACACAAAAAGTAATAGAGATGCATAGCAAGTGATTTAACTCTATATTAAATGACCAAAGTACCCTGGCCACGCATGGCCTCCAAGCCATTCCAACGCCTTCACCTCGAGCCAGATGTCATTTAATGCATTTAATTTATATTCATGCATTACGTACGTCTACCCGCCAGTTTTATAAACTATGCCTTTGCTTAAATTTATTTAATCAATTTATGCGCTCTCATTTTCTTGATATTTTAATGCATTTAATCTGCATTCATGGATTACATACCTCTAGCCGCCAACTTTTTTAAACTATGCCTTTGCTTAAATTTATTTAATCAATTTATGCGTTCGCATTTTCCTGAATTTTTAAAACGAAAATGATTTATAAAGCTACTCAGACGAATAGAAAAATAGATAAATGCTAATTTTCCAATATATAAAATAGCTCTCCAAATTCAAACTATACAAAAAAATAAGTAATATGTTAAATGGTGAAATGTGATTGGCCGATGCTGCCGGTTAAAAGCATTCCGGGCAAATGCATAAGTATTCCTGCCTAGCGGCAGGAACTAATAAATGTTAATTTAGAAAATTGAATGGGAAGAAAGAGTGTATTAATTTGTAGGAATTATGTATAAAGGTTATATATTTATTTATATTGAATAAAAATATTCAAATATTAACGTATGAAAGTGGGGCTCATATCAAAAATCATGATGTAAAAGAACTAAATTATGCAATATGAAATTGATAGTGTTAGGGGAGAAGAGCCAGTAGCTACCACCCATTGAATAACCGCCACCTCTAGGTTCACTCCACCCCCCAAAAAAAAATTAACTCTGATCCACAAAAAACTTTTTATTAACAAATAGAAAATTACAACAATACCAATAGAAAATTACAACAACACCAATAGCTGCTCATAACAGAATGAGTCACTCACCAATCAAAGTACACAACTAAACATGCCTTTGCATTTATAAAAGAACTCCACTTGCACATAAAAAGGCCCATTTACAATTTCATTTAAATCATTTACTTTTTACAATTACCCCCACTTGCAAATGTTTGTCCCTCACTACATTTTATATTTACAAGTATACATGCACAGCTACTGGTGCTTTAGATGACATAATCACAATCTCCTTTGCACAGTATTTCACACACTCCCTGTCAGCTATATGTATTTATTTCATTTCCTATAGGTACCTGCACAATTAAATATAGGTGTAAGGCTCCCCAATTAAACATCAAATCCAAATGTAATGCATAATTCAGTCATATCATCTTTAAAAACCTACGTAACTTGCAGCTTCAAATTCAAATGCTCTACCAAATTCAAAATTCAAACACAACCACCAAATTGAATGCATATCATCTTTAAAAACCTACATAACTTGCAGCTTCAAATTCAAATGCTCTAACAAATTCAAAATTCAAACACAACCACCAAATTGAATGCATTCAATTGTCAGATTCGAATTCCTAAATAAGAGGGGGAAAGTAGCCAGCAGCATTCACAATTGCATGTTACTCCCAGCAAAGTTGAAAGCAACGACAAAGAATTTCTGCACATTCCTCTGCACATTCCTCTGATCCAAAGTCTCAGGTATGTACTTATATTTATTTTCATTTATGCAGTGTCTTCTTACTTTATACATTCTACCATTTCTTAAAAAAATTCTACTTTCCATTGCACATACAGTAGGCTAGCATACATATATTTGTCATTTTACATTACGTGTCTCTTGTTCATTCAGCAAATCGATGTATATGTGTGTTTCCTTTGCCTATCCATTGAAAATGCAGACTATGTACTTATAGTTATTTTCATTTATGCAGTGTCTTCTTACTTTATACATTCTACCATTTGTAAAGAAATTTCTACTTTCCATTGCACATACAGTAGGCTAGCATACATATATTTGTCATTTTACATTACGTGTCTCTTGTTCATTCAGCAAATCGATGTATATGTGTGTTTCCTTTGCCTATCCATTGAAAATGCAGACTATGGTACCTATATTTATATTTGTCTGTTTTTCCTCATTTGTCATTTACTTCAGTGTTTATATCAGGGTTTATAGTTGTTATTTATTTTTTCTTATATGTCTCTTGTTTATTTTTGGTCATTTGTCAGGGGGGGTCATTTATCAGGGTTTAATATGTATATGTGTGTGTATATATATATATATACATAGACAAACACATATATACGTCTATTAGTCTATTTAAATATGTTTCATTTGGCTGTCCAATACAATAGCGTAGCATTTGTTTATATTTTTCTACTTCCCATTGCACACACAGCAGGCTACCATACATATATTTGTCATTTTACATTATGTGTCTCTTTTTCATTCAGCAAATCGATGTATATGTCTATCCTTTGCCTATCCTTTTAAAATGAAAACAATGGTACTGGTTAATCATTTTCTTCTGCATCTTTCACGACCCATGAAGGATTTATTCGATGATTGAAAAATTATTACTGCTTGTTTATGAAATAAATCATTCCTCTTACACTCCTTTTCCCACATTGCAGTTATGTATGTATGTATGTATGCAGCTTCACACACACACACACACACATGTATATGTATATGTATATGTATGTATGTATGTATGCAGCTTCATACATATATATATATATGCAGATACATACATACATTGCACATACAGCAGGCTACCATACATATATTTGTCATTTTACATTATGTGTCTCTTGTTCATTCAGCAAATCGATGTATGTCTATCCTTTGCCTATCCTTTTAAAATGCAAACAATGGTACTGATTAATCATTTTCTTCTACATCTTTCACGACCCATGAAGGATTTATTCGATGATTCAAAAATTATTACTGCTTGTTTATGAAATAAATCATTCCTCTTACACTCCTTTTCCCACATTGCATTTATTTATGTATGTATGTATGCAGCTTCATACATACATATGTACATATGTACATATGTATGTATGTATCTGCATACATACATACATACATACATACCCTAAAAAAAAGTGAATTTGGTTTTCTTTTGTGCTTAAATTATTAAATACGACCTGGTAAAGTCGATTGTCTCATGATTTTGTCTCCAGAAATGATCAGGAATTTCGTGGGTTTGAACACATGTCTATAAAAAACCTAGGTCACTTTGGGCATAAATCGACAAACCCATTAAAAATAAATATGTTTTTGTCAAAACCCTTGCATGGTTTTTTCCAAATTTGTGTGCTTAATGAATTAATCTCATGAAACCCTTGCCTGGAATATTCTGCATCTATCTCAAAACGCACTTCTGTATTCCTACCAGTGAGGGATTATTATTATGAAACCCTAGGTTAATTTCTTCTGCTCTTTTTTCAAAACCCAAGTCTATACAATGTGCTTTGAACATTGATATATATACATACATATATCTATGTATATATAGATATATATATATGTATATGTACAGATATATGCATACATTTAACTAAAGAATGGGATACCCAACAAAAAAAACATTAGTCATATGCGTCAATCGGACCCCAAATAAAGATTATTTGGGGTGTAATGTGTTTGGTGTTTGGTGCTTTAGTAAGGAGATTAATATGTAGGAGTGATTTGTAATGGGTGCGAAATTGATTGTAGAAGGTGCTAACGTGAATTAGACCCATTCACTTTCGAGCGGATTTGAATGATAAAATAGATCTGTTTTACATTTTGCAAAGTTTATACCTGTGTTTTGTATTTATATCTGTGTTTTGCAATGTTTATACACTGTTTTTCTGACACTTGATCACTTACAATGTACAAGATCATTGACAATCATGGCACCAAGGCACAAGAGGAAAAGATCGGGTTTGAGGCGCTTTAATAGAGTACCTCGTGTAGTGACATTCAATGTTCCAGATGTTGACGAAGAGCCAGCAGTGAACATGGACGAGGAAGTTATTTCTGAAAATGCAGAACAGACCAATGAAAATGATGGTTTTCAACCTGCTGTTCATAATACTGACGTAGAAATGGAACCGCCATCTGCTGACCAAGTGACAACCCCAGATCATAGCATCAAAAGTTGGTCTATGGATGACATGGAAAAAGCCATTGCAGATGTTGAAGACCATCACATGACAATCAGAGGTTCAGCGATCAAATGGGGAATCTCGCCTAGCAGTTTGCGGTCATGGCTCAATGGTGTGACATCCACAAAAAAGAGGGGGCCACCAACAATCCTGACTGACGAAGAAGAAGCTGAAATTGTGCAATGGTGTAAAGATATGGCTAATATTGGCCATGGCCTTCAAGTGTCACAGCTTAAGTCAATGGTGGCCCACATGGTTGGAGTGAGGCCTAACCCATTCACAAATGGGATACCAGGGAGGTCATGGTGGGTTGGATTTCGTCAAAGGCATCCTGATCTGACAATTCGAACACCCGAAGGAGTGGACACAGATCGAGCTATAATGCTGCGGCCTGAAATAGTTTCTTCATTCTATGATAACTTGGAGGAGTTGTACAACAAACTTAATTATGGGCCCAACAACATATGGAACTGCGATGAAACAGGTGTGCAAGCTGGCAGAAATTATGCAATGAGAGTTATTGCAAAAATAGGGACGAAATGTGTTCCACAATTAATTGCTAAAAGCAGAGAATGGATCACTGTTCTAGCTTGTGTTAGTGCAGCAGGTCAAGCTATACCTGGTTACTATTTGTTCAAGTCCAAAAGGAACATTAAAAACTATATTGTTATTGCAAAAAATGTCCCAGGAGGTGTGTCACCAACCAACAGAAAGCTTCTAATCTTTGACGATCATGGCAGCCATGTGGCATTCAAAACGGTTGAAGTAGCAAAGGCTATGGGAATAGATTTGCTCACACTTCCAGCACATTGCAGTCACAAATTGTAGCCCCTTGATGTTAGTGTGTTCTCACCATTTAAGAACTACTTCAAACAGCAAAGGACTATATGGCTCTCTGCAAATCCTCAACTTGACATTGGAAGGGAAGAGTTGGCAACACTTGCCAGCAAAGCTTTTGCACAAGCTTTGACTCCTAATAACATTGCAAGTGGTTTTAGAAAAATAGGAATTTGGCCATTAGATCGACATGCACTTGACTTGGATATGGGGCCAAGCCAAGCTTTTGTGGTTGAAGAGGAAGGAACGACATTGGGAGCAGAAACTGAGGGTGATACAGCTGATGAAGAGGCATAGTTCATGGCAGCTGAGACTTGTTTGAGGATAGCAGGTTGGAATGAGGAACAAATTGGATAGTTTGTGGATACCTTTTCTGCAAACATTCCCCCAAATCCAGAAAACATTGAGGCAACAGAAATTCAACAAGAACTAGCAGTTCGATCATCTAATCAGGTAGCTGAAAATGAAGAGAGTCTGAATCTGCCATCTGAATTTGAAGATGCAGCTTTGAACCTAGGGGTGCATCTCAATTTCACTCAAGTGGATGAAGGGTTGTCGATGCCATCACCACCGAATGTTGATCCTGAAGATGTCATCCATTACTTCACAACTGGGAGAAATTGGGAGGCTGAAAATGATGAAGAGGATGGAGTCGATGGTAATGACTCAAATGATGAAGAGGCTGACTATGTGCCATGCACACAAGTCAATGATCAGCAACCAGCAGGCAGCAGAAGCACTTTTTTGCAACTCCCAATGCAACGAGTGCGCCAATCATCTAATAGAGGTCGCAATGGGGTCCTACGCCTTAGTAGGCAGTCTCAAATTTTGACATCGGATGATTTCTTCAATTTGCTGAATGAACAAGAGGCACAGAAGCAAAGAAACCAAGAATTGCAGCAAAGGAAAAGGGAGCAAATGGCTGAAAGGAAGGTAGAAAGAGAAGCAATCCTCGCACAGAGGGAGGCAAATAGATTGGAGCGTGCTACAAAAAAACAAAAAATTGTAGAGGAGAAATTGAGGCAGCGACATGAAAAGGAGCTTCAAAAGGAGCAAGCAAAGATTGCTAGACAGTTGAAGGAAAACCAAAAGCAGGCGGAAAGAGCAGAAAGAAACAGAAGTAAGAGTACTCCTACAACTCCTCTTCCAAGTCAACATCCAATTTTAAGGGACATGATTAACATTTTATCTCCAGCCTTTGCAGCTCTTAGCAGCCTAAAAAATGGGTCTTCTGAAGGCTACTCTCCACAGTTACACCTAACTCCAGAGGCAAATCATGCATTGCTTGCTTGTATAGCAAGTTCCATACAGAACAATCCGCATTCCTCAACATCTTCTCCAG
>VDFB02271358.1:1061320658-1061360134 GCA_007258455.2 Sequoia sempervirens
ACCTTGAAAGGAATTTAGAAGGGATTGTCAAGTTACCAATGCAGATAGGACCAGCCATCATAGAAACTGTGTCAAGTACTTGACCTTGAGTTGCCATATAATCTCCTCTTAGGACGCCCTTGGATACATGCATTACAATTGGTTCCTTCAACCTTCCACCAATGCCTTAAGTTTCCTCACGAAGGAAAATAGGTCACATTATATGCCGATCTTGAACCCTTCCATTTTTGTGCAAAATTGGAAGAGAAGTATAATAAAATACAACACATACCCAACAATGACATATCCTTCCATTCATTCTCATATGTTGACCCTTCCACACTACTATCAACCTCAACCAAGGTCACATCAAGTGAGCCACCAAAGATAGAAACCAAGGTTCAAGTACTTGACAGTGGTAATGGAAATTATCACTTCAACCAAGCATTTTGTATTGGCATGCTTCCACCAATGCCAAAGGTTTATGGAGGCCTAAAGGAGATCAAATATGTGCAAGTGGTAAAAATGATAACAAAACCCACAATTTTCACCAAGTGGGGAGATATGGAGGATGAAGAAATATTCAAAGAAGATTTGTCATCCATGATCTACAAGGAGGACCAAAAGGAACCAAAACAACCACAACCCATTCTAATTGATCCTACCAGTAAAGGTTATCAATTATCTAAACAAATGGGATATCAGGGAACATGTGGCCTTGGGCTATACAAATAAGGCCAATGGGAGCCTATCATAGTGGAACAAAGAAATAAAAATATGGGACTAGGTTATGAGCCAAAAGACATGGTTACTCCAAAAACTGGACATACCTCTTTTAAGAAACGAGCAACTTCTGCTAGCGTTAAGGCATTAGATATCTACCACATTATGGACAACGATTTACCTGCCGAAGACTTATTTGAAAACTTTACTATTGATAGGTTCCCTATCCATCTACTAAAACCCATCCCCAATGACTATTATTACTATGGAAAGGACTCTAATGAGTACGAATGTGACTCTCCTTCCCTTATCATTGGATATGGTTCCCCTATTTCAAGTGATGATAACCTAGACACCCAATGGGTTAATGATGCCAAAGCCATATTAACCATTTCAACAACCTTCATAAGCTTTGCGGATAATGATGCTAACCCACCCCTCTGCTACCCATAATTGATCAATTGGGACCAACAACAACATACACCTATTTTGGATCAATTCTAGAATGATGAAGCAATCACAGAGTTCATGGGACTTCGAGTAGACATACCAACAAGAGATCACAAAGTAGGGTTCTTCATGGAACTTGAATAGGGTGCATACTTCGGTGGGGAGATTGTATCCTCTAGTCACAAAAATGAAAGAGAAAATATAAAGATCAAAACAAGATCCCCTAGAGAAAACCACAGTGTGGCTTTATCAGATCTTGAAAAGAAGAAAATAAAGGACACATCTGAAGGTGAAAACCTCCCTAAGGCACCCAAGGATGGAGGGTTCAATCTCCCCATATCTAAATATCAAGAAAGACCAACAATTTTAGTAGAGGAAGTATAATCCATAAATTTTGGTACAGAAGAGACCCCAAAAATCACATATCATATGACATCACTTGATCCTAAAAAAAAGAAAACTTCACAGCATTCATCAACAACAAAAAGGTAAGCTTTACATGGACCTATGCAAACATACCTAGACTAGATTCGAAATTAGCGGTACATCATTTGGCCGTATTCCCTAGAGAAAAACCTATCAAATAGAAGTTAAGGAAAATGCATCCTCAAATAGCATTGTTGGTGAAAGTAGAACTAAGCAAGTTACTAGACATGGGTTTTATTAGAGCCATCGACTATCCGGAATGGATATCAAATCTAGTACTAGTGTCAAAGCCCACTAGGGGCATAAGGATTTGCACATATTTTTGAGACCTGAATAAAGCTTGCTCGAAGGATGACTTCTCAATTCCAAGTATTGACATGATTATGGATCTTACAATAGGGCATCAAATGCTATCTTTAATGAATGGATTCTCTGGGTATAATTAGATTAAGATATCCCCTAATGATCAACACAAAATGACATTTACTTGTGCTTGGGGGAAATTTTGCTGGAATATCATGCCATTTGGTCTAAAGAACATAGGAGCAACATATCAAAGAGCCATGACAAACATCTTCCATGATATGATACATACAATCATGGAAGACTATGTGGATGGAATTCTAGCAAAGTCCATCAAAAGGGGAGATCACTTGTCCAACCTTGCAAATGTGTTTGATTGGCTTGAACAATATAACTTGAGACTTAATCCAAAAAAGTGTGTGTTTGGAGTAACATCCAGAAAGCTACTAGGGTATATAGTGTCACGAAGAGGCATTGAGGTAGATCCTACAAAGGTAAAAGCAATACAAGAGATGCCTCCACCAAAGACATTAAAGCAACTAAGAAGTTTACAAGGGAAGATGCAATCTATCAGGCGGTTTATCACACAATTGGCAAAAAAATGTCACCCATTCACCCATCTCCTACACAAGTACATCACCTTCAAATGGGATTCACCAAGCGCTCCAGCAAGTCAAGGAATACTTACTCACTCCTATACTTATGCTGCCTATTCCAAACAAAGAAATGATACTCTATGTATCTACCACACATGCAACGTTGGGAGACCTCCTAGCATAGCTAGATGATAAAAACAAAGAAAGAGTGGTCTTCTACATCAACCGAGCACTGGTGGACTATGAGTTGAACTACTCACCCATAGAAAGAGCATGTTTCTCAGTCGTATTTGTGACATAAAACCTGAGACACAATATTTTAAATAGACAAGTAAAGCTAATTTTAAAGGTAGACCCACTAAAGTACTTATTAGCAAAAGCAGCCCTAACAGGTCGAATTGCTAAATGGGGAATGATTCTAAGTGAGTTTGACATAGAGTATGTGGATAGGAGAGCCATCAAAGGATAGGTAATAGTAGATCAATTGGTCAAAGCACCAATAGAGGATCATAAGCCTCTCACATTAGACTTCCCAGATGAGAGCATATTGATAACAAAACAAAAAGGCCATTGGACCTTGTATTTTGACAGGTCCCACACACAACATGGCTCTAGAGTAGGTATACTATTTCTCACACCATAGGGAGATAGTATACCCAAGGCCTACAAAATTGCATTCCCATGCACAAACAATATCTCATAATATGAATCTCTAATCACAGGCTCAAGATGGCTATAGAATGGAGAATAAAAGAGATACATGTCTTTGGAGACTCTCAACTGGTGATAAAACAAGTAAGTGATGAATACCAAATAGAGGACGAAAAGATGATGTCGTACAAAAGAATGGTGGATAGATTCAAGGAATAATTTTTCATGTGTAATAACTTTTGAACAAATCCTTAGGATTAAGAACAAAGCAGTTGATGCCATGACAATGATAGGGTCTCTTCTTGAAATTCCATAGAATATTCCAAAATATGAGTTCCTTGTGGAACAATTGCTCATGCCAACATTCAACATTGCCAAATTAGAATTGGCATGTGTTGTTGTTGGTCTTACCTCCCTATGGTACCAAGACACCTATGATTACATCTAGTATGGTATCATTCCAGTTGACTTAACACCCACCCAAAAGAAGACTTTCACCCATAGGACTTCCTAATTTACGATCCTATTAGATACTCTATATCATCATAGTCTAGATGGTATGTTACTCCAATGCCTTAACATAGAAGAAGCATAAATGAACTTACAATAGGTTCAAAAAGGTATTTGTGGGTCCCACTCTAGTAGACCTAACCTAGTCCAAAAGTTGTTGAGAACATGGTACTATTGGCCCTCCATGGAACATGAGTGTATTCAACATTCCAGAAAATTCCTACAATGCTAGCAGCATAGTGACCTCATTCACGCACTAGCACAGGAGTAGAGACCCATCAAAACACCATGGCCTTTCTCGCAATGGGGATTATACTTGGTAGGAAATATCTCTCCTACTTCCTCTAATGGGCATAAGTTCATCATTACTGCAACACAATATTTCACAAAATGGATAGAAGCAATACCATTGATCTACATCATTAGAAAACAAATATCAAAATTTATTTTGAATTATCTTATTTGTAGGTATGGAATTCCCCAAACCATTATAATAGATAATGGAACACCATTCAAGAATCAAGATGTCCAAGAACTTTGTTCCAAGTTCCCTATCCAGCATAGATATTCCATGCCCTACTACCCCCAAGGAAATGGTCAGGCTGAAGCATCTAACAAAAGTATCCTAAAAATACTGAAGAAGACTATTAATGACGTCGACTGGGATTGGCATTTGCAATTGAACCCAACTTTATGAGATTGTCAAACTAGTGTCTAAACACCCACAAGTACCACACCTTTCTCCTTGGTCTACAGATCAGAAGCCGTCTTGCCTATTGAATTCAAAATCCACTCATTGCAAATCTCACTAAAAGGCATGGTCAACAATGAAGAGTATCAGGTATCCCGATTAAATGAGTTGGAACTCCTAGATGAAAGGAATTTGAGCACATTAAACCATTTGCAAGTTTATTAGAATCAGCTCAAATGAAGCTATGATAAAAATATCAAGGACAAAAACTTTCAAGTTGGTGATTTGGTACTCAAAGAGAATCAGAAGGTACAACTGAATTAAGATGGCAAAGGAAAATTTGAACCCAATTGGTTAGGCCCATTTATTATCACAACAAGCTACGAATATGGAGCTTATCAGTTGGCTAGTCCTGAAGGGGAACCCTTGGCCGAACCGTTGAACAATAGCCACCTCAAGAGATTCTACACTTGAAGCACGCCAAAATACCCTAGGAAAATGGGTAAAAATCCAAAAAAATAAAAAAAGCAAGAAAAACAATAAAGAGAAATGAAATGTTCTTTGAGTGAAAACCACTTTGTGGCACTCCTGGAATTGGTACCGTAGTGAAAACCTGGCAAAAATGTGCTATGTTTGAATAAGACTCACATCATTATCTATCGATACTATCCAAAGCATCCACCCATTCATCCCATAATAAAACATATGTCCAACCATGGATTGTTACTGATTTAGGAAAGTAGTCTTGTCCCCAATTGGGGGAAACTTCCTGAAGCTGGTCATGGATTAGATCCTTATGCGTTCTATCATGGTCAAAACTGTCAAAAACCAAAAAAAATTCAAAAAATAAAATAAAAATCAAAACTTTGGATTATTCCTTCACTAACAAAGTCTAAAGATATCAACGATTCTTGAACCTCAGGGATAGTTCAAGCAAGATTTCCCACAACATATCCTTTAGAAATAGAAGTGGAATATCAATCCAAGTTATCAACGTTATTTAAATTCCAAAAAAAAGTATATGATTTGAGTCAACACCAATCAAACTACGTGGTCTCTGTGTGTACAACATAGGAAAGGCTTACCTCTGATCAGCCCCCGAGGCCTTAGGCCAGTTCCCTTAGGTTTCCATCATGCTTTATTTCAACTTAGTCAAAAAATTCAAAATCCAAAAACATTCATAAAACATAAAAGATAAAAAACATGTTCACAACAAACCAAGCAAACTATGAGCCTCTGCGTGTACAATGTAGGCAAGGCTTATCTTTGATGAGCCCCCGAGGCCCTAGGTTAGTCCCCTTGAAAACAAAAAAAACATTGTAAAAAATTAGAAAAATCAAAAAGTCTCATCTCCATCATCACAATCCGCAATAAAACATCATCCATAATAAACAAATCATCATCCTCACCCTTTGAAAAAACAATCAAACAAACAAAGCAAACACCAAAAACTAGAACTTTAAAGTAAACAATCACAAAGTGTTGATCACAAAATAGACTAAAACAAATGACAAAGTGTTAACTACCAATCTTTTGATAATTCACCAATAACATCCTGAGATATGCCTTAACAGATCCATTCCTACGATAGACATAATCAACAATGGATAATAGCCCAAAACCTCAAAACAGATATGGCAAGTGATATTGCAACTTTGTTTTATCTTTTTATAGTCTTGTCTTTGTGATTTATTTTATTGACTCATTCTCAGGATGTCTCGAGGATGTCCATAAGGATTTAGAGAAGAAGGAATGGGGGCAATTGAGCATCACTTTGGTTTGCTGTTTGTAAGATTTTTTTGTGATACTTCCATGGAAAATACTTGCTTTATTGAGTGTATGGAATTTGTTTTACGACGATTCATGTAGCAGTTGCATGTTAGGTATTTTATACCTCTTTGTGTAACTAGTCCAAAAGGTTTTAACACAACTCACCCATATATTTTAAACAAAGTTTTTGTATGTCTAGTATGAGCAAGAATATTCTTTGTATATCGAGTCAAAGTCCACGCAATGGATAAAAAGTCACCTTGGTCATTAATACCTTGTGCATCATATCTGTTTGATACATCAAACAAGATTGTTCAAAATTCAAAGTCTCCAAGCAAAGCGAAAGCAACTCATCATAAACTAACAAAAATCACATTTCTATCTATCATTAAATATATCTTTTAAGTAACATCACATTTCTATCTATCATCAAAATACCTTCTAACTAACATCCATCCTGCATCACAAAATCATTAGTATCGCTCCATCCTACATCTACAAAAATGTCAATAAATATCCTGATGATAATAAAACAATGAAAACATCATGTATCATGTATAGTCAGAATCATCCATTAGATATCAACCTGATCATATATATCTATAAAACATCATATATCAAAACAATATATTGATCAAACATCATCATATACACCAATATAACATCATATATCAACACGATATATGAATCATCCATCCATCCACATCATATGCATACATCAGAAAGTACCAAAAAACATGTATAAACATACATCAACATACATCATCATACATCAACATCCATCATCATATATCGTCATCCATAAATCATCACATAACACATAATGAAGCCAAATCAAAGCATGTATATCTCATATATGTCATCATCAAAAAAGGAGAATGTCATGGTACATCATCATGGAAACATGTGTGATAGGATAAAACAAAAACACACATATATATGAGGCCTCAACTGGGCCGATGAATATATATAAAAGTCATGTATGCAATGTAAAGTCTATAAAACAACAAACATTATAAAAATGAAATACATATATGCCACTATCTGTCCGAAGGAGGAGGACTCTAAAGATCAGGCTACACATCAAGATCCGGCTATCTAACAGACTAATCAACTGATGCAGCAATAGTAGCAGTACTCGACTCCTCAAACTAAGGTCGTCACTATGCTTGAGGAATGAAGGAATCATAATCTAGTAATAGGTAGCCCTCTATAGCAGCTAATCCCGCTCAACACGGATGCTATCATGCTCCATCCTCAAACTGTTCCTCTAAGTAGTAACAACCTGCAACTATGTCTTAGCAACGAGATGACACCCAACCTCTGTGTTTCGCTCTGCCCTAAAATCATCTCGCTCCTGCCGAGTAGTGTCTCTCTTCACTGTCAATATAATCATCTATGCCTTTGTGGCCTGTCATTGCCCTATCTTTATAGCTAACTATGCACCTCCATCCCTAGGTGGTGGAGGGGGACCTAGAACATGACCCTGATCTTGCTGATCACCCTATCCACCCTGGGCATCATCTTGTCGAGCCCTACCAAGCTGCTCTGCAAGGATCTTAATACGTTGTCACTCCCCATGATGAATTGTGATGCTTGCCCTACTAACTGGGAGATCACCGCCAAGATCTATAAATCTCAATGGCACACATCATGCCCACCACTGATCATAATTGGGAGTAGTACCCAGATCTGCTAAGCCCATTGGCCAACCCCATCCGATTGGGGAAAGAACTCTTAAAGCAACAACAAAAGCATCTCGATCAGCCTGCAAACCCAGACATGGACCTCTCTGGTGGTCCAACCAAAACAAGCCTCATAAGTATCCAAAAATTGGCCTTGCCTCTCTCTGAACTTCCTGCAAACCTTATCAAGAAGGTATCTCTCCAAAAGAGTGTGTGTGTGATCAATCAACCATCTAGTCTTCCTGTAGTATACCATTTTATTTAAATCCTCAGGCCATGCCTCACAATCCATATAGGGTCTCCATACAAAACTTGGCATGTCATCAAATACATAGCGCCAATATGAAAGCTATCTAGGAAACGTATAATGCAAAAAATCTCCATAGCGATAAGAATATGGATCTCACATAGTATGATCTAGTATACCATTCGGTTGAGTCACTGAGATGTGCTCCCAATCCCATACATGAAGAAGAGAGACCCATACATGAAGAAGAGAGACACCAACAAAAATAGATTTCTCACCCCGATATGCAACCTCATGCATATCTCTATATAGGTGGGTGAGAAGAAATGGACCCCATGCATATATAGTCCCATGCTCGAACATCTACTCAATGCATATGCCCCATCCCAAAGGAAACTGATGGCCTCTCCTACTAGGAACAAAAAGCCCCGACACCAAACCACAAAGAACAAGAGAAAAAAGATCAACATTGCCAACAAAATATGATAAAAGAATCTCTGATTGTCAAACCTCCAGATGTCTCACACCAAGAATGTGACAGCATGGGTGCATCGTTGAACGAAGTATGTAATGAGCTCTCCTTGAATGGGTATGCAAAGGATCCTCTGCACATCCTCAAGAGTGATGGTGGCCTCCCCGGTAAGCAAATGAAATGAAGAGGTCTCCGAGTGCCATCTCTCTGTGAGTGCAATCATCATCGCACTATGACATCAGATGGTGGGCATGTAACAAATGTGTTGTAATCTGACTGCATCTAGAAAATATTGCTCTAGCTCATGAAACTTGACAATGAAGTCAAAAAGATTCCGCAGTCATCACTCCCTCGAATGGAGTGGATTAAGGACCACCTACAATCATTCAACACACGATGTTAATGATTCGCCCTGAACACATAAAACGAAGCAAAAATAATGAACAAATTGACTTAGGGTTCCAAAAAGAAAAAAGTGAAGCATTTTTAGCAAAAGCAATTAAATTTTGGTCCAAGGCGAGAAAATCAGGCAAAAGCAAGAAATTATTGCCAAAAGCATTGGAAAATTGTAAGAGCGTAAGTTTCAAAAGTGCATAAGTTTGTCAAAGGTGCAAGTTGAACACAAGAGCACAAAAAACACAAGCAAGTAGTCAAAGGCGAAAAAGTAAATCAATAGAAAATTTCAAAGGTACAAAATTAGGTCAAAGGCACAAAATGAAGTCAAGTGCACAAGAAAAAAGCAGAAGCGAGCTATTTCCAAGAGCAAAAGCACCAAAACTAACTTAAAAGCACCAAAATCCTAAAACTTGCACTATTGACTAGTTGAAATCCATGCATTAATTACTCAAACATGAAATGGCGAAAATGAAAATTGAAAGGGTACATACCGAGGAACCAATGCTTGTAGGCCGTCCAAACTCTCGAACTGAGTCCGCACAATGTGGGGTTCCCCTAATCCTTGCCATAGCTCCTCGACAACTAACAAAATGAGAAAACCAAAGGCAAGAAATCACTATAGGATCAAAGTGAAAATGAGGTAATTAGAACACTAATTACCTATTTTAACCCCCTAAAACCCTAATTTTTATGTAAGAAACCTTATGAGGATGAAATTAGGAGCTCCCAGGAACATTTGAATGAGTAAAAAAAGACCTATAGGCTTAATTTCTTTCCCTCTATGCATCAAAACTAAAATAGAATAGTGTCATGAGCATGACTTGAAAATTGAAATTTTCGACCAACCTCTCAAGGGGGCAACACAGAGTCCTACGAACATTCCACTAACCGTTGGAGCATATAATTTTTTTCAAAAACTTGGTCTGAACATCGAATCTTTGAAACAAAGCAACCAATACTTTTTCTCAAAGAGGGGCAAAATTTAGACATGTAAAATTAACCTAACACTTATCACACACCTTAAATGACATTTTGACATCATCAACATCATTATCATCGAACATCACTGCATTTCACATCAAAAGCATCAAAAACCATAAATTCCTCTAGTAATTGAATAAAATGACATTATTTAATTAATTCACTTTTTTCAACATTTTTGGTGAATTAAATATGTCTCACTTATTTAATAAAGTCCAAAAACCCTAATTTTTGCTCTTAATTGAACAAAATGACATTATTTAATTAATTCACCTTTTTCATCAAATTCGACCAATTAAATAAATTTCTTTTATTTAATAAAGTCCCAATCTAACTTTATTCCTCCCGATTAATTAAATAATGCCAATTATTTAATTATGTCGCTAATACACTTTATTTCCCTAAGTCGATTAAATTATTAAATCATAATAATTTAATTAACTCGTACTTTCCCTCCAAATTTGAATTAATTTGAAAAAATCAAATCGAACAAATGCAACTTTGTTTGCAAAAGTCAAACTTTGATTTGCACATTCAACTCCAAAAAATATTAATTAATTAAATCAATTAAATTAATTATCCTCACCCACTTTCCTGATTGAGCAAATTACGAATCACTGATTGCTCAATCTATTTCTTGACTAATTGATCTATTTCCTGACCGATCAATCTATTTATCAATCCCAAAAATTATTCAATGTATTTCTTCAATCACACTAATTATGCAAACAATTTTCATAGATTATTCATGTCTATTTCCTCTCAACATATTTTGACCGTCGATCAAGATATTCTACTACACGATCCTGATCGTCCATTTCAAATCACAATTTCTATATAACAAACCTCTTTCCTCACAAAAATGGATTGAAGAATCAACCTATTTTGCACAATGACGTATTTTCAAGATCATAAGTGACATTGAAAAAGATTCAACACATACCTTCAATCAACACACACACATTCTTCAAGCACTCACATGCAACAATGGAGGCTTCACATTGATACGAACAACCCAACACATCTTCCCAAACAGACTCTGACATGGGATGGTAACACTTATTTAGTGGTTGAATTCATTTTGATATTGTAGGATTTCATTGCTTGTTTTCATTAACTTAGAAAAATTCATTTCAAGAGTGAGGTAATGAATCTTGATCATTGTTTTTGATTTAGATTAGTTTCTATTTGATGCTATTATCTTGTTTACACTTACTGATTTCCCCCTTACACACTTATATTAAGCGCTCTACAGAAGCGTTAAAGAAAGTAGCAGAGCCTACAACCACATAAAATCCTAAAGACTATTGAAACCACATAGAGTTTATTAAGGCTGTGACCCTCTAAACTGCCAATGGTGGTATAAATCATGGTGGTTAGACAAATAACTGTGATTGCTAGTTAGTAGGTGAAACCTCGACCAAAAATTGCAACCAACTTCTGAATGCGAGTAGTCTATCAGTAACAATAGATTTAACCATCTAGAGCTCCTCCCATTCACCACCAAATTGTTTCCCAATGACCACTATCGTCAATGACACTACTCAAGTGCCACCAAGGCCCTCCAATAGGCCAAATTGGGCCTTTGAAAAAACTTGCATAACTTTTTGCCACGATATCAAATTTTTGAAAATGAGATATTTTTAATAAGATGGAGATGAGAAATTTCTATCCACAAAGGTATTGAAAATAATTTTTTCCATTTTTTGCTAGATATTTTAGGTTGAAGTTGTTTGATGCTAATTTCTTCAACATGCCATAACTTTCGCTTTGGTGCTCCAATTTTTAAAAACAAATAGGCATTGGAAAGGTAGTGAAGAGCACTACACAACTATAAGGCTAATTTTCTAGATTTTGTCTCAGGTTCATTTTGTATTAGAATTTGTAATTTTGGCTATTTTGAGCCTATTAAGCATTGTGTCTTGGAAAAGGATTTGTAAATGCACTAAACTATAAATTTCCAACCTTATAATATTTGGGGGGGGTGATTTTTGATAATAGTGAAAAGGGTGGGGGTGTTCTTGACTTTCTTGTGTTCACTTTATTTCTACACTTTCTTTTGCATTTCTTCATCATGGCTTCAACAACAGTTCCTATTGTAACTGCATACAACTATTTTGAGTGGAAGTCTAAAATTCAAATTCACTTAAGAAGTCTTGGTTTGTATAGAATAACAATGAGATTAGAAATTGAACCTACTAACTTGATGAAGAAAATATTAAGTGGTTTAATAGATGTGACGAAGCATATAAAGAATTATGTTTATATGTATCTCTTGATTTGCTCTTTCATATTGAATCTTTGAATACTTCAAATGAAATATGGAAAAAGATACAATCTCTTTTTGGCACTCAAGATTCTATGAGAGGTCATATGTTGGAAAATGAACTAATCAGTTTAAGTCCAAGTAACTTCAACACAATTCAAGATTTATTCACCAAATTGAAATCACTAAGACTACAACTACAACAATGTGGAATTACTAAGAAATATGAACAACTGATTCTAAGTATTCTCTCTAAGCTAATTTCTAAATATTCAGTGTTTGTTTCTACCTTTTATGCTACTAAGGATGCATTTGGTTCCAAATTTACCATGCCATCTTTGGATGATTTGCTACTTCTCTCACATGGGAGAAGGATAAGCTAATTTATATGGGCACTCTTAAGTCTTCTAAGTCACATGCTTTGGTTGCCAACCATGGCACAAATGAACAATGAGGACAAAGTAGTAAGGATAATAAATGAAATAATAACAAAGAGAAAAGGGATAAAAAATTAGTTGCTCCAAAGGAAACTAATGAGACCTCATTTTCAAAGGGCAAAAATTCCAAGAAATAAAAGGTTAAATGTGCCTATTGTAAACAACCTAGTCATTATGGGAAAAAATGTTTGAAGAAACAAGTAGATCACTTGAAACACATTCTTGAAAAGAATAATCTCAATGTTCTTGATTTTGTCAAATAGTGTTTAGATGAGGGGTCTCATAAGGATAAAGACAAAAATAAGGGGAGAGGAAAGGGAAAGGCTCTTATAGCATTTACTTCTCCACCATCCACATGGGTTCTTGATTTAGGTGCTTCACACCACATGGATTCTTCTGAGGATGAGATTGCATCTTTGGATATGTGTACTATGCCTTCCATTTTGATGGGTGAGGACACTCCTGTTGAGGTGTGTGGTAGAGGGTCTATTGATATTAGGGATGACACATTTTAGGATGTTCTTTATTCACCCTCATTGTCAAATAATCTCCTATTGATCTATCAAATCACTAACATAGGTATAGGCAAGTGGGTTGAGTTTACTCCTAATTCAATGGTGATTCATGAGTTGCACAATGATTCTACAATTACAATTGGGAGAGAAAATCATCCTTCACTGCTTTATTTATTCTCTCACTTTGTTCTTGATACGCCTTCACCTGTTCTACTCACTCATTCAGATGATGTGAGTAATTTGTGACATCAACAGTTTGGCCACTTTAACTATCACTATTTGTAGTAGCCTAGTCAACAGGGCATGGTTATAGGATTGCCTATAGTTTGATTTTTTGATGGTGTTTTTCAAGGTTGCATTCTTGGCAAGCATCTTGAAGAGAAATTTAACAAATGCAAAGCTTGGCAAGCCTCACATCATTTGGAGTTGGTTCATAGTGATTTGGTAGGGTCATTTCCACAACCACCTTTCAATAGAGCTTGATATATTTTGATATTCATTGATGAATTTTCCAAGTACACCATTGTGTACTTTTTGGGCATAAGCCATTAACTATGTGTGTTATATCCAAAACCAAGTTCCTCACAAAGTTGTGAAGGGGGTAACTCATTTTCAAGCTTGGTATGGTTGGAAACGCTTAGTTAAGAACTTTCAAGCACTTGTTTGGATCTAGTGCATGGGCCCACATTTCAACAAAGAAACACAAGGCTATGGATCCGCAAAGAAAGCCTTAAATATTTGTTTGATACCTAGATGATGTCAAAGGCTATAGGCTTCTCCATCCTACCACACATGAGTTGTTCATTGAGAGTAGTGTTCGTTTTGAGGAGACTCCTAGTTATTTTCTCGATACTTCTCCCACCACCATCAGATTAGAGTCCTTGCGTCATGATGATAGTTCTTCAAAGGATCATAATCCTTCTGATTATTATGAGGATTCTTCTTCCTCCACTTTAAATGATGATAATGTTGATGAGGGTGCAAATGATCCACCTTCAAAGGATGATGATTCTCCTCTTGGTTCTCCTCCTCTGGAAATGAAGGGCCCCTTTAGGCTCGAGAAATAGTGTAGTCGGTAGGGGACTGGGTAAGGGATCCTTAAGATCATAGAAGAACAAGATCATAATTTCAGGCTACTCCACATGTCTTGCCACAAATTCTAATCCACAGTCCTTTCAGGAAGCAAGATCAATAACAAGGGCTTGGACAACCTTAGTTCAAGTGAAATATTATGTGATTCGATATCAGAATATTTCAAAATTTTTGATTTATGTCAAAAAATGATACTAGGGTCGGTGGAGGATGAGAGAGTTTTTAGTGCATTGGGGTTTTTGAAATCAAAGATAAGAAACAAACTAGAGAAGAATTTGGAAAATTACTTGAGGGTGTTTGCAACTATGTATAAAGTCCAAA
Source organism: Sequoia sempervirens (assembly GCA_007258455.2). Taxonomy (NCBI): domain Eukaryota; kingdom Viridiplantae; phylum Streptophyta; class Pinopsida; order Cupressales; family Cupressaceae; genus Sequoia; species Sequoia sempervirens. The sequence continues at coordinate 1,061,335,170 of VDFB02271358.1, forward strand.
GTTTTCCTTTTGAAAGGGAACTCACAATCTGGAAGATCATATGCGAAAGAAGAGAGTTGTGCAACACTTCAAATGCTGGTATTAGTGGTAGTGGCACAGATGACAGTGACACAATGAATGTTGAATTTGAGATGCAGTTGAGCAGAGGTGATTAAACCTTTGTTGCCATTCTCGTAGACCTGATATTATGTGCCACTGCATTGATATTCTTTCTTGTTGTTTCCATAAGATTAATATCACATAAATCATTTTCATGCCAATTCATAAGGGTGGAATCACCTAGAATCTATTATTGCATTAGTTGGTTGACTAGATACTACTACAAGAGGAGGCACTAAAATTGGATGAATGGGAAGGATCTATGGGAACAAAGGCATTGGGGGTCTTGGGACTATTCTCATAGCTTGTATTAAACATTTTTATAACTTTATAGCAACATCATAGGTATTTGGCAAGGTTGTTCCCCCATAGACTGAATGAAAACAACAATATTGATGTTTAGAGCTCTTAGATAATACAAGAATGCATGGTTAGGGGAAGGATTGACCAAGGCTAGAATCCTATCCTAGCTCTTCTAAAATCTAAAGTTGAAATTTCCCACAAATTCGTGAGGGGCTATTTTGATAGTGGTCAACTATTTTATTAGGGACAAATGATCACTTTTTTCCTCAAATTGTTCAAAGTTTCTTGACTAACTCATCCCAATTCTGAATTGAATTAGGTCGCAACCCTCCATACCATTGCAATGATTTAGCTTTCAAGGAGGTGAAAACAAGTCTAACAACTACATTATCCTCTATGATATCATGTCTTTAAATCTAAAGTTATTTTATAAGGTGGCATTCTATCCGGCTTCTATCATTTTATAAGAACTGCACCAAAATGCAAACAAGATAAAATTAATGTCCAACACAATGACAAATATTTTTCTGATATATCAAAAATAGTTATTGCTTAAATTTATAGTAGGTACATGTTAAATACCTTCACATAAATTGGCATATAGAAACCTTGAAACAAAGGCCTATGTGGCAGTGGCAAAGCAATGACCTACACATGTAAAAGGACTCCATAAAAAAATGTAGGGTAATTCAAATATGATGTCATTGTTTATGTAGGAGTGAAGATGGGCATACAAGTCTTCAAATTATTGATGAAATCAAATAACCAATAAATTCCTCTTACAATCAGCCTAAGAACAAAGGTCTATTCCTTACCAACTGAATGGGCATCATTTTGATATCTCAAAAACTGAAGCAGGAAAAAAAGGCATGTATTCAAATGCTTTAAAAATGAAAAAGGAAAAGAAAAACTGATGAAACGGTGGTTAAGCAATGACCTGCACATGTAAAAGGATTACACTAGAAAACATGAGGTCAATAATTAATACAAATATCATGTCAACGTTTATGTAAAAATAAAGACAGATGTATAAGAAAACCAGAAGTATTGCCCAAATCAATAGTCAATAAATTAGAAATCCTCTCATGATCAGGCTAATGACAGAGATCTATTTGTAATTACTAACAGAATGTACAACTGTCTTTCAAAATTTGAAAAACTTAAAATAAACATTAGAAGTGCATTATTATCTTCTAGCTGTCACTCAAAGAATTACCTGCTAGAATAAATTATTGTGTGCTAAAAACGTCATATTAAAAGCAAATCTTCTATCCACGTACGCAAAGACAACCTACACCTTTTGAGAGGGTTTAAAGACTATATTCCAAGTATCTTGACGATATGCATTTACTCAAAAATTTAATATTGTACTTGCAATATGCCATTCTTCAAGTAGAATTCCAATTGTGATCAAGATCAATTTTACTCTCCTTCAGCTGAAATACATGTGGATACCCTCAAGTCATACTTACATTTTCCATAGACCAATCCAGAATTTTCTATTGTCTTTGGTGGCATCAGGAAAATTCACTGCTTCATCGTTGGAAAATTCATCGCCAACAATTTATCGTAAGGAATTTCATCTCAAGGAAAATTCACCAGCAGCAATTCATGAAAATTAATGGCATTAACATTTTTAATAAATATTTCTAAGACTTTGATTTTTTATTTTTTTTTGCAAAAGAATAATTTTTACGGCATTAATAAAGAAATACAGACCGAGCCATTATTCTATTGCAAATTTTTTTTCAAAGTCTTGGAAATAAATATATATTAAAAATGTTAATGCCATTAATTTTCCATGGTTGTGAATTGCTGGTGGTGAATTTTTCTTGCGGTAAATTTGTCATGGTGGTGAATTGCTTGCGATGAATTTTCCGACAATAAATTGCTGACGGTGAATTTTCCTAGAGCCATCCTTAGTAATTGCTCCTAAATATCACCCTTCCCATTTCATAACATGGACCAATTGGTAAGTTGCAAGAACCTATTTGATCACACATGATTTAAAATTCAGCAAAATGCCTATGATTATCCCATTGGTTTTAGCATTTGATAATCAATCCAGATAAGGTCCCATGAAAACAACTGTAAATGTCTTACCATGAAAGATAATGGCAGGATTAAATCAACATGGCATTCTTATATAACCAGATGATTCATAAGAGAGACACCACATTAAATTTGAATTGATAGTTTTGAATCATTTGTTGCACCATTCATTAAATTATGCTTATTCAAATAAGACCAACATATAGATTGGAGAGTTGATTCATAAGAGAGAAAACACATTAAATTTGACTCGATAACATACCATCATTTGTTGCATCAATCATTATATGATGCTTAATCAAACAACACCAACATAACATTGGTACAAGAAAAATAATAAAATGTGCTAAACATCATTGTAGTACTAGAATTAATGACCCCCGGGAATATTCATGCCAGATAGTAATTGATATCAATGCCCAAGTTAGAGTATGTCCTTTCAGTTGGCTTTAAGAGTGATCAATAAGTAGCAGAAGATTGTGAGATGAAAAAACTCTCTACAAGAGCTTGGTACTTGGTACCTATTCTTCAATTGACTTGAAGCTTGTGGGCATGTCTATTCCAAGGGATGCAGATTATAAAATCCTGTACAAAATCTACCAACAGAACATGGCACCAAATCAACAACCTGCTTATAGGTATTGTACAAGAATATCTAGTATCTAAAGGTACTTTAAAAAACTTCAAGTCCCACAACTGAACCCGCTTGCCCAGTAATTACTAAGATTGCTGATCTTCTAAGAAGTTTTGCGTGTACCTAGAATGTATACATAGCTACAGACACTTGTTTGCAGAAATATCATATCTACACTCATTGAAACAGAGTGAATGGAATGAGAGTTTTTATCTTTGGGAGCTAAACAAGAAAAAAAATCAATGACGTTTTCAATCAACTGTAATGTGTGCCATACTAGAAAGACTCAACACTGGCAGTGGTATCAATAACAATGTCAGAGATGGGTTCGTATGGGTCTTGGTGGTCAAATGTTCAATCTTTTTAAATATAACAGCTGACGAACCGTCGTTGTAGGTAGGAACTTGCTAGTAAAGAGAATGAAAAGTTCTGCATTTACCCAAATGTCTTTTCTTTTTAACATAAACTCAGATAATATTAGCAGAACCCTTCCGATATTTGTAACACTTTAAAACACACAAGTATGAGGTCCAAGTGTAATCCCTACTTGGAAAATTCTTAATTTTAGGCCTACAAAACAATATTAATCACTAAAAATTGATATTAGTAACAAGTATCAATTTCAAGTTCATATGTAAAACATTATAATATTGAAATCATAAGTTATAGCTAAAACATCATAATATTTAGATCAATAGTTCACAACATCATTAATATTTAGTTCATAGCATATTCTTTATAGCAAATTACAACATAAATTTATTGGAAATACTTGCAAACAGTAATCTCAAGGATGGTCATCCTTATATTGCGAGAGTATGGAAGGTAGGCCACCCTTCCATCCCTCACTCCGCCTTGGAGGTTGGTCTTCCTCCTTGATCAATCCCAAGAGAATGGAAGGCCGACTTCCATTCCATCTGCTGGCCCATGAGCATGGAAGGCTGGCTGTCCATTCCATCTCGAGGTGTCATACTTGATAAGAGAATGAAGGTTGGTCTTCCTTCACCTCTCATGAACTCAGAAGGTTGAACGACCTTCCTATTTGCAAGACACTTCACAAACTCAAGATATGATTCCTCAAGGAATTTGCTATAATATTTTTAAATAAATGCCTTTTTGAAGAAATGATAAATTTTCTCTTAAATGGTTGTCACCAATTATTTTCAGAATATTATCAATGGTTGTTCTCAATCTCTTTTCCAAAGAGATTGCCTTATATTTGTTATTCTCATCTTTTCTTTTTCCAACTTGATGATTTCTCCGCAAGGAAATGATCTTCCTTTTATATTAAATTATTATTGAGGGATTCACAACCTTTCATATGTGAAGGAGTCACGACCTTTCACATTAAAAGTCACATCTTTCACATTAGAAATTTAGGAGTCACAACCTTTCACATTAAGAGTCACATCTTTCACATTAGAAATTTAGGAGTCACAACCTTTCACATTTAAGAGTTGCATCTTTTACATTAGAAGGAGTCTCATCATATTTATTCTTAATTGATTGATTGAATGATGTTATGGATGTCCTTAAATGAAATGCTATCCCTCTTATATCTTCAAGTTTGAGGGAGTCACAACTCTTCATTATTTTTTCTTTTTGGAGGAGTCACAACTATTCCTCTTAATTGTTGGCTCAAAACCCTCTTAATTTAATTTGAATTAAAAATATATTTAATTCAAAGAAATTTCTGCCCTTGTTTATTCTTATAATCTTAATTGACCCCCTTATTAGAATCGTTGTCCATGTTTACTTTATTTTCCTAGACTTAAAGTGTTGCGGTCCAACTAAATATTGTGATTTGTTTCTTTCTTTGATGGGGGCATGGCAGTCCACCCTTCCCAAAATTGCTTGTCCTCAAATAATTTTATATTGAGAATTTTATTTTATTTTATTTTTTAATGGTAGGCTTATAAAAAAGTAATAATTAAAACTATGTAAGTTGAGAAATTTGTAAAATTGAAATTAGCAACATAAACTATTTCTTTTATCCTTAGACTGGCAAGATCAAAGCTTTGATACCAATTATAATGTCCTTACTTGGGAAATTTCTAATTTTAGGCCTGCAGAATAATACTCACTTAAAATTGATATTAGTAGTAACAAGTAGATCAACTTAATGATAATATTCAAATCCATACATAAAATAATACAATAAATTATAGCTAAAACATCATAATATTAGGAAAAATAGTTCATAGCATCATTCATATTTGGTTCATAGCATATTCCTCATAGAAAATCACAACATGAATGTATTGGAAATGCTTGCAAACAAAAATCTCAAGGTTGGTCATCCTTATATTATGTGAGCATGGAAGGTGGGTCACTCTTCTATCCCTTAGTCCACCTTGGAGGGTGGCCTTCCTCCTTGATTAAGCCCAAGAGCATGGAAGGCTAGTCTTCCATTCCACCTCCTGGCCCATGAGCATGGAAGGTTGGTTGTCCATTCCATCTTGGGGTGGTGTACTTGATAAGCACATGAAGGTTGGTCTTCCTTCACCTCTCGTGAACTCGGAAGGTTAAACGACCTTCTTATTTGCAAGACACTTCATAAATTCAAGATATGATTCCTCAAGGAATTTTCTAGAATATTTCTAAATAAATACCTCTTTGAAGAAATGATAAATTTTCTCTTAAATGGTTGTCACCGGTTATTTTTAGAATATTATCCATGGTTGTTGTCAACTCTTTTCCAAATAGATTGCCTTATATTTCCTATTCTTATCATTCCTTTTTCCAACTTGATGATTTCTCCACAAGGAAATGATCTCCCTTTTATATCTTATTATTGAGGGAGTCACAACCTTTCACATTAAGAGTCACATCATATTTATTCTTAATTTATTGATTGAATGATGTTATGGATGTCCTCAAATGAAATTATCTCCCACTTATATCTTCAAGTTTAAGGGAGTCATGCCCTCTTCATTATTTCTACCTTTTTGGAAAATTCACAACTATTCATTGCTAGTCTAAAACCCTCTTGATTTAATTTTAATTAAATATCTTTAATTCAAGGATTTTTTCCCCTTATCTATTCTTATAATCTTAAGCGATCCTCTTATTAGAATTGTTGTCCATGTTTACTTTATTTTCCTAGACTTAAAGTGTTGCGATCCAACTAAATATTGCGATCTATTTCTTTCTTTGACAGGGGCATGACACCAAGTGACACCACACGAACCAAGTTCAAGTCCAAGTAAAAGATTCAACTAATTTTCAAATATTAAAAAATAGTAGACATTATTTTCCACAGTCCATGAAGGATTATTTGAGTGCTTTTGGATTCAAATTTTTAGGTTTTTTGTATCAACATATCAGATCACACATGAAGACATATTTAAGTGCTTTTGTCATTTGTTTAGGTTTTTATGTATCAACATCTCAAACCACACATGAAGGTGTATTTGAGTGCTTTTAGATTCAACCATGTAGGATTTTTTGTATCAACATCTTAGATCAATTTGAGATGTTGATACAAAAAATCCTATTTAGTTGAATCCAAAAGAACTCAAATGCACCTCCAAAATTCAATAGATTGGGTAAAAATATTTTTAGTTCTCATTTCACCATATCTAGTCAATTATGGACATATAACTAGCTTTGAGTAAACAAATCAGATATGTTAGCACTATTGATGAATTTGTCAATGAGCATGAGTTTACAATTGTTGGAAGATATTTGACCATTTTTTTTCTCAAATTTTAGCCAATCTCAAGAAGAGATAGCTATGAACATAGAGAGGGAGAGGTGGGAGGGAGAGAAAAAAATTCTAATGCACTAGTGACCATTCTTGAGATGTGAGCTCAGGCATTGGGTCCAATGACTCCTCTCTTACATAGTTTTCTTTCATTTATGTCTTTCATGGTATTGATATCGTAATCCATGAATTTTGGACTGGTTACTCTAATTTTTAAATTTCTGATACAAACCCAATAGAATCTTCTTAACATGAATTTGTACATCATTCAATTACATTTTGATATTTAGTATATGTATTGGAATAAAGGTATTTGTATTTGGACATCTTGGAATTTAAAATCTTGAAGAATGGCTAGGAAAATATTTTTTGTAATATTTTCCTATTATGTACTTTTTAAATTTTTTCTGTCTCTTACAAGTGTCATTCTTGGTCCAAGCCAGAGTCAACCTGTTGAGTCATAGTGATGTTGCTATGACTCCAATACATTCTTAGGTCATATACTTTAAAATATCATCCATTAATCTTCATTTTTCATTGATCTTTTAGTTATTAACTTTTCACACTAAAGGTATCCAACTAAAATCCATGATAATTTTTAATTTTCAATAGTGAAATAAGGGATGCTACTAAAATATCATCCCTTTGAGCTAAGACAAGAGGGTTTCCTCCATTTAAGGTAAAAAAAACTCAATTTCTTGGGATTACCATAGGAAGAGTATGGAATAATGTTGAATTTGGCTAGGAGGAAGCATTGATAGCAAGTATCCTTAGCCGAGGAAACCTAGAAAAATGAGGTATAGATTGGGCTCTTGGAGAGGGTGATACATAATTTCTAGTTCTTCTTACTAGAGATGTAGACATAACCTAATTCTTATTCTTCTCAAAGTAAAATTTGGTAATTCAAAAAATAAAAAATTGTTACCTCATGAAGAAGATCTTGTCTTCACTCTTGGTAGGAATTGTACGGTATTGATTCGAAACCAAAAGTTACAAAGTTGACAAGTGCTTGTATGATATATCCAATGACTGCAATATGTTGAGGAAAACACCAAATTTCTCAGATGAATGATATAACTTTAGTTCACAAAAATGGTCCCACTGAGCATGCCAGGAATTGTTCACTTGAAATTACACCCTTGCTAAACAAATTTTAGCATCTTAAAATAATAATGGGAATGATCTCAAGGTGTGTGACCTTGCTATTGAGATCAGACCCCTAGAGATGGTTGGTTCCTTTATAAACCTAGATGCACTTTTTAGTCCCACCCAACATAGATTAATCTAAAATTTAACCATACTCTAATGATTTGCAAGGGACAAGAGAAAATGAATTGCAAGAGAAAAAGGGTGGTGATATACTAAGATTTAGTTGATTCTTCTCCTTTTCTTAACAATGCAAAAAAAATCCTCCAAAGATGACAATGGATTGCATAGCTTCTATTATACATTGCTAAAATGTAATATGTAAAGATAATACAAATACAAGATGGGTAAAGTGTCTACAATTAACCCAAAATACACTAATAGACACTAAACCTGCAATATGCAACTCAAAATCAAAGAATACACAATATAATAGACATAAAAAAGGAAAAATATTAGTCTTTATTGATTGCGAGGCTTACACATGATACACTTTACACTTATGAGAATAGTAATTTTATTATAGATAACTATTTTTTATTCTTTATCTTTTGAGAAAAACTTAGAGAACTAAGGGAACTCTTTTCCCTTAATACCCAGAAGGAGAATACCTAGGTAGTAATAAATTCATAATGATTTTTGTTGTACCATGTAAAGAGTGTGCCCATGCCCTAGTTTTCACCTTAGAAAATTCTTTGGTAGATATGAGTCCTTTGAAAATTTGATTTGGATGATTGGGAGACATGAAAGAACATTCCTTTGCACTCTCTTCCATACATGAGTGTTAATTATTTGTGAGGGTGAGTGTAGAGGTCAAAAAGGTCACTCAAGAAATCTTCTATAGTAAGTACATGGGGAATGAAATTTCAAAGAAAGGGCCTACAAATAATAATTGAGGTAGTTGAGTGCCACTTTTTCCCCTTTGAATCCATGCCAATTTGTATTTAAAATTATTTTCTAGGCACCACCTAGATTTGGTGATTGACGAGCATGTAGGTTCATTAATGGTGGATGGTAGGCGGGAGAAAGTAATGCCTAACATGAAAATCATATCTTTTATTTAAGCATTTGAATCCCTATCAATGATTTTGTGGGTTCTTAAAACCTTATTGAAGGTCGATGAGTGTTTCAAAACTTGCACAAACCTTCAACTCTCATAACACTTACGTTTTTCTTGCTTGAAATGAGGAGGTTTAAAAATCATTGTTGGGTCTTGACATAGTTATAAAAACCTTATTGAAATCTAAGGAAAATTATATAACCTCTTCAAATCCCAAAAAATTAACACTTAGCACCTTTGAAATTCCCTTCCTTGATGTCAGTGAACTATGATGTATTTCAAACTTATCTCATGAACCTTTTCGGGCTTTGACAAGGTTGTGATAACCTCATCGGGAGCTAACAAAGGTTTTGAAACCTTTGAATTTTTTTGAAAACATCAAACTTCTCATTTCTTTATATAATTTTTGGAACTTTGAGTGGTTATGGAACCACTCCAAAAATTTTGTTGGTTTGAAAGAGGTGTTATACCTAGCTAGTTCATCACCTAGATCCTATTCACACTTGTTACTTAAGTTTAATTAGGGTTCACATAGGATAATTATCACAAGTAATAAGATTAAGATACATGTCATAATATTATGAAATCCTATGTCTCACCTTGGTCTATATAATCAAGGGGTTCCCTTTGTAGTCTCAATCCATTCTCATTGTATATTTGCATCTTTTGATCAAATATAATTATACTCTCATATCTGATCTCTCTTGTGCTCTATAGAAGTTCCTAGATCTTGGGTGGCTATAATAATCAACTAAATATTGTATGGTATAGATAATTCTATACAAACTCTTAAATGGTGTTAGAGTTTGTGGGATTGCTTCTTGTAGTCTTTGTTGAGATATCTAGGTTTCAAATCTTAGTAGATATTGAAAATTTCAATATGCTTTTCTCTTACATTGAATAATGGTCTAGATAATAAAAAATGATATAGATACCAAATTTGGGAGGTACCTCTTTGTATATTTCTATTTTAGGTTCATTTTAGAGTTTCTTAGTGTAAATCTAAGCTCATCATTGAGTTTAAGGTGTCCAAGAAAGTTGATTTTGCCTTTTGTTTTGTCCAAATTGGGCATGTGAATCCAGATTTGCAAGGGTTTGAAGTTGGGAGGTGGCTTCCAAATCTAGAAGGTAGCTACAATTTTGAAGCATTTTGAGTCAAATCTAACCCTGCCATCATGTCCAAGAGAACCAACAACCTAAATATCAATAATTAATATTTCAAAATTGGAAACTTTTTCTCGAGGTCACCAAAGAAATTTCCCCTCCTCAACAATAAAAAATTCTTTGTGCAGTACTCATGTCATCTTGTGAAATCATTGTGAAGGTTGTATAGTCAGTTAAATTTTAATATATATATTTTTCATATTTAAAAACAAAAAAAATTATGCATAGACTTGCATGGTATGTAGGTACTGTGTAGGCTATAGAGTACCAGGGTCCATGGGGACGCCACTATCTTATCCATATGTTGTCACATGACTCGATGGTACCGCCTACCTCAAATTGGTATTCCCCAATGACTGATGGAAGACCAATAAAAGAACATACAGATTTATTATAAAAATTGCCACGTTAAACTCCTGATGGTGAAAGAATATTCTAGCAAGTCAATCAAATATTCCAATTCATTTCCTATCATTAACCCAATTTTTAGGTGAGCATATGATAATTTTTTAGGAAGGGTATATTTTATCAACTGTGGCTTCTAAAGTCAATATTGCATCAGTTGTGATGTCAACCAACCTTACCAATGAAGCCTCCCCTCTCCGTCAATAATTTTTTTTTAGGTCCAACTTAAAACAACCATAACTTGGGTTGAGTACCTCCCTTTTTAAGTAATTTTTTCTTATTTGGGGAAATATTTGTGCTCTTTATTGTGGTGCAATATATTTTTGATCAGGATTGTTGGCTTTTCTAAAAATTGTAGATTCTAATAGGTGTTGTTGAGTAGTTCTCATTTTGGGAACCTCAGGGGTCCATTCTTGCTCCTTTGATAACATTTTTGGCATAGTTTTTAAAAAAGTGCATAATTTTTATTGTACTTTGTAGTGGTGTGATCAAATTGGTCTTATTGTATCTAAAAAATATACTTTCATTTTGTGGCCAAATTTGACATTTGCATGCACTAAGATCAAGTCCACTTCACTATTTTTGGCAAGTGGCACTTGCAATCACACTAAGAATAAAGTACCAAGATCATATATTGCTAGGGAGATATTTGATTGAGTAATTTTTAGGGGGGTTATATTGTGATTTTGTTGGATTAAGTCTCTTGATTGGTCTATTGTGTGACTAAAGTTAAGGAGTTTATCATGGCTATTAAAAGACACCCTATTGTAATCAAATTGGGTAGATGAAACCATAAGCCTTAGGGAGATAAAATCTAGAAATATTGTAAGTGGCTTAGTAATTTTCCCTATCTCTATGGACTCTAGTTACTAAATCATCATCACCTTGGAAGAGAGTTGTGTGGGACTTAACGATCGAACATATCCTAAGAATAATTGGTTGTACTTGTGCTTTTGACTCACAAATGGCTATTGATGGTATTGAGTGCCCTCATAGCCTTTGGACCAAAATTTGGGAGATGTATGGAGACTCGAATGAAAATCCATTCCTAGAGGATCTTGTTATAGTTTGTCTTGTTCCACTTGATGATTTTCAACCATAAGATCATAAAATATTTGTAGTACTCTTTGAATGCGAAGTATTTGGTTGTCTTGATGATAAAGAGGCTTCTACAAATGATTTTTCTCCTCCTACAATGACTTCCATTGAGACTTAAATTTTTATGGCTCCTGTGAAGCATTTTTTCCTTGATCATTGTGATTTTCAGCTTGTGCAATGTTTTTAGTTTCAGACAAGCCCACGCTCAACTAGAGTTATCGGAAAGGTGCGTAATGTGCCATGTGGTGGCTGTGCAACTTTCATTTTTTCCCTTCCTTTTGGGAGAGAGTCGGGACATGTGCCAACTCGTCAAATATTTTCTCAAGGAGCTATATTCATGAGCTCGAAAGTTTTCACCTGTTCGACACATCATCTCTTTGTTGTGGGAAGATTGTGCTTCTTATGAAGTGATATATTTTTGGGAGTTTGTCAGAGCTTGCTAGCCTTTTTCTTTTCTTAGTTTTTGGGATGGAAGCTTTGAGTCGGTGCCCTTGGGTGACGTGATTGGTCAACTGGACCTTTTGCTAGGCTATTTTCTAGGATTTGATCATTTACAAACCTCTATCTTTGCTAAATATCTGAAAAGAATTAATGCGATAGTTGAGAATTTATGAGCAAAGATTGTTGTGACCTAACTAAAGATCTACTATTAGATCATATGCTATCAAATGCCAACATCTGGAAGTAATTACTTTTGTCTTGTGGCGGCGATTTCCTCTTTCTATAGCTATAAAGGAAGAGTGACGACAGATGAAAGGGTTGGATTCCAAGTTTCAGTTTCCATTGTTGAGGAAAAGTTTCTTAAGTTTTCTTAGGATATAGAACTATTTTTAGAAGTGAAAGTTTTAGAACTAATTTTCTATGGTGCATGTTATATCTTTTAAAGCTTAAACTATTGTCAGATTGGCATTTGACCTTTGTTTTAAAGTTCATTTGATATTTAAAGCATGGAATATTGAGGAGAAATATTTGAGACTGTGCATGTATGGCCTTTATCAAGTTTTTTTTCTTTATGCTTTCATTTTGAATGAAACACTGTGTCTTGTAAGCTCAATTCAAATAGTTTACATGGATGATTTCTATGTTGTATGATCGTATAGTAGAATAATAACTTGTGAAAAATGGACTATGTCATTGGACTTCTCTATTTTTCTAAAGGGTTGTTGTTTTGTTATATTATGCTATATTAGGAGGAAGAGTTTATGCAATTTCTGAATATTTTTCTATCACCCTTGGAAATCTTTATATTTGATCAGACCTTGATGAACACTACCTGTAGAAATATTTGAAAGTCTGCATTGTGCTTGTTGTTAGCTTTTACTGTTCGTTCTCTTTCCAACAATGAGGGGTTGTGGCATTCTATGTCTAATTATATCACTCAAAAATGATTGGGTTTGAAATGTTGTAAAAGTGTTGGCATATTGCCATTTTATGTTTTATGTTTACATTTCCTTCTACCCTTTTCTCCAAACCCCAAAGAAGAGTCAACTTTCTATAAAAATCTTGGAGGTATTCAGTGAGGTACAAATTGGTCCCCCACTCATTGAATTTCCCATAAGATTGTCGGAGAGGTGCAAGCTTTGATGATCAACATTTCTTTTTCTAGCATGCCCAATGGGACAAGAAGTTTTCTAAATGCCTGATTAGAAGTCAGAAATATTTTTTAAATTAGGCTAAGGAAGGAAACTAAAAGTTTCATGCCCAGAGTCCAAACAAGAGCATCTTCAAGAGGCCACTTCCAGTACTCTCAGTTACCTGCCTCGATACCTAGGAGAAGGAGACTTATAGGTTATGAAGAAGCAAGAGCCCAATATCTAGAGCCTTATCTACTCCACTCAAAGACTCAACCTTCCAAATCAGAATACATGTATACTTGATTCATATGAATCTTTTCTCTATGGCTCATGTACCTCTTCCTACTCCTAGAAATTTTGTTACCTGGGACAACGGTAGTCCGCCATACCCACTAAAACTCTCAAGGCTATTGCAAAATTCTTTGGAGAAGACTTCAAAACCCCTTCTGAACACCTTCAAGATATAGTAGAGGTATGTAGGGTACATAATATAACAGAGGAGAATATTGCCTTGAGGCTGTTAGCTACCTCTTTCAAAGGAAAGGCCCAAGACTGGTATCGTTCTTTGTCCTCAAGCTCTATCATCTCTTGGGATAAGCTTAGAGAAAGGTTATTTGAATGCTTCTTAGAGAAGGAGACCATTCTTCATTGCTACAACAACTAATTACCATCAAGAGAGCTTTGCAAGAGGCCATGAGTGATTTGAACACCAAGTTTCACAAGACTTGGCAAAGGATCCCTGTGACTGCTCGACCCCAAGCCACGATGGCGTTCATGTTCTATCTGATGGCCCTCAACTTAGACATCACAATGATGATAATGTCCATGGGAGGGGATATCTTGCTTGATGCATATGAGTTGGATGTGTGTGCGAAAAATAGTTTAATTGATGTCGGGAAGCTTTTGCCACAATCTTTGATGCCTATATTTGCAAAAATCTCCAGTGGTCTCCTAGAAGAAGCTACTCCAAGAGCTCCTGCTACACAATTAACGTCAGCTACGCTATAGTCTATGTACATGTATCCTACCACCCAAACAAGCACATTAGATTCTTCCTCAATCACAACTGATATCAATGACATGAAAAGTCTCATGCAAACTTTTGCTAATGAGTTGGTCATTATCAAACAACAACAAGCAACACCTTTGAAGTAGATGACGCAAGTCGATTGTAGGGGAAAGCCATCTTATTAGTAGAATCCATACCAGGGATCCTCTAGAGGAGGAGGTCAATAGGCAACGTTTGCAAACTAGATAGTTCCAGTCACGATGCTACTATAGATAGTCAAAGACAACCTGAGTAAAGAGTTGATTCTAGGCCAGAACAATTTGGCGGAAGATGAGAATGTATGGTGCTTCCCATGCAGCGATAGCCATATGCCCCAAAATTGTCTAAGGGGGAACATGCAACAAAAGATAGCAGAACAAAGAAGCAAGGGCGTGCTTTCAAATGTAGATGAATATGAGTCTTCCAAAATGGAAAATGCTTGTTTCAGGGAGCAGATGCAAGGGATTTCCTTAGAGCAAGAGCTAGATATCACACTCGATCAAGTGCTATTTTCATGGATGGAAGAAGAAGATGCAGTGTTCACGAATGAGGCTCCGATAGCTAGTGCCCCACAAGTACAACTAGATTACAACACAAAATCCAAAAGAAGGCTCACGGGAGAGTACATGCAACAAGCTTTGTCATTCCCTTAGCCACATCAAATGCCACTACAAGAAAAGAAGGTTCCATTGCATGAAATTTGACCTATTCTATAGTCGCATAATCTGTTGTTTCCAGAGAAGGAGGCGAGCAAGGCATCAAGCCTAGTCATGACGAAACATTTTCTTCCAAAAATGAGAGAAATAACACCGTTCAAGCCCAAGACCCAACCAGTTGGAAAGCTTAATGTGGTGGAACAATTGAAGAAGGTGCTTGCCAATGTATCTCTGTGGGATGTCATATCTATTCTTGAATAAAAGACATTACTTCAGGAAGCATTGAAAAAAGAAGAATAAATGTCGTAGACGAACGTGACTCCATCATGTAGGCAAAGCAGAGACAAAGGATCTATGTCAGCCCCTCAATTTTTGAAAGTAGTAGCTTATACAATGATGTGGGCAATGCAAAAGAGAAAGAGGTAAGCAAGCCAAAGACCACACCTTTCTTTTTAACACTTATTGTGGGAGATAAGCTTTTGCATAATAATATGATTGATTTAGGGGATAGCACAACTGTCATGCCAAAACAAGTGGCTGATGCCTTGAAAGTTAAGTATGAACCCCTTGAGAAATGAATCATGCAACTAGATGGGAAGAAGGTTTTGATCGTCGGTCAGATAAAAGATCTATCTCTGAACCTCTTCTCATGTCCAATCCAAACAGTCACACAAGAAATAATAGTGATAGACATTCCCTCGGTCTTTGGAATGTGTCTTTCAAGAGATTTCACTGTGAAGCTTGGCGAATACTTGGCGCTTGACTTGTCCCACTTGATATTGAGAACCAAGCACAGGGCGAAGATGAAGATTCTGTCTGAATCTTTGCATCCTGAACACATTGCAGACAATGCAGTCCTATGCTTTGAAGCAACACATACCTCCATCTCTTAGCAAGAGAGTTATTGTGTGGAAATGTTGGAAGATGAAGAATATACAAGTTATTGGACTCCTGAAGAAGTGCTACTCAACCAATTTATTGACTCTGATCCATTCGACAACTTTCATGCAATAGGGCTAGGCACCTATGTGATTTTTTGACGATGATCAGGTCCTCTTGAAATTAATGAAAGATCAAGAGGAATATGATGATCCAAGAGATAATTATCTATGGAACATGTATTTTGATGGCACCAAGTGTAAAGCTGGCTCTGGAGTGGGTGTTTGACGAGTATCTCTGGTGGGATCAGAGACCCTCAAAGCTTACCATTTAGTTCTCATGCTCAAATAATGATGCTGAATATGAGGCCTTGGTCCGTGGTCTGATCCTTGCAAAACGAATGAGCATAAAGAGAGTACAAGATTTCAGAGATTTAGAGCTAGTGGTGAGCCAGGTCTGTGGGAAAGTGACTGCAAAAAACACGAGGATGAAATTGTATAGACATTAGATTTGGGACTTAATTGAGAGCTTTGAAGCCTTCAATATACAAGTTATTCTCTGATCTCAAAATAGTGTCGCTGATCGGATGGCTTCTGTCGGTTCACAATTTGAACCAATTTTCTATTCAACCAAGCAGAATGGGATACAAGTCATCATCTGACCCTCAATTCTTGACAACGATGAAAACTAGCAAGTTTTTGATGATGATATTCAAATTGCTGCCTTCATACAAAAAGGAGGAACGACTTCCGACTATTCACCACCAAGAACAAAATTTCCCAAGGAGCAGATCATCCAGTTAAAAGGGAACAAGCTTCCTCAAGGATTAATTTCCCTTGAGAATCTCTTTGATTGCGAAGATGTGAGAAATGACGAACAAAGGTTCACTTTGGATGCTATGGACTATGAAGAGCTTGATGTCAGAAGTGGCATAAAGTTAAAAGTCAAAAAAGAAGTTCCTCACAAGGACAAGAAATGACTGAAGGATCTTTGTTTCAAATATGATGGAGTTATCGCCTGGACCTATGATGATCTTAGAGGGTATGACCTGGGGATAATTCAACATACCATTGACTTGGAGGAAGGATCTAAACGTATCCGAAGGTTGAGGTGTTGATGGCACAGGAGCTCACTAAATTGGTCAATTCAAGAATCATATATTTGATCAAACATTCCACCTAGGTGTTGAATCTGGTACCAGTCCGAAAAAAGAATGGAGATATTAGGCTTTGTGTCGATTTCTGAGATTTGAATAAAGCCTCGCTAAAAGATCATTACCCCTTGCCATTGATGGAGCAGATTTTGCAGATTGTGGCCAGATCAGAGATGTTTCATTGCTAGATGGTTTCTCAAGCTATAACCAAATATATGTGAAGGAAGCCGATCAACATAAGACAACGTTTACCACTAAGTGGGGAATGTTTGCATATTCAAAAATGCCGTTTGGACTTTCAAATGTTGGTGTGACCTTTCAATGAGCAATGGATATTGCTTTCAAGGGATTGATCAACCTGATTATCCTAATATATCTAGATGACCTAACAGTCTTTTCAAAATCAAAAGATGATCACTTTGATCATCTAGAGAAGGTTTTCTAGAAATACCAACAATTTGGGATTTCTTTGAATCCCAAAAAGTGTGTTTTCAGAGTACCTCAAGGAAAGTTACTTGGATTTGTTGTATCTAAGGAGGGAATAGCGATAGACCCTGAAAGGGTTAGATCTATAATGGAATTACCCCTGCTAGTGAACTAGAAGGGACTGCAATAAAGATCAATTTTGTTAGCAGATTCATATTAGATTTTGCAAGCATTGTGAGAACAATTACGCTAATGCTGAAGAAAAACCTAATTTTCAAATGGACCCTCAAAGGAAAAGCAACTTTTGAGCAGCTAAAGATAGCCATCTCTGCAACCCCAGTATTGGTCAACCTTAATTTTTCCAAAGACATCCTACTCTATGTGTATAGTGGCCAACATAGCATAGCTTTCAAGCTCACTCAGAAGTGCGAGGAAGATAATGAAGAGCATCCTATTGCATTCCAATCAAGGACCATTAAAGGTTATGAAGCTAGGTATAATTTTATAGAAAAGAAAGCTTTTTCCATTGTTAAAAGCTTAAAGAAGTTCCAACACTTGGTGTCGGCCAACAAGATCACTATTCTCGTGGCACATCCTAGTGTGCGGGAATATATCACAGAAGATGAGATAACAGAAAAAAGGGAAAATTGGATCACTAAGATCCTAGAATATGATGTAAACATTAGACCAACCAAGCTGGTTCAAGGAAGAGGTCTGTGTGAATACATTGCATAGGAATCAAGTCTCGTGGTTGAAAAAGAGACCGATTAGGTCTACTTGAACCAATTTGAGTTCGATGAATCTTGGGTGGCTGATCGAACACAGTATATGCAAAAGGGGTACTACCCAACTGGCCTTCTGTTCCATAAAAGGTGATACTACCAATTGCAAGGCACTAGGTATGTATTAATGGAGGGTATATTATTCAAGAGAAATTATGATGATGTATTGCTCCAATGTTTAGACAAGTTACAGGCGGAAAGAGTTCTCAATGAATTCCATCGTAGTCCCGAAGGTGGACAACTACCACTTTAAAGATAATGCGAGCAGGATATTATTGGCCCTCTATGTTTTTCGAAGCACACCATGTGGTGCAAAAGTGTACCCAGTGCCAATTTTTTGTTGGCAAAAGAAAGAATGCCGCTTTGCCCCTGAGCTCGATTGTAACCAAGGAACCTTTTGCTCAATGGGGTTTGTATTTTATTAGAATGATAAATCCTATTTCTAGTGCCAGACACAAGTGGATCCTCATAGTGAATGACTACTTCACAAGGTGGATGGAGGCCATAGCCCTAAAGAACGCCACAAAGGGGGAAATTGTCAATTTTCTTAAAGAGCTAGTAACCAAATTTGGCTTGCCCAAGACCATCATATCCAACAATGCTCGAGCTTTTGTTGGATTAGGGATGTCATATTTTTCTATTAGGTATGGTATTTTCCTTAAAACTTCATCGAATTACTACCCACAAGGAAATGGGTTAGCAAAGTCAACCAATAGAAACCTAATTAGGTTAATCAAGCCTATTGGGTCAGAACAACAAAGGGATAGGCACAAGCATTTGCAAGTTGGTATGTGGGTGGACCGGATTACTCCAAAGAAAAATTTGAAGACCACCCCTTATGAATTGGTGTACAAAAAAGAGGTAGTGTTACCCATTTTCATAGAAATTCCTGCCTTACGACTACTGAAAGCCCTGGAAATTGAAGAAAGTGGCAAAATGGAGGTACGACTAGTGAAACTCCTCAAACTGGAGGAAGATAGAGAAAAAGTTTATGGAGCCATGATCAACTGTGAACAAATAGTAAAGTGATGGTTCGACAAGAAGACCTCTAACCCAAAATTCAAAGAGGGGAGCTTAGTGCTAAAGTAATATGAACGTACTACAAAACCAGGGCAACACACAAAATTTGAAGTGCTATGGAGGGGCCCTTTTCAAATTAGCGTGTGCAAGGAAAAGAATGTGTATGAACTCAAAGCTATGGAAGGCAATGCTTTAGATATACCAGTGAACGGTATTTATTTGAAGTTGTTCCATTAAAGTACGTAGTTCTTTAAAAAAATTTAACAGCTATGTACCATATGTAAATTTTTTGTAATACCTTTTAAATTTTGAGAATAAGTTATCTGAGAATAACACAGAAGAAACGAAAAGTTGTATTATATTATATTCAAAAAAAAATTTACAATATAATGCAAGGCTTGAGGCTTAGATTTAAACATGAGGCTCTCCCGAGCAAAACCAAAAAGAGTAGCAAAGCAAAAAGATGCAAAAAGGAGGCAACATGCAAAAAATAGTAAAGAAAAGCCTCCAGCTGTTGTCCAGGAAGTTGAAAAGGGCTTGTTAGCGGGTTCTTCTTCTTCTTATCTTTTAGGGCATGAAAAGGTGCTGAAAACACAACACACATGGGCTCCACACGACGCACACCCAAGGCCTACTTGACACGACTCTGCACCAAAAAGTTGAAGTGTTTCCTCTAGGCGAGTCTCAAAATGTGCTTCACGCCATACTCCCACAACAGATAGGTAGCTGCTAGTTGAGAAGAGTATTAGTGCATCTCAAGGTCCATAATGTGAAACTCAGAAAGGAAGGGCAACTAGGGTATGTCTATCCCAAAGTCGGCGTGGCTGCAAAGATCCATGGCGCTCAGGATACCAAAGCCAGGGATGGCCACTTGCACTATCTCGCCAAGCTCTTCTATCAGCGAAGCATCAAAAATTTGGTGGCACAACTCAATTATCATGGGCGGAATGAAAGACAGTGAAAATATTGCTAAACTTAAGAGGCTATATTTTTGAATGAATATTGCATAAGGTGGCATAGCTATATATAGAAAAGTTAAGTCGACAAACCCAACCAACGAATGGTCTATTTTTGGCCAGACAACAACAGGAAAATATCAAATCAAAACAAAGAAAGGTAGATAAATCATACGAAGGATTTGACAAAATGTCTTAAGAAATAAATTTGGGTGTTGGGAGTAAATTCTCTCGTATGTCGATTGTTGACATGTGTCCTTTGCCATAATCAACACCAACCATCTTATTAATAGGAAAAGACATGGATTAACATGCTAAGATTTGACCAATTAATGGTCACGTCTTTTCAATGGTACCTTGCATCACTTCAGCACGTTTCACATAGAAAAAAGCACACTTTTCAATGCAATGAGTTTATTTGTAAGAGATGCGGTGGGGAGAATGTACTAATTCCATTCTCGCGGCATTTTTAACATTCCCAAGGGATAGAGATCTTAAATCCACATGTATCACCTAGGTGGCAACATTTAATGGACCAACAGTAATGGCATAGACTTAACTGCATGTACAAGCAAGAAATTAATTGCACTCAAAAGTAAGTTTTTCTAAAGAAGAAAAAGGAAAGTGGTCATTTTCATTTAGGAAATTCTCTGCAACTTCCTGATACAGCCATGGCGAGCTATCAACATTTGGAAGAAAAGTTGTAGTTTCAAACAAAAGGCCTGTTACACCCATATTTTTGGGTGGAACTCATTCACCAACACCCAAACACATGAGGAGTGGCCTTTTGAGTTCTATAAGAAGGTGTTGCCTGATAGACACATCCCAAGAGAGGCGGTGCAGGATATAGCTGACAATGTTTTCATCCCCAAGTTATCAGCAAACCCTAAAATTTTTAGGGAAGGTGTGTTCCAAAGAATGGTGGAGCATGGACCGTCAGAGGGTTTTGCATCTTAGCTCTGGAATTGTGGTCTGTCACAGTTCATACTACCTACTATACATCCATGCCTGGAGCTGGTCGACGCATGCGCCAAAAGATTCAACAAAAGCACAAAAGCCATTGAGGGCAATAGGATCAAAGTTACTATTTCTATCGAATCCATACGAGATATGTTGTGTATCCCTACAACCTGGGGTTCCAAAATTTTTGATGAAGAATAGATGAAAATATTTAGGGAAGAAATGGCTAGGGAAACAAATTTTTATGAGGAAAAAGTAAAGGAATGATCAAAGAGAGGTCATCTCCTCTTTCCTCTTTCACCCAGGAAATTCAAGGACACATAGTTTGTGTTCTCGATGTTGGCCTAGGTTTTTGGCCTTGATAAAGATGAGGAGGTCAACCCCTTTCAATTTGGCCTAGCTTTTACACTAAAGAGCGAAAAGAACTAGCGATACTATGATTTTGCTGAGGTGATAGCGAGAAACATGCTAGAACAACTAAAGAATTACAATACTGAGTCTAAATTAAGGTATTCTTCTTTCTTGGCTCATTTAATCTTGCATCAGAATTTTGAGTGGCTGGAGAGGGATGTACCAGTGTCTAAGTTGGATGTAAGGGGTTGTCTCCAGCCAGTTTCTGTGTGGACCCATATGCTTTCAAAAATAGGGGATTATTACCAGTTTGTAGATCATTTTCTAAGGCCAGTGCTTCAAGATTTATAGCCACCCCATATTGGCCGTTTCTCTCTTGAGGTTATACAATGGATGGAAGATCTACTGACCCCAATGGATTATTTCTTGGGTGAGGATTTTACATTTATCAGATTTCACAATTTTTCTGGGGAGCCTTTCCGACTCCCCAGATTTATAATAGACAAAGTCTTCACATTGGAGGCATGCCATCAGGTAACCATTGTCAAAATTTTTTATGATGCCAGAAGAAACAAAAAAGATATATTCATTTCCCCTCTCAATTTCTAATAGTTAGGTAATGCTGAATAAGTGAAATGCTGAGGGTGAGCTCACTAATCTACTAGTGTCCCTAGGCTTAGTTCTCACTTGTGACAAGTGGGACTACAACCCGATAAGGCACTACAGTTTGAAACATGAGAGTCAGGAATATTTCGAGAGAAGGAGAAATTTGACTCAAAATATGACTCAAGAGAGGCCGAAGGTATACATTGATTTGGATCGCATTCCATTCCACTAACCAAAATGGCTAAATTTCTATGAGCCTCAAGCAGAGTATTAGAGGAATGTCCCAATGGGAAAATACCTCAACACATAGTTGAAGCATAGGGGATGGTCAAAAAAGAAAAAAGAAAGATTTCTGGAGATTCTAATAGGAGATGAGATGCCCAGGTGCCCCATTCAGTAACTTTTAGCCATATGATGAGGAGTTCGAGGAAATTTATGATTGAGAGGCTAACTCCAACAAAAAAAATCTAGAGATCAACCATGAGATTGATAAGGAACAAGTTCCGCATCAGGCTTCTCAGCCTTGAGAATCCACTTCTCGGCCTCAGGAATCTGACAGTTCTAGGGACTCTAGGTGAAGGGACTCACAGGCTCCATCCTCCCCTAGTGCCCGAAGTAAAGGAAAAAGGACCCAACGGTCCCCAAGAGGGTCCGCTGTGGTCATCAAAGGCCAAGTTTTGGAAGGAACAATTGCTAGAGGTTCAAAATGTACTAGTTTTGGTCAATCAAAGAGAAGACAAGTCCAAGATCTAGGTGCACCCGATGTGCTGGCTCGAGGAGAAGAAGAAGCAGAGTCCACCCTACAAAATGTTTTGGCTATTGCAGCACAGGTAAGTTTCACTCCCTCTCTTCTTCCTGTTTCTACATCTTTGGTTGCTCCTCTACCTCCTCCCATGGAAAGGAATCCTTTTTCCTCAGACCTTGAGTTGATAATCCTAAATACACCCATTGCCACTTTTAATGAATCTTTGAAAGTCACCCCACGTGTCGAATGCGCATCATCCGCTTTAGCTGCTATTGATTCTTTAATCGCCTTGTCAAGGGCCCCCATTGAAACAACTGAAACCTCTGTGCTACCCATCACTCCTAGCCTATCTGCTTTGGGGAAGGCACCTCTCCAAACTGTTTCTATTTTCACCCTGACTGGTCTTTCCCTTGCCCAATCTCAATTTGGGATCCCACCTTTTTCCATGATAATGCTCCCTTTTGTGTCCTCGCATGCTCATACATCTGAAATATCCCCTTCTGTCACCCTTTCAGACTCCCTCATGGTGCTTCCATTGCAACATAAAGCATCGATGTCCCTCAAACTCTCTAAGGCCATTTAGATGCTACCAAGTAGGCCCGATAGACCAAAAAGTAGAAAATATTGCTAAAAAATGCCAAGTTTCCTGCCACCAAGAAGATTGAAGCTTGCTTCAATGAAGAGCAGAACTCTCTGCTAATCATTACCATGATCCACTCGTGTCCAATCCCAAAGGATAGATGCAGATGGAGGATTATGACATCCATGCCATGGGTTTGGATTTGAACGAAACTCACTCATGTGACAAAGTAGTCCTGACTAAGGCCACTCAGTAGGTAGTATACATAGACTACGAGAGGCTAGACAAAAAGTTGAAGAAGCGTGAGGTAGAGTTGGTAACTGTGAAGGAAACAGTGAGCAGGCTATAGAACAAGATCAGAGCCAAAGAAATTGAGATGACCTGTGTAAGGAAAATTCAAGGTCAACAATGTGAAACATCTAAGTTGCTTGCAGAAGTTCAAAATGAATAGGTTCAACTTCATGTTGAAATTGAAACATTGAAAGGTGAGTTGGCTGCTAAGTTCCAAATGAATGCAAAGCACTAGAGCACTCAAGAAAATATAAAAAGAGAGTTGGATGGTATCTAATCTCAAACTTTCGACGATCTTCAGAAGGTCCACACAAAAGCAAAAGATTCAAAATAGGAGATTAGAAGGATGAGCTCAGAACTAACAAATTCCCTCAGAGAAAGAAGTCAAATGGAGGAAAGTGCATGAGCAAGAGAGGCTTAGTTTAACCAAGAGCTAGTTGTTGCACAAGGATATGAAGCCCTCCCAATAATGAAGAAACTAACATCCACGCATTGGGAGTAGATCACTTTTTTTGTTGCCATTCTCGGGCCCACTTTACAATTCTTACGAGATGTTCGGGAATTGAATGCTAAGGTTGGCTTGATGACTAATCATTTTATGTAAACATGCTCACCCTGAGTGGCAGAATCACAAAGATCATTTCTAAGTTGTGCATAGCCACTAATAAGGACCTAAAAAGTGTGGGGATTCCCGATCAGAGGGTTGCCTCCAAAACTAACGAGATTATAAACTATCACAAGGTAGCAACAAAGTGCAAGGAGTGCTAGTCAACATTGAACAAACAAGTCAATGAAATCGGGAAAGATTTCAGTGTCCTAGTTGACTTCGGGCTTCCTCCCCTTCTTTCACTAGATGGAGATGTGCTAACAGTTGAGCAGGTCATAGATGTGATCCGATGCAAGGTCCAAAATTCTATAGAACTCTCGAGTTCAAGTGCAATTCCCATGGATGATGATATCAAGTGCAAGATTTTTCCTCTTTCTCGACTCTACTATCACCTTAGAGCGGTTTCTTCTAGATCAGGATTTGTTTCTTTCAAAGAAGTTTTCAAGCTAGAGCAAGCATATAGGCTGATCCGTAACCTCATCCTATCGACTGATATAGATTGGGAGGCACATCATTATGTTTTCCTAAAACTCCAATAATTACCAAAGGCCTAGGTTCGTGCCTCCACAAGTGAAGACCCCCTATGATTTTCTAGAACTATGAAGATTTTTTTCCTTGATTGTTTTGATTTTTGGCTTGTGCAAAATTTTTAGTTTTGGATGAG
>VDFB02271358.1:1061360234-1061429055 GCA_007258455.2 Sequoia sempervirens
ATAGAATAAAATTATTCTCTCATATTTTATGTCTCTTTTAATTTCATATAAGTTCCTAGATCTTGAGTGACTATAATATTAAGCCAAATATTGCATGGTATAGATAATTCTAGACAAAATATTACACCTTTGAAGTGTCTTTCCCTTTTTGCATTATTTCTCTCCCAATTTCCCTATGAATAATTAGAGTAGAGTTAGATTTTAGATTAATTTGTGTTGGGTTGGAATAACACATTGCATCTAGGTTTAGAAAGGAACCAACCTTCTCTGGAGGTTTGATCTCAATAGTAAGATCCCACACCTTGAGATCATTCCCATTATTTTTCAAATGAGATGTTGAACTTTTCTTAGTAAGGGTGCAATTTTAAATGACAACACACACCAAAATAAAACTTAAGGAAAGGGTGGGGAAGTTAGAGTTTGAGGAGTGAGGATTCCAAGGAACAAAGGCCTAGAAACCCATGAACTTACACATTAAAGTTTTAGGTTTTAGGTGGATGAGTGAAATGGTACCTAGGTAGAGGAAACCTCAAAATGTCGAAAGAAAAAAATATTAATAAACAAATGAAACTAACCCAAAATTTTCCCACCATTATACTTTTTTTTTTGTATTTTTATGATTACTAATACATTGATGAGAACATGGGGGATGAAAGGGACAAAATATCTACAAAATTTATCCATGGGAAACCAATTAGGAAATATATTAGATCAACTATGTAAGATGGGAATAATAAGGCCAAAAGTGTACACAAGGACACTGAATTAGACACCACTGTAAAATTGAGACTTGCTAATTTGAGCACCAACATTGGATCTAGTTAGGAAATTTTTTCTCTTGTAGGCAAAAAAAGAATCCAAAAATCCAAGAGGAGACTAGCAAAATAAACCAAAAAGATATTGGTACATAGACACTTCATCATGACAGATAGGGTCATGACTATATAAAGACACACATAGCACAATTTTTACAAGGCAAGCCACAAACAATAACAAAAACATAAACATATATACAAAGGTTCATAGAACGTTACCCTAAGGATAAATTATCCTTGAGAATTTGACCATAATTTAGAAACTCCATAGATTCTCCATGAAGAATCATGAGGTAGAAATTTCCTTAACCTCATCCTTCAACAATTTGATAGGGCCTAACCTAGAAGGCATCAAATTTTTAATGTTTGTCTTATCTTCTAAGCTTAAATTCCATAAGGATAAGATCAAATCTGAAAACATTTCTTAATAGCCCTCTTATCAAAGAGGTATTTCATTTTTTTGTATCTTATCAAGTTCCTTTCATGGGCAACCGTCTCGGATTCATATAATTCAGTCAATTGGTGCACTATTTGGGAAATGGCATATTCTTCTTCCCCTTCAATGGAAAATTAAAAGATGATTAGTAGTTTGTCCTAAAAAATGTAAACTAATTCAAATGGAATTCTCCCAATATCCTTCTTGTAGGTTGTTCTATCAACCTAAACAATAAAATTCAACTTATCACCCCATCATTTCTTGTTTGCATGTAAGTTTCTTTTATAATATTAATGATGCACTTGCTATTAGGCTCAAGTTGTCCATTTCCGTATGGATGATAATGGGATGAATGTTTCAAGTTAATCCCATATTGAGAACATACATTAGTGATGTCATAGGATCTAAAACGCATTGTATTGATAGCTAAAATTCTTGATGGAACACCAAATCTCATGATGATATTATTTAGTAAGAATTCAATCACTATTTTTGATGTAGTATTTCTTGTAGGGATTTTCTCCATCCAATTGGTGAAGTAATTGATAGCTACCAATATCAATTTGTACCTATTGTTGTAATTTTCACCAATCTCTCCCTTAAAATCTATGCCTCATTATTGAAATGGAGCCTCTACTAATATGGTATAAAGGGGGAGAGAACCAACAAATTTCTTCTTTCCATAAAACCTCTAAAAAGAATAAAAAAATTTGGCCACATTATTGAACAATGTGGGTGATTACTATCCTTCCCTCATGATTTTATGAGCAATATTTTGTGACAATAAATTTCCACCACATGGTACTTGGTTGCATCCCTACATAACCATTTCAAACTACTCACTATCTAAATATTATCCTTGGAGTAGAACATAACTTTGAGCTATCAAATTCAAGGTTATTTTAATTTGTCATCCAACTTTGGAGGACAACTCAAATCTTCTAAATAAAATATGATGTCATGTTTAAGAAATCCAATCCTTCAAATGACAAGGAGAGAAAGAAGGGTTATAATTCGCCTATTGCACTTCAAGTGCATCCAAATTTTCCTAGCCATTAATTTGGCTAGGCCTTGGCCCTTGACTAGCTTGGTAGTTTTAACCTCCAAGTCATATTCTTAGATCTTGTTGATCCATATACACCTCTTTCTTAATGCCTCTTGCTACAAAATAATGTCTCTAACTATGTGATCTTGGATCCTATCAGGTATGATCTAATGTTATTCAATATCTTAACAAGGGAATATACATGCTTTTCCATTATGGAATAGTTCAATTCAACATCTCTCAATGATTTGATAAAAAAATATACCGATTGTTCATAACCTTCACATTTCTTCTATACAAAAAATCAAGAATAGTATAAAAAGATGCAAAGGAAAATAATTGAAAAGGCTTAGTATAATCCGGACTTGCTAGTATAGGTTCCTTTTTTACTGAATCTTTTATTTACATAAAGGAATCTGTTGATTCCTTGACTCGACATAATGATTGTACCTTCTTCAATATCTTGGAAATAGCCTTAATATTTTTCACAAAGTTAGGTACAAATCTCCTAATAAAATTAAATTTTCCAAAGAATGCTTGGAGTGCCTTGACTATTCTAGGTTATGAGATCAATTCAATAGATTTGACACATTTTGGATCAATCCTCACCTCCTCCTTGGATATAATATGTCTAAAGATATTCCCCTCATCCACACCAAAAATATATCTCTTGAGATTTCAGGAAATACCATACTCTAAGCATCTCAGAAGATCAACTCCAAGAATTTATAATAATCATTTTTATCCTTGGAGTATATAGTCAAATCATCTTTGTAGACAACCATAATGTTATTTATGATTATAGAAAAGGTAACATCTGTCATCCTTTAGAATGTGGCTCCTAAATTCTTAAGCATGAATGGAATCTTTACACATAGAAATGCCACCCATGGAGTAGTGAAGGTTATTTTTTGTTTCTCAGATTCCTTGACCATTAAAATGATTGTACCTTAAAAATTCATCCATCATAGACATAAATTATGATCCTACAACTTACCACAATAGATGGTCCATACTAGGCATTAGATAGTTGTCTTTCAATGATTTGAAGTTCAAATTTCTAAATTCCACACAAAGCCCAATATCCCCAATTTTTTTCTCATTGTTACAAGGTTATGAAATCACTCTAAATGTTGAATTGGTTTAATTATCCCCCTTACTTAAGATTCATTAATTGCTTTTTCATTTTAGGAGTTAATGTGGGATTGATGTATTTCTATTTTTTTGGAAAAAAAAGTCTAGGCTCCAAAGTAATGGTGTGCTAGAATAAAGATTATCCCTTTCATTAATACCACATCAAATCATCATAAGTCCAAGAAAAATATTATCTATACTTCTTAAATAATGTAATAAACATTTTATTCTCTCTTTGTTAAGTTTATTATTGAGGTAGATCATCTTAGGAGCTACATCAGTTCCCAAGTCACCACCTTCACATCCTCTTTAGTGATGTGCTTACTCCATGCCTTGTAACAATTAGCATTATAAAGAGTTCTTTATGGGGAAATAATCCCCCTAAGAATAAAACTTGTTTTCAATTATATGCTTTTGTTCCCAAAGAGAGTATCCTTTCCTTCATCTTTCTCATCCATGGGATGTTAGTCAGTTAGCTAATTTTTAAAATGGTTGTAGTGGTTTAGAAACTCATATATATACTGTAGAGAAGGAGGGTTTTCTACTCATGAGTTCTCTTCACCCAGAGAGCCTCACAAGGTGAACTACTCTAAACTACCTCAAGGAACAATGATGAGAGTTCTAGAATCCGAAAGAGCAGGTCACAAAGATTTTCTAGACAAACTGGCGAGCTCTTAGACAAAGGATGAAAGCACAAAATATAGATGACAACGCGACGCGCTGACGTCCCTGAGGCAAGCTAGCATCTCGTATGGACCGGAGAGCGAATTTATAAAAAAAAGAAGCTAAATGACTACTTCTACTCTGATTGCTAAGAACTTCTAAAGCATAGGAAAATAACAGAATGTGATAGAACTGAAGCAAAGTAAAGAATAAATGATAAAGTAAGAGAATAAGAGATAGAAAAATGCTCACAAAAACCCAAGTAATGAAGCCTCCAGCTAGAAAATATCTTCAATACCTACGTTTGTAAGATTGAGAGAAATTTTTGGGGTTGTATAGGGGTTTGCCTCAGTCAAACCCCCGTTTTGGTGTTCCCACCTCCATGAATAACCAAAAGGATAGAAAGAGTGAGAGAAGTAAGCAAATGCAATGTGGTAAAAGCAATCCCCACTTGAGGAGGAGAACCTGTATCATGTAGTAAGGATGCAAATGATAGGGGATAGTGACAAATACCAAGATGCTTAAAGGTGTAAGCAAGGATTAGGAAGCCAACAAGGAAAACAAAGAGAGCTGCAAGAGTCAAGAGTGTTGTAGAGGGTGCTATGAGAATGCAAGAGTGTTGTAAAATCTTGAGAGTTTGAGGATTTTGTAGCAAGTAAGGGGAGTTGCGCAAGAAAAATAAAGATAGGAGAATGTTTGAGAGAGGAGCCAATAAGGAGTAGAAGAAGTTAGAGGTTAGAGAGACAAATGAATTGAAAGAATAACATTTAATGAGGGAAAAGAAGCTTCTTCAACTATTACAAGGAATCTTGGGCCATTACCGCCTACAAAAGGTGAGGACAAGTGGAAAAAATGCTCAGAAATCGTCATTTGAATGTTGAAACATCACAGGACGCTAGTGCGGCATGCAGACATCCGCACAGCACGCTAGTGTCCGAACACATCACGCTACAAAACAACACAAACAAGAAAAAGCACAAAGTTTGATGCAAAGTAGACGCACAAGGGTAGCTACTGAAAAGGGGTACTGGAGCATCTTGAAAAGGATACTATAGAGGAAGAAGACAACTCTTTAAACCACGTAAGCATGCCCCTAGGTTGAAGACATAAAAAATAGATGCATTAGACAAGAAAAACCTGCACCAGACAACAATGTTAGCACACAAAAAACTAAAGGATTTGAGTTAGAAAAGTGAAAGAGACCTTGATGTAGAAGGTTGTCTTAGTACTAGGTGCCATCCCCAAATTAAAAAAATCACACATAGAAGAATTCTTAAAAGTAGAGAAGAAGGGCACATACTTAGGATGAAGAAGATGCAAATCTTTGATTCGATATAGACATAAAAGAAGAGAAGACAGAAAATAATTTAAGAGAAAGAGATGGAGAAGCTAGAAAGGAATGAAAATTCCAAGAGAGATGGCTCCATAGGTACTCGGTCCTAAGGAGGTTTGAATGAAGCACACTGAAGGCCCACATACCAATGATGGAAAAATACTATAGGATGAGAGCATCTCATAGGTCCACAAACCTGCAAGGAGGCAGCCCTCAAGATCTCTCACATGAAGGAAGCCCCATGAAGTATGCGCCTTATAGGCCTATAGACTTGTAAGAAGGAATCCCCCAAGATCTCTCACATGGAGGAAACCAAGATGAAAGTGCCTTACAAGTTCACAAACCTGCAAGGAGGCATCCCCCAAGATATCTCACATGGAGGAAACCTAGAAAAGGGGACTCCACAGAGTCAGAAAGTGGCTTCATAGGTGCACCTACAAAGCGACATGTTTACCCATAGATAAAACATGCCAGAAGACACAAAGTGGCCACATAGGAAAGTAAGCAGATAGTCATGCAGACCGTCAACAAGTTGGAAAGATTTCAAAGGGGTCCCTTGGGAACCCTTCAAAAGAAGAGGGGTCCACTCGAGGGACACACTATTTAAAAAGCAAGGTCTAGTCAAGTTGCCCCCAAGCTAAACACAAAGATATGAGATGGGTCTAGTCAGGCTGCCCCCAAGCTAGACACCATAGAATTCATTTGAGATACAAGCTTTCAAAGGGGGTCCCTCGAGAACCCTTCAAGGTAGCAAGGGGTCCACTCAAGGGACACTTCATTTGAAATACATAGAAAAGAGAGGGGGTCCTTGAGAAGGACACACATCTCCAGAACAAGCTATTACTACCCCCAACATACAGGGGAGGAGAACCATGCAAGATACTTAGTACATACAGGATAGAGGTAGACCTCGATATCACTTGTCATTCAAAGAAGAGGTAGGTGCATTAGCAAAATAAATGAGTGATGGCACCTGAATCATGAAGTTGTTGTATGTTATCCTTCAAGGCCTTACATTCACTAGTGGAATGGCCAGGCACTTGATGGTACGCACAGAAAGAATGTGTTTCTTTATCATGCTTATGAAATTTCTTACGTGTAGGAGAAGGAAGAGTAATTAAGTGGACTTTTAGAAGTCTAAAAAAAATATGCTCTTGCTCAGATAAAGAATGAGGAATAGGAAGCAACCCTTTATCTTGTGGAGAAAAGTTTGACTGCTCACAAGAAGAAGACATGAAGTTGGAAGACAATGGAGGATCCTCATGGAGAGTATTATTCCAGCTAGGGGGATCATAATCTTCCATGGGATCACCATCAAACTTCTTGATAGGACTACCAACATTAACCTCTTTAATAGAAGTGCAATCATCTTCCTCAGAAGGAGGAGGATCGATATCAAGGACATTGCAATTGTTGCTCACATTATCCCATGATACAAAAGAATAATCATCTTTGATAGCGGGTTTGGAAATTGTTATTGGAAGGTCTAAGTGGATCAAGTTGAATTTATATTCCCTAATGAAGGAATCTGTAAAGTCTAGAGAAACCCAATCATCACCAAGACATGTATTTTCTTGGGAAGAGGTAGAAGTAGAAGACTTGAGATTTCTTTCTTCAGAAGGATCTTCTTTAGGGACATCTATCTCAAGAGTATACTTTGTAGTAGGTACTGCTAGAGTAAACATCAACACATTAGAAGACATTGAAGGAATAAGAGTAGGCACAACTAAAGCTTGACCGACAACTGCCATCTCACATAGGTGCATAGCCTTAGGGTCAGCCTTGATTGTGACTACTCGATTATTTCAAACAAACTTAATAGATTTATGCAAGGTAGATGAGACTGCACCCATAGCATGAATCCACAATCTACCAAGAAGAAGGTTATAAGGTAACTTTTCTAACATAAAATATACAAGGGTGGGTATGATAATAGGTCTCAACCTCAAAGACAAGACTATCGTGCCTAGGGCTTGTCAACCAACATTATCAAACCCACGAATGTCAATACAAGAAGCATTAAGAGAAGATGAATCAATATTAATCTTAGGTAATAGATCAATGCTACATACATTGAGCACTGAGCTAGTATCAATGAGAGTATGTCTAATGCCAATTTTATTAATGTTAACTATAATCATTAGAGGATCCACTTGCTTTTGTACTTTCGGAGGCATGAGTTCTTGTGGATAGAATGTAATATTTAGTGAATCCACATGAATATGAGCTATCAACGCATCAACATCTACCAACCTAGTGAAAGAAGGAAAGAGGATCTTTTGTAAGGCTTCTTGAAGCATACCTTGATAAAACAGAGCAGACTAAAGCACTTCCCATAGTGAGATCTTAGTATAAGTAACCCAAGGTTGCTTGACAAGGTCATACTCACTGGGTGCTTTAGTTGTAGGTTTAGGTGATTTAGGAAGGCTTGGTTGTGTATTCATTCTATTCTCATAAGTATGGGATACTGCTTTGTAAGAGGGAGTCATAGAAAGATCAAAAGAATCACCATCAAATGAAACACCATCAATAGAACAAATCCTTTTAGGAGGACTATCCGAAGTCACATAAATGATCGGTCTCTTAGGCCTTTGAGGGGTAGTAGAGACATAGATAACATTTATAGACTCATCACAACTAGTAGAATGATTATTTGAAGAAATATTCTCAACATCGATCCAGGGAGGATCAAATGTGGAAGGAAGTTCATCATTCATTAATGTATCATCTCTAGAAGAGAGTGCATTGGAATGAAAGAGATATTCATCATTCACAAATGCATCATCTCTAAAAGAGAGTGCATTGGAATGAAGAGAAGGTAGAGTCACATTAAGAAAGGTATCAATGATTTCATCTTCTTTCAACAAGATATCCTCTGAAGCAAGAGGACTCTCATGAAAAGGATCAAAGATACAAAGTGACATGGGAAAAGCCAAGTCACTATCACATGCATGAAATGGAATATTATTAACATTATGAAAAAATTAGATACTAAACTAATAAAAGAAGATATTAAATTCATTTTGATGATAGAAGTAAGAAACACTGAGAATCTAGATTTTCTATTTTTTTCAATATTTTCTAGGTTCTAGTAATTTGCATTTTTAGAGGTCTTCAGAGCGAAATTTGAGGTCAGAACTTGCATCGGTCCATAAAATTTGATAACTGAAGCCATAGTATTTTAGGGACTAAATTAGTCCTCTTGGAGATCTTTCTAACAGTGCAAGTAGTTTAGAATTCTGAGCACCGAGTCAAAAGTTATGACCCCACCAAGTTGGGGTAAATAAATTCCTAGTTTTTTGAAAAAAGCTTATCTTCACGTCGGGTTCACCAAAATGTAGAGAAGGGGGATTTTCTACTCACAAGTTCTCTTCACTTAGAGATCCTCATGGGGTGAACTTCCCTAAACTACCTCAAGGAACAGTGATGGGAGTTCTAGAATCCAAAAGAGCAGGTCACGAAGATTTTCTGGACAAACTGGTGGGCTCTCGGCCAAAGGACGAAAGCGTGGAATATGGACAACAGTGCGGCACACTAGCGTCCTAGAGGCATGCTGGCGTCTCGTATGGACTAGAGAGTGAATTTATCACATAAAATAGCTAAATGACTACTTCTACTCCAATTTCTAAGAACTTCTAAAGTACAGGAAAATAACATAATGTGATAGAACTGAAGCAATGTAAAGAATAAATGATAAAGTAAGAGAATAAGAGATAGAAAAATGCTCACGAAAACCCAAGTAATGAAGCCTCTAGCTAGTAGATATCTTCAATACATATGTTTTTAAGATTGAGAGAAAGTGTTGGGGCTATATAGGGGTTTGCCTCAGTCAAACCCATGTTTTGGTGTTCCCACCTCCACAGACAGCCAAAAAGATAGAGAGAGTGACAAAAGTAAGCAAATGCGACGTGATAAAAGAAATCCCCGCTCGAGGAGGAGAACTCATATCACAAATTAAGGATGAAAATTATAGGGGATAGTGACAAATCCCAAGATGCTCAAAGGTGCAAGCAAGGATTAGGAAGCCAACAAGGAAAAAAAAGAGAGCTGCAAGAGCCAAGAGTGTTGTACAGGGTGCTATGAGAATGCAAGAGTATTATAAAATCTTGAGAGTTTGAGGCTGTTGTAGCAAGTAAGGGGAGTTGTGTAAGAAAAAGAAAGATAGGAGAATTCTTGAGAGAGGAGCCAAGGAGTAGAAGAAGTTAGAGGTTAGAGAGACAAATGAATTGAAAGAACAACATTTAATGAGGGAAAAGAACAACATTTAATGGGGGAAAAGAAGCTTCTTTAGTCGTTACAAGGAATCTCGGGCTATTACCACCAACAAAAGGTGAGGACAAGTGGAAAACATGCTCAGAAATGATCATTTGAACTTTGAAACATCGTAGGATGCTAGCGCGGTGCGTAGATGTCCACACGACATGCCAGTTTTTAGACACATCATGCTACAAAACAACATGATTAGGAAAAGTGAAAAGTTCAATGCAAAGTGGATGGACAAGGGTAGCTACTGAAAAGGGGTGCTAGAGCATCTTGAGAAGGGAAAAAGGTTGATGCAGGGGCTAAAATGAGCCTACACAAGATGCTAGGGAAGTGGACACTAAAGAAAATGCAAACATGTATGTGAAATTGAAAGGGGTGCAATTTTACGACATTACATATACTAACAACATCAAATACTTTCTAATTGCATATGTTTTTTTGGGATGCTAGGTCTACTAAGGATCTGTACACTATACCTATAGTGGGGTGATGGAACAAGCATGTCTAAATTTGTTTCTAGAAAAACAAGTGCTTTTTCTCTCACATTTTCTTCACTCTCACCCATTTGATACCAAAAGCATCATATAGTTCAATGGTATCCCACATAGAATTCCTATAAATCTTCAACCTCTCGTCCTTAGTAGAATATGTGATTCTAAGCCGAGACACTACAAGTTTTGAATCATCATGGACTCTTAAGAATTTGATCCCATATATTAATAATGCATCTAAACCGAACAATAAGGCTTCATACTTAGCCACATTATTGGCACATTCCAAGCTTATCCTAAAGGTGAAATTATAATTTTTAATATTTGATGACATTAACACAAAACTTGAACCATTGCCTTCATTTGAACATGCACCATCAAAGTGCACATCCAAAATTATATCAATTTAAAGATATTAATGTAGAGGAAATAAATAAGGTCTACCTTCTTGTCAAACTTATTATCAAAATATGTGATGAAACATCTTGGTTTAGTTTCAAAATATAAAATATGATTATTTTCTTCATTTATATTCTTTATGTAATTGGATCTATATTCTATGTATGGGTATGGTAGTATAAGATAAATCCATTTGGATGCTACAACCAATCGAATTTTTTCATTCTTAGACAATAGCATACCCCACTTGGCTAGACAATCAACAATTATGATGTCCATTGAAAATTATTTCCTTGGGTATATAACAAGATACACTTTGACATTATTTAATATTATATTCATTTAGAGAGAATCCATGAAAAATATTTTTCCATAAAATTTTTGAACTTATAAGCCTAGTTGGTTCATGACTTCTGGAGACATCACATTACTAGATGTCCCATAGTCTAACATACAATTATGTACAAATCTACCTTTTATTAGCAAATATGCATAGAGTGGATCAATTTTCTATTGATTACTAGTAAACATAATTCCCAACCACATATTAAGGGATTCTTGGATATTAGCTTCATCTGTAGGATTTTTAGGATCACTAGTAGCTTCTAGGTTGATTGGTGAATTAATATAAATAAATACCACTTGTTTATGTTTATGGATTCTAAGTAATTCCTTGACTAGCACTTGAACCTTTAGTTGACTCAATGCTTGAGCCATATAAATTTATTGATATGTTGGTAAGGGAGTCGATTGTGAAACAATTACAATCTTAGTGCCATGGATGAAAGGCATGACTTAATCATTAACATTAAACTATCTCATATTCATTTTATTTCCAACTTCTTTGATAGCCTTTTGTTTCTAATTTGTTGCTTCTTTGGTCTGATTTTTCTTAGAATTATTTCATCTACCTTTGATTTCTCCATATTTTTGGTTGGAACATCAACACTCTTATGTTTAGGGACACTTTTTTTGCATGTGAGTATCTAGCACTTGCACTTTTCAGTTAGGTGGTGATCTTCCCACTTCCCTATTTACAACCTTTTTAGTGTCATGTGCAACTTATTTTATTTTTCCTAATGGTACAACAACACTTCCAACTTGATCATTTCCACTTAATTTCCTATTACTTAGTCAATATTCACTTTAGACCTACATGCCAACAACCTCTATGAGAGCTTTAATATCCCCATCAAATGGTTTGTCTCTCTTATACCTTTACTACATCAATTCTTTGAGTTGATTGAAATCCTTATTTTTTAGCTCATACAAATTGTGATGGCTTTCATAATCACATTGAAATAATTCTTGCTCATAGTATACATAAAACTAGTCCACCATATCATCCTTATATTACGAAGGTTTACCATACTCATTACAAAATTATTTCTTCTTTTCAAGTGTTATAGAAATAACACACTTAGTTGGATCATGAGGTAAATAAAATTTGACACCATAATGAATCTTGTTGGAGATTTGTGGATCCTTCCTCAAGGGATTAAGAGTGTGTATTTCTTGATGTCTTTTATTAATGTGTCTAGGAACCATATGCTATTCATTTTTTCTAGGTTTCTTAGACTAGTCATGATTACGGGATCAATTATGTAACCTTTGTTGGAAGTTTGGAGATGTTAGAATCTTGAGTTTTTGTGAGCTTCTTGGGTGTTGTCATTCATGCCAACCCGTTGTATAAAGAGAATTTTGGAAAGGTTGGTATTGATGTCAACACATGTTGTTGTTGTTGATGTCCTACTTCAGTATAGTTGCAGAGGTTGTTGTCCTGACTTGTGTTTGGGGAAGATTGTTGGAGTTGGAAATGTTGCATGTTGCAGATGTGTTATAGAGATGTTAGTAATGTTTTTGATGAAGTTGGTTCACTTGGTTTCCAAGTGCTTTTGAGAAAATTTGAATAAAAGAGAGTTTAGTGTGACAAAGTAGTTTTCAGTGTTTTTCTCTATATTTATTCATGATTGAAGATATTCTAATGTGGTTTGGGTGTGATGATTAGAGGTGTCATATCTAGATTTTTAGGTTATGGATCATACTATAGTGGAAGATGTGTTTGACAATATGTCTATCTAGTGAAACAAGGTGTCTGGGAGAAATGAGATTGCTCCGCAATGAATGTTTTGGTGTTGTAGATCTGGGCACATGCTTATATTGTTAGTATCTACCTTCCCTTGAATTTTCAAGTGTTCAGTTTTTTCACAAAGTTGTCTAGTGTGTTGGATGTCTGTGCCAGTGTGTTTAGTTGCACAAAATGAAGGTGTTCTTGAGTTTCATGTGGTTGCAGTAGTTGTGGTGAATATTCTAATGATGTGGAATATTTTGATATGTTGTATGGATATTGTGGAATGTTGTTGTGTTGTTTGCAAGATGTTTTTAGACCTTGATAGGTGTGTTTGGAGTGTCTTATTAATGTTAGTGTAGGTTTGGATGACCTAGCATGCTAGCGCTAATTATGAAGGATAATTGTTGTTTGAGGAAGTGTTGAGAAGTGTGTTGGTATATATTTGGGTCAAAATTAAGTAGTGGTGTGGTTTGGATTCACTTCTTTATATCGTGTAAGTGTTTGGTGTTGACCTATTTGATGTTGCATGGTTGAGGTGTATACATTTCCTTAAGGCCAACCTAATTGAAATTTTTTAGGTCGTGGAGGGTATAAATGAAAGAAGAATTGTTGTGTGGATTAAGAGAAGAGTGTGTGATGTGAAAGATGTGAATGTGATCAAGTGTGATGATTTGAGTGTGAGCCTTAATGCTTATGACTTCTTGATGCAGTGATAAGAAGGTGTCTACGTTTTAGTCTATTTGATGAGTTGTTTGTGCTTTAGTGGAACTGTACCTTTGACATATGAGAGATGCATTGTTAGTAGTTCAAATTGGTAGTGAGCCAACCCTTCTTCTATTCTTCTTTCTTTTGGATAGTGATTCCTATGCCAGTGAGCCACCGATAGTGATCCTTTCTTTATCTTTCTGGGTAGTGAGCTCTTGGTAGTGAACCTTATTGTATTTGGTGTTGCAATTCATATAATAGTGAGCTAATCCTCATTGTGTTTTTTCCACTTAGGTTTTCGACATAAATTTGATGTTCTTGTGTGTTTGATGTGTTTGCATTATTTCTTTACATTTTTACATTATGATAATGCATGTTAAGGGTTTAAGGGTCAATGCAGATATGAGGGTTTTTAATGTTTTAAAATATATAACTAATTCACCCCCCCTCTTAGTTGTCCTATGCATCTAAAGATTGGTATAAGAGATGTGGTTCCCAAGAAGAAGTTTAACCGCTTGAGGTAGATCCGAATGAAACACAAGAAAGGTATCAAAGCTCCTTTGTTCGATGGAACAAATTTTACCTATTGGAAAGATAGGATGGAGTCCTTTATGGTTTCTCTTGGGTTTGGTTTTTGAAAGTTTATTGAAAAAGGTTACTATGCGTACAAATGGTTTGACAAGTGATGATGAGATCAAGGATTATGAAAATAATGGAAAAGCATGGAATGCAATCCTGAGTGGTCTTTCTGATTCTAAACTTGGAAAGGTGATAAGTTTGAAGTCTGCTAAAGAGATCTGACAAAGTTGGAAGGTATCTATGGAGGAGATGAAAAGGTCAAACAAGTGAAGATGTAGAACTAAAAAGCCAAATTTGAAACCCTAAGGATGTTTGAATATGAAGATATTACTGCCTACATGCTCAGAGTTGATGAAGTTGTCAATGCCATCAATGGTCTTGGTGGAAAGTTGGATGAAAGCGAAGTTGTGAAAAAGGTATTAAGAACTCTACCTAAAGCATATAGTTCTAAAGTTTCTACTATCGAGGAAGCTCAAAATTTGGATAATTATTCTAGAGATTAGATGTTTGGTGCTTTAACTTCTTTTGAAATGAGAGAGTTTGCTCAAGATGCTACAAACAAAGAAGTTGCTTTTAAAGTCGGCAAAGTGGAAAAGGATGATGGATTGGATCCAGATGATCTTGATGAGGTGGAATCAAACTTTGTGAGAAGATTCAAAAAGGGTACTAGAAAATAAAGAGGTAAGCTACCTTTCAAATGTTTCAATTGTGGAAAGATAGGTCATTATGCGTCTAAATTTCCAATCAAAGTTACTAATGACAAACAAAAGGATCATAAGGATAAAATTATCAAAAAGAGTTATTATGTTGAAAAGGACAATGAATTTAAATATTGGAACTAATTCTACTAATATTGAAAGATGTGTGAAGGAAAGTTCTTTAGAAATAGGTGTTAACATTGATGAACTATGTTGACTTCTTTTCATGGTAGAGAGGAGAAGAATTACTAGATCATTGACATTGAATGCTCAAATCATATGACAGGTGATAGGAGTAAGTTTTTTAAGCTTGAAAAGTATGGAAGTGGTCTTGTTAAGTTTGGTGATGATACATCTGCTAAGATCTATTGGGAAAGGTTCAATTAGTTTTGATTGCAAGCATAAAATAGATGATGTTCTTTATGTCAAGGGTCTTCAACATAATCTTCTAAGTGTAGGAAAAATATGTAGCAAAGGATATAATCTTGTATTTTAGAATGGTGGTTGTGAAATCAGAAAAAGAAGCTTCGGTATTCTGGTTGTTGTTGGAACAAGGACATGAGGTAATTTCTACCAACTCAAATGTAGTAGTGCAAATTTCTTTATGTTTCAAACTAATGAAAGTTGGTTATGGCATAGAAGATTGGGTCACATCAATTTTGATAGCCTAGTGAGGATAATTTCTACTGATGCTATGAGAGATTTTCCAAAGATTACAAAGCCTATTATTGCCATTTGCAAGGAATTTCAATTGGAAAGAAAACAAAGACAAGATTCAAGACAAAATAATATTCTATCATAGGTCCCTTGGAGTTAGTGCATATAGATCTATATGGCTACTAGAATTAGAAGCTCACATGGTGACAATTATTTCATTTTATTAATTGATGATTATTCTAGAATGGTTTGGGTTACATTTCTTAAAGAAAAACCAAAAGCTCTAGACAAGTTTAAAGCATTTAAGGCTATGGTTGAGAATGAAATGAATATGAAAATCAAATGTTTGAGATCTGATAGAGGTGGTGAGTTTATTTCAAATGATTTTAACAATTTTTGTGTAGATCATGGAATGATAAGGAATTTATCAACCCCTTAGATTCCTCAATAGAATAGAGTTGTAGAAGGAAAAACATAACAGTTCAAGATGTAGCTAGGACAATGATGAAGGAAGCTAATCTTTCAAATGTCTATTGGAGAGAAGAAATTCATACTACAGTCTACATTCTTAATAAATTTCAAGCAAGAGTGAATAGTTCAAAGACACCCTATGAGTTATGGTATGGTAAACCTCCTATTATGAAATATTTCAAATTTTTTTGAAGCAAGTGTTATATCAAAAAAGATGAAGAAAACTTAGGAAAGTTTGATGCAAGATCTGGTGAAGGAATCTTCCTTGGATACTCTACAAGAAGCAAGTCATATTGGTGCTACAACAAAATATTGAAGAATATTGTTGAGAGTGCAAGTGAAGTGGATGAAGAACCACATCAAAGTTCATTATTGATAGAATAATATGAATATGATGAATACACTTGCAGTGAAGAAGAAAAGACTGAAGATAAAAGGAAAAGAGTTGATAGTTGAAGAGGAAGAAGCTCCAAAAAAGAATCCTAAGACTCCTAAGTATGTGCAGAAGAATCAGTCAGAAGATCAGATCATTAGAGATACGATAAAAGGTGCACTGACAAAAAGAAAAGTTGCTATGATAGAAGAACAAGTAAATTTATGTTTACTTTATGAGGCAGAACCAAAAATAGTGACTAAGGCATGCAAATATGAGAATTGGGTCAAAGCAATGAAGGAATAGTTAGAACAAATAGAGAAGAATTTGACTTGGGAATTGGTCCCAAGACTGACAAATAATAATGTGATTGGTACTACTAAGTGGGTATTCTAGAACAAGTTGATTGTAGATGGAAAAGTTTTCAGGAAAAAGGCTATACTTTTGTGTAAGGGTTACTCATATGTTGAAGGTATACATTTTGAGGGAACTTTTCTTTGGTTGCAAGAATAGAAGATAT
Organism: Sequoia sempervirens; assembly: GCA_007258455.2. Taxonomy (NCBI): domain Eukaryota; kingdom Viridiplantae; phylum Streptophyta; class Pinopsida; order Cupressales; family Cupressaceae; genus Sequoia; species Sequoia sempervirens. The sequence continues at coordinate 1,061,376,888 of VDFB02271358.1, forward strand.
CAAGATTCTTTTAGCTTTTGCAAAACATAAATATTTCAAATTTTATCAGATGGATGTGAAGTCTGCATGCTTGAATGGTGAATTGGAAGAAGAGGTATACATTGAGCAACTAGAAGGTTTTCAATTGTCAGAAGATACAAATATGGTCTGAAGATTGAGGAAAGCATTGTATGGATTGAATCAAGCTCCTAGAGCTTGGTATGCCAGGTTAGATAAGTACTTATTGAAGCAGGGTTTCAAGAAAGGTACTGTAGATAGCAATCTATATTTCAAAGTCGAAGGAGAACAAATATTAATTGTGGTATTATATGTTGATGAAATAATCTTTAGAGGAAATGAAGATATGTGTAAAAGGTTTGTAGAAGAAATGCAAAAAGAATTTGAGATGTCAATTTGTGGGGAGATGAATTTATTCCTTGGTTTGTAGATTAGTCAATCAAAGAAAGGTATATTCATATCACAATCTAAGTATATTAAGGAAACATTGAAGAAGTTTGGAATGGATGAGTCTAAACCAATATGTACTCCTATAGTTACTAGTTGTAAGTTGAGAAAGAATGATATCTCCTAAGAAAATCATAGCAAGTATAGATTAATGATTGGTGGATTATTATACCTTATTGCTACTAGACCAGATATCATGCATTTAGTTTGTCTTGTGGCTAGATTTCAAGAAGATCCCAAAGAATCTCATGTTGCAATAGTGAAGATGATATTCAAATATTTGAAGGGAAATTTGGATTATGGTTTGTGGTATCCTAAGGATACTGACTTCTCTTTGAGTTCATATGCATATGCAGATTGGGATGGATGTGTAGATGACATGAAAAGTACAAGTGGTGGTGCTTTCTTTCTTGGAAGCAGGTTGGTTTCATGGATAAGTAAGAAGTAGGATTCAATGCCATTATCTACTATAGAAGAAAAATATATTGCAACAACATCATGTTGTACACATGTGTTGTGGATGTTGCAAACATTGAAGGATATTTGAGTTTCATATGATGAACCTATTCCTATCATGTGTGACAATACAAGTGTAATCAATATTTCAAAGAATTTTATAAGGCATTCAAGAACAAAACATATCTCAATCTGGTATCACTTCTTGAGAGAGAAATTTGCAAAGAATGAGGTGAAGTTGGATTATGTGCCTACTAAGGATCAGGTTGTTGATATTTTTATAAAGGCTCTTCCAAAAGATACTTTTGAGTATCTCTCAGAGAATTTAGAGGGTACTGCCCCTTCTTCTTTCAACTAGATGCATGAGTGTGTGCATATGTCCAAGAAGCATTTCAAGATACATTCTTGGTCTTGGATTGATGCTGAAGGCTACCTCTTAGTGGGAGTAGGTAGTAGTGGTTGCTGGATGGTGTAGTTAGATGGAGCATATTTTGTGCCCCTAAGTGGGAGTATATAGGAAGTGAGTGTAGAAGACGCAAAACTATGGAAAGAGAGATTTGTTGTTTCCCTTTGAATTTTGTCAAAGGGGGAGAGAAAAATAGTTCAATATATAAAAGAAAGTGTAGAGGAGAGAAAATGATGATCTAGCCCTTTTCCATTGATGTCAAAGGGAGAGAAAGTTAAAGTGGTTGAAAAACCATAAGGGGAGAAAGAAAAACATTTTGAAAAACACTAGTATAGTGTATGAGAGAGAATTGTTTGATGTGAAAAGGAGGAGAGTAATCTAGAATATAGGTGTTGTAGGAGAAGAAGTCTATGAAGAGACAGGATGAAGAGTAAATATTTTTTCGAGTCAGGGGGAGTACTGCTTATTGAAGTATTTATGTTGGTTTCTTTTGTTGTTGATGGTTTTTTCAGAAAGAAAGTGTTGCCATCAATGAAAAGGGGGAGATTGTTGGAATTTTGGAGATGTTGGAAGCTTGAGTTGTTTGTGAGTTTCTTGGGTGTTGTCATTGATTCCAACCCCTTGTATAAAGACAATTTTGGAATGGTTGGTATTGATGTCAACACATGCTAGTGTTGTCATTGATGTCCTACTTTAGTATAGTTGTAGAGGTTGTTGGCCTAACTTATGTTTGGGGATATTGTTGTAGTTGGAAAGTGTTGCATGTTGTAGATGCTATACATGTGTTGTAGAGATGTTAGTAACATTATTAATGAAGTTGGTTCACATGGTTTCTAAGTGATTTTGAGAAAATTTGAATAAAAGAGAGTTTAGTGTGACATAGTAGTGTTCAATGTTCTACTCTGCATTTCTTCATGATTGAAGATATGCTTATGTGGTTTCGATGTGATGATCATAAGTGTTCATAGGTGTCATATCTAGAGTTTTAGGTTATGGATCATATTGGAGTGGAAGCTATGTTTGACAATATGTTTGTCTAGTGAAACAAGGTGTTTAGGAGAAATGAGACTGCTTTGCATTTTTTTGCAGTGAAGGTTCTAGTGTTGTGGATCTAGGAACATTCTTATATTGTTTGTATCTACCTTAGCTTAAAGTTTCAGGTGCTGAGTTTTTCTGCAAAGTTGTTTGGTGTGTTTGATGTTTGTGCCAGTGTGTCTGGTTGCACAAAATAAAGGTGTTCTTGAGTTTCAAGTGGTTATAATAGTTGTGGTGAATATTCTAATGATGTGGAATATTTTGAGATGTATAGATATTTTTGAATGTTTCTTTGTGGTCCATGAGATGTTTCTAGACCTTGAGAGGTGTGTTTGGAGTCGCTTGTTTGTATCTACCTTAGCTTAAAGTTTCAGGTGCTGAGTTTTTCTACAAAGTTGTTTAGTGTGTTTGATGTTTGTGATAATGTGTCTGGTTGCACAAAATAAAGGTGTTCTTGACTTTCAAGTAGTTATAATAGTTGTGGCGAATATTCTAATAAGGTGGAATATTTTGAGATGTTGTATAGATATTTTTGAATGTTTCTTTGTGGTCCATGAGATGTTTCTAGACCTTAAGAGGTGTGTGTGGAATCACTTGTTAGTGTTACTATAGGTTTGGATGACCTGGCATGCTAGCGCTAATTGTAGAGGATAATTGTTGTTTGAGGAAGTTTTGAGAAGCGTGTTAGTGTAGATTTGGGTTCCAATTAAGTAGTGGCATGTTTTGGATTCACTTCTATTGTGGAAGTGTTTGGTGCTAACCTATTTGATGTTGCATGGTTGAGGTGTATATGTTACCTTAAGGCCGACCTAATTGAGATTTTTTTACATCACAAAGGGTGTAAATAGAAAGTGAATTGATGTGTGGATTAAGAGTAGAGTGTGAGATGTGAAATATGCAAATGTGATCAAGAGTGATGATCTGAGTGCGAGCCTTAATGCCTATGAATTCCCGATGTAGTGAGCAGAAGTTGTCTACATTTTAGTTTGTTTTATGAGTTAATGCTTATGCTTCAATGAAAATGTACCTTTGGAATATGATAGATGCATTGTTAGTAGTTCAAATTGGCAGTGATCCACCCCTTCTTCTATTCTTCTTTCTTCTGGACAGTGAGTCCTATGGAAGTGAGCCATCAATAATGAGTTTTTCTTTATCTTTCTGGGTAGTGAGCCCTTGGTAATGAGCCTTATTGTATTCGGTGTTGAAATTCATATAATAGTGAGTTAATCCTCACTGTGGTTTTTCCCTTTTTAGGTTTTCCATGTAAATATGGTGTTCTTGTGTGTTTGATGTGTTTGCATTACTGCTTTACATGTTTACATTTTGATAATGCATGTTAAGTGTTCAATGTTTGTTAAGGGTTTAAGGGTCAATGCAAATCTAAATCTTGATGAGAGTTTTTGATGTTTTAAAGTATACAATTGATTCACCTCCTCTTACTTTTCTTGTGCATCTAAAAACCTTTGACCCTCATTGAGATTTCTAGAAACCCTATTAGAAGGAAGTCTATTCTCATTCTTAGTAAATCTATATGAGAGGTCTTTCATTATTTTTTCTATCTTATATTTAACTATGAGGGGATTACTTGATGTCATTGCATTTGGTTTGTGTATTTTCACATTATCTCTTTTGACTATATTCCTAGATGTTCTCATGTTTCTCTCTATATTAATTGCAAAAACATAAGCCTCCCTCAATGTTTTAGGTTTATTACCATGCAAGAAATAGATAGATATTTTAATCATGAACCAATTGTTGAAGTCAACAAAACCTTCATTCACCCCTTTCTTGATGGTAGTGAGCTTGTGAATTGTGAAACTGGAATCCAATATTTCCCATATTGCAATATAAAGACCCTCATAAACTCATCCCATGAGTCTATGCTACTATTTGGAAGCTTCTATACCATTCCTTGGAACTTTGTTCTAATAACTACACAAAGAGTTTCATCATGAAATCTTCATCCTCTTTTTCATACTCATTAGTTATATTGATAAAGAATCTTAGTTGATCCTCATTGGTGAGAACATTATTGCCTTGAAGCTTTGGTAATTTCCCCCTAATCTCATTTGAAAATGGATTAAGATAATGTGTGATGCCATAAAATTCAATTTTCCTTTATCTCTCCATTTCAAGTGGTTGTCTTTTCAAAATTTATATTTGAGAATCTCTTTGGGGTTGATATCTTGAATTTTGATGAATATTGGGTCATGGATGATATTGTTGATTAGGGATATGTTCCAGTTACATTGCATATTGTGTGCTTTCTAGTTTGGAATGTTATGATCATTATGTTGATTGATAGATTTCTTATAATCAATGTTTTGATCTTGAATAATCCCTTGACCATGTTGATAAAGTTGAGATTGTTGTAGCTCAATCTAGGCTTGTATTTTACATTTCCTCTATCTAAGTTAGCTAGTTAAGTCAATATTATCATTTACCTCTCTTTCCCTACATTCTACTTCTAATTGGATGTTGTGAGATAAGAGGCATTTGTTGCACATGGGTCTCTTCATTCTCAAGAGATCACTAGGGAACAAACTACCCTTATCCACCTCAACATGGAAGGATTTTGGGGGAAATAGATGCAAGTTGAATTCTACAGGGAGCTGCTTTATAATACGAGAGAGTGAAGCTCCTAGATTCTTGCATCAAATAGAGGAGCTCTCAGCCAAAAGATGGAAAAGTAGATTCAGGATGCCAATGTAGTGCGTTGTCTTCCAAAGTGTGTGTTGGCATCCTAAGCAATAGAAAGCTCAGGAGCCTAAGTGAGTAGGACAAGGATTCACTTACTAACTTAGGCCATAAGTGTATTGAGAAAAATAACCAAATAGAAAGCAAAAAACTTAGAACAAAACACGAGAACTTGGGGAAAACTTACCTTCAACTAGACGTTCGATTCTTCCTCCAAGATCCACTTTGCAACCTACACATAGAAGAATGAGGGGAAAAGGTTGGGGTTGTATAGGGGCCTACCTTAGTCAGACCCCCGCTTTGGTGTTTCCACCTCCATGGACAACCAAGTTGGAAAGGAATGTAAACAAAGTAGCAAAGCGTGTGGTGAAAGAAAAACCCACTTCAGGAGCAGAACCTGCACCACAAAGTAGCAAATGAGCAAGTAGGAGAAAAGAGTAAGGAAGAGAGAGTGTTACCCATAGGCCTAGACCCTCTTCGAAGCATATAGGCACATCGTTGAGCACTTGATTAAGAGCTCTAGTTGCTGGAAGGACCTTAGCTCAACATGGCTTCACTTGTGAGAGTGCTGCTATCAAGAATGAAGAGAACTCAAGAGTGAAAATGTAGAGAGAGCTTCACTAAATGGCTTGAACCTCCAAATGAGAGCCAAGGAGGGATTTTTGTTGCATACAAGGGCAACAAAGAGCCATTACATCCAAATTCTGATTGCTAGGACACATGTTGAGAGAGTCAAGATTTGAGATTCCCTATTTCAAACTCACAAAACCACCAGGATGCTAGCGTGCCACGTAGAAGTCTACGAACCATGTAGGAATCCAAGGCCTAGATTTTTTGAGAAATGTGCCACTAGGCTTCTATTGCTCTACCATTGGTCCACATGGGGTCAGAATCACAAAATTATGACTCATGGGATTTTTTCCATTAATGCTCTAAGTGTCATAAATGCTAGGAAAAAGTGCAAAAATATGGAATTGCCCCTAGGTGCAATTTTGTGACATTACATTTTTCCCCCACTTTAGTGGGCTCGATTTTGGGAAAAAATCAGCCACACTAAAGTAGAGAAGAAAAAAATTCACCTCAAATTTGAATTTTATGGATTTGCATTCCAAGAAAAGGGGTCTCAAAGGCTCCCAAGGTCAAGCTAATCGATACTGAAGGTGCCCCCAACGACCGAGCTCAACAAGTAGTGACAAAGCGATTACAAAAAATCATGCAAAACTTTAACTTACAAAACTAAAATTTTAGGACAACCTTGAAAATCAGAAGAAGCTACCACGACGAGAAGAACGGTCAAGAAAAAGTCATTGATTTGGAAGAAAAATATGATCAAGAGGTGACTATATGCCCCCTCCTTAGTTTTCCCCTAGCTTGGTGGGGTAAATTTAGGAGGAATTGAGGAGCCACAAACTCTAGAAAAAATGGGCCCGAGGGGGCCTATATATACCTAGGTGGGCCCCCAAAAGGGTCATTTTCACTATTCATTGCAAGCAAATTATTGAGTTTTATGAGAGAAAAGTCAGCAAAATGTCAAGCAGGAAGGAGTATGAGGTTCCTAGACTGGAGCAACTACGAGACAACATAGCTGAGGGTCATGAGGTGGACCAAGTAGGTCTCAAAACCTCTTTTTTTTGTGAATTTTGGCTCTTTTTTAGAATTTTTCCATCGTTGAGCTGTGTAGGAGTCTATTTTAGGCACCTGTGTCCAAAATGTGTGTTGTCTAGAATGTGCGTCGAAGTACCAATCCTGTGTTGGCATCTCGAGGATGCACTGTCATCATCAAGGCATCCAAGGTGGACAGGGACGTATGTGCGACACACAGATGTCTGCGTGACGTGCATAAGTCTTAAAAAAAAATTATTTTCAAATTAAGATGTGATGTTCCGACTTAGAATTTTTTTCACTTTTGTAGGAGTATCCAAAGCTTCATGAGCATCCTAGAGGGAGAGCTTTCTGATTGGTTCGTGAGCAGAGGGACCGTATCATGGTGGATGAGGTCACACATCTGGAGCGAGTCAGTCTTTGGCATGTATTCACCATGCAAGAGATGCACTACCATGAGAGGATGCTCACAGTGCTAATGGAGCAGTGGGATGCCACCATGTCATCTTTTTAGTTACCTATTGGGTAGATGACTATCACACTCAAGGATGTCTATCAGATCCTCAGACTACCCATCCGTGGGCGACAGGTGGCCCTTGATGATACTTGATCAACACAGGAGTAGATGAAGGGAGTACTCTACTGCTCAGGGTGGACAGATGGTGACAATGACATGGGCCACATCTGTACACATTGGTATGATCAGGCATGGACCACTACACCATTGCTGTGTCGGGTGATGGTTATGACTGTTGCATTTCGGATCACAATAGATAGGCGAGGCTCTCACCTTCACGGGGGCTTCGTCCTTACTATTAGAGAGATGGTAGAGCATAGGATGATTTTTACCTAGGGGTGTATTATGTTAGCGCACCTGTACCAGGAGTTAGGCTGGTACATACACTATGAGTATCGTAGTCTTATAGTGTGTACACTTTTGTAGGTGTGGGATTTCGCCCACATCATGTGCACAAGGCCAGTTGGTTTTCCCCAACAACAACCATATCACATCCCCATGGCCTATCAATTGGTATGATATGATAGGGTAGTGGAGGTATGGGGACTTGCAGTTTTGGTAGTTACAATTTGATACTCTTACGGCAAACGAGATTAGATGGAGACCCTATCAATTTTTTAGATGGGTAGATGATAGCAGGCACCTGAGGAACTTGCAGTGGGACCATTTTCTAGTAGGTCACTGTGATTATATTATCTTACCATACTACTAGAGTCAGGTCATGCGACAACATGGTCATCTATAGATGATTCCACCAGCTGTGCCCACATATAGTAGGGACCATAGGAGCACAAATAGACTTGGGGATCACCCCCACCCCACCATCACCAATTTTGTCCCCTTAGATGATGATGAGCTTGACCATGATTTTCCACCTATAGTGATAGTAGATAATGTCGGGAGTGTTGTAGAATTTAGAGGGTGGTGGGATAGGCACCATCCTCCACCTGTGTTTGGCAAGGGTATCCCTAGAGGGGATCCAAGCCCGTAGGAGGACGTGCCACCTCCACCTCCACAAGATAGATAGAGAGGGTGGTAGTAGGTCGACAAGGAGGAGGAGGCGACACCGTAGAGGTCGAGGCAGTGGAGGAGGTTAGAACCCTCAATAGCTAACCCTATCTCGTCGGTGCCACCAACACCTAATACTATGGAAGTTGTGGCTCTAGAAGCTCTGGGAGTGGCCACCAATATCGGTGGTGTGGGTCCCTACGCCCCTCCTCACCATGATCCCACATGGCAGCTAGGGGACCTAGGTATATAGAGCATGCTATTTACATTCAGTACTTTTATTTTTTTCATTTATGACTATATGCATATGCCATGTGATACTGATTTCTCTCTTTCTTTTTGTGGTTGCAAAGGATGCATAGGGATGGACTGGGCTAATGGCTTAGTGTATATCGAAGGTGCCCCTAACATGCCCATTTAGGGGATGGTTCTCGAGGCTTTCTGACTAGTGTCTACGAGGTGACACGCTCACACCTTTGAGCTCATAGCATGCCTGAGGACCATCTATGAGGAGCGGGGAGCAGAGATTATTCAACTAACTGTAAAGCTTACCACTATTCAGGGACAGTGTAACCAGCTATCGTGGGAGCTGCAAATGGTGCTCATGGAGTGAGACATGATAGTGAGGAGGGATGATGCCACCAAGAAAGTGCGTGACACCTTCAGAGCCACCTTGATGACCCCGATGGGTAGCTGACAACTGTGATCCTGATAGATGCCCAACGGTTGTAGCATGATTTGAAATATGCATGAATGACTATATGATCATTGCAGGGAGAGATCCGATGGATGCAGGTAGCTCTATCTGCATCACACTCACATTGATCTCAATCCATAACCAATGTGCAGCCTCTCCCTAGATCACAACAGTAGCAGCCAAAGCTGGAGGGCTCAGGGAGCCACGCGTCGCAACCATAGGGGCTCCTGATTTTGTATATCATTTTTGTGGCAATAGATACATATATAATTGTAGATCTTTTGTATAGACACATATTCAGTAGCCACTCATTTTTGATAGTAGTGGCCCTATACATGTACATGACATTTGATAATTACACACACATACATATATCTTGGTTTTGACATTATGGCATTGTATATTTTGATTTGCATGCCTCTTTTATTTTTATGTATGTTGATGCTATGGATATTACATGTTTATATGGATGTATGTTTACATTAGATGCTAATATGATTTAATAAACACACATAGTTGTATGTTGATTAAATACTATGATGATCTAATTTCCTTAAAAGATGTAATGTGATGCATTGATACATAACATTGCAAGGCACATGTATGTATATTGTTCACACACACACACATGGTCACATCATAACACAATTTTTTTTCACAATGTGTTAATGAATAATGTCAATATGTGTAGTGCTACTACCCTTTTTAAAGAGAGAACACCACACATAGGACACATGGGACACTATGCATAGTATCAAAAAAGATGCATCACATTAACGTGCTCTTTTAGAGGCTTTCCATTCATAGACGATAATCCATAGGCACCCAAACCATACACAAAGATGACAATATAAGGGCCTAACCAGTTAGGACCAAATTTCCCTCTTTGATTGGGTAGTGCATTTACATTTCTCCGATTCTTGTAGAGAACCAGGTCTCCCAGTTTAAAAGTCCTAGGAAGCACATTTTTATTATATTGTCTTGATAATGATTGTTGATAAGCTTTAAGATGATCAAAGGCCTGTAATCGATACTCTTTGAGCATCTCTAGTTGATGTAAACCACAGTTCGATAAAAGTTTCATCATCAACAACCCCTAAGAGAAACCCGTAAAGATAAAATTTCTAACTCCAAAGGCATGACAGCTTAGCACCATACATGTGACTATAAGGCATTGTTCTCATCGTCTTATGAACACTCGTGCAATAGGTGCACAAAGCGCACGTTAATTGAATGTGCCAATCCTAACTGTGTTTATTAACTATTTTATGAAGAATGAGCTCAAGAGTCTTGTTAGATGCCTCTGCTTTGCCATTAGCTTATGGATATTACAACATAGAAAATCTATGTTGAATATGAAATTTCTCTAAGAACTGCTTTACTTCCTTATTCTTGAATGACGTACCATTGTCAGAAACAAGTGTAGCAGGCAATCCAAAATGAGAGATAATGTTGTTCATAAGAAATTTATAGATAGATTTAGCGTTCATGGATCAGAGTGGGATAGCTTCGACCCATTTCGTGAAGTAATATGTAGCAGTAATGATAAAGGTATGTCCCTTGGAAGAAGGAGGTGATATTTTCCCAATGATATCCAACCCCCATTTTGTGAATGACCAAGAAGAGGTTTGATTTTGTAACTCTTGGGTAGGTGCATGAATGAGACGACTGCGTTGTTGACATTAAAGGCACTTTTTGATGAAATTGAAGGAATCCTGTTCCTTCATTTTCCAATAATACACCATGTGTACCAATTTCCTCACCAGGGATTTAACTCCAAAGTGTCCACCCCTAGAGCTTGAATGGGATTCTTTAAGGGTGAGGGGTATTGATGCTTTAGTGAGAAGTAAGTTGTAATAAGATTTTTGATAGAGAACATTAGATAAAATAACATAACATGTTGAAAGTCTTTGTATATGAGTGTGATCATTCTTTGTTGTATCATTAGGAAAGTTTCCAGTCTTTAAGTAGTTATAGATACTAGAGAACTATTCTCTTGAGTCTACACGAGAACACACAAAGGCTTTATTTTTCAGGTTGACCGAAAACCATCAGGTTTCATAGGACCTGAACCACGAAGTGGTATTCTTTCATATCCTCTTCTGAAGGTACCAAGGAAGTGACACTTTCCATGGCATCGACGTGTCTATTCTCCCTTCTAGGGATGATATCTATTGTGAAAGAAGAAATCCGATTGAGAAAAGACAAAGCAAGGTCTCGATATCGAGACAACTTATTTTGTTTAGCTTGGTAGGTTCCTATAATCTAATTCACAATAAGTTCAAAATCACCCAATATGTAGAGATTTTTTTATCTTTATGCAACCACGGCTTGCAAGCTAGCAATAAGAGCTTCATACTCAACAATGTTATTGTTGCAAGAAAAATCCAATCGAAAGGATAGAGGGATCGGTTTACCTTCGAGGGATATAAAGACCACACCCACTTCAAAACCGATTAGACACCTTGATCCATCGAAATACATTTTCCATTTAGAGTCATGATCAATTATGAAAATATTCTCATTAGGAAATAAGTACAACCCTAGAAAGGAGAGAGATGAGGGAGCATCCTCCATTTGATAGGAAACCGCTTGACCCTTTATTGACTTATGAGTCACGAATTTTATCTCGAACTCATAAAGAAACATAACCCACTTCACTAACCTCCTAGCAAGATCGACACAAGAGAACAAATGGTTTAAAAGGTCAGTCTTTACAATGATGTGGGTTTCAAAATGGAGAAGATAGTGCCTCAACTTCTATGTAGCAAAGACAAGAGTGAGGAATTGTTTCTCTATAGAGGAATAATGGGTTTCATAATCAACCAGGATGCGACTAATGTAGTAGATCGCTCTCTCTTTCTCGATAATGTTATGTTGAGCCAACAAGGCTGCTAAGGCATATGGCGATGCTGTGAGGAAAAGCAAAAAGGGTCTATCTTGCATAGCCAACATCAATATAGGAGGATTGGCCAAATAGGATTTGATTGACTCAAAAGTTTTTTGGCACTCTTCATCCCATATGAAGCAAACATCTTTTTTCAATAAACAAGTGAAAGGAAGGGTGCGATTAGCCAATTGAGATATAAATCTATGAATTGCTTGAATTTTCCCTTGTAAGCTCTGTAATTCAATAATGTTTCTAGGTGGAGACATGTTAAAAATGGAATCAATCTTATTCTTGTCGACTTCAATTCCATGGTGAGAAACTATAAACCCAAATTTTTTGCCGACGTCCAGGCCGAAGACACACTTATGGGGATTAAGTCTCATCTTATAGAGTCGAAGCCTTTCAAAGATAAGATGAAGATTCTTCAGATGATCTTGATGAGTTATTGATTTTTCCAAGATGTCATCAACATAATCCTCTAAGATCTTATGAATAAAATCATGAAATATTAGGGTCATCTCTCACTGATAAGTTGCTCCCACATTCTTCAACCCAAAGGGCATGACAACATAACAGAAAGTACCCCAAGGCGTACTGAAGGCTATCTTGTATTGATCTTCTAGGTTAATACGAATTTGATTATAACCTAAGAATCCATCCATAGAAGATAACAATGCATGGCCTGCAGTCAAATCCATAATCATATCTATATTAGGCAACAAAAAATCATCTTTAAGAGAAGCCTTATTAAGATCATGAAAGTTAATGCATATGCAAATACAACCATCAGTTTTACTAACAGTAACTATATTCAAGATCCAAGGGGAATAGTTGATTGGACAGATAAAGCCTACCTTCAATGACTTCTCTATCTTAGTCTTAAGCATCAATGCCACCCTGGGATTGATCTTTTAGATTTTTTGCTTAAATTTGGCGTTGAGACATAAGATGATATTTTGAAACACTATGGACTCATAAATACTGGGCATATCCTCATACATCCAAGTGAATATATTAGGATGAGAGTGTAAGAGATCGAAATGCTCATCTGCTTCTTTTGAAGAGAGACACTTCCCAATCTTAACTACATTTTCAGAGGACTTAGGATCCATAGATATTTCAGAAGTATCCCCTTTAAGGAGAGAACTATGATCTTCGGGATGTGACATTGGGACTTCATTATTAACATTAGATAGAGGGCCTTCCACATCAATACTCAAGACAAATTCTCCAAAGTACACTTGTTTATGTAGTCGATACGGGAATCATCTCTTGTGATGAAAAGGAGGCAATGGGGAATAGGCACCAAGTAATTCCTCAAGTGCTTCATTTGAAGAGAAGACATCTAGAGGGATTTTCTCGGCCTAATCCCTATCCTTTATCAATTCGGGATGGACCAAACTCAGTGGTTCAACTGAAATCATATTAACGCTCCACCAAGGTTTCTGCTTAGATTGTTTGATAGAGCATCCCAAACCCAGATAGCACTTTCGTGGCTTAAACTGGATAGGGACTTCAATTCCTTGCTTGATACTCCCTAGGCCCTTCTGCCCATATCCATAACAAGAAGACAACTCATGTCCAAAACCATAATGACTTTGCAAAATTTTTGGAGGTGGGGGCTCCATGTAGAGTGTTTCATTCCATTAGTGAATGTCAAATGTCTCTACCAGAGTGCTCCCACCCTCTTTACTAGGTTCAAAAATATTAACCTCCTTTACAGGAGTGGGATTATTCTCCCTAGTAGGGGAAGGAGTGGTCTCCTAAATAGGGTCACACTTCTCTTCCTTAATAGGAGTATTATCCATCCTTACATCAGAGGTACTTGGAAATTCTATACAAGAGGGGTTCTCCTTGTATTTTGTGATAGAGAATGCAGAGAATTCCAAGGATCCCCAATCATCACCAAGGAAAGCATTCGATTGAGAGGAAGAAGGGGAAGATGGGGGAGAATTATGATATTTTTCTTTAGGTGGTTCATCTTTAATGATACTCACTCTAGGGATAACTTCCACAGAGGATATCGATGAAGAACACACCATAGCATCAACGGTTAAGGATGGAATACAATTCTTGAGAGTGGAAATGACTAAAGCACAACTGGCAGCCACTAGTTCACAAAGGTGAACAACTTTCGAGTTTGCTTTAACTATAACGACCTGATTGTTTGCAACAAACTTTAAAGATCAATGTAAAGTAGAGGTTACAACACCCATAGCATGAATCCAAGGTCTCCCTAGGAGGAGAATATAAGGCAAGGGACTAGGCATCACATAAACCAATGTAGGCAAGGTAATGGGGCCCAACTGTAAAGGCAATATTATTGTACCTAGAGCTTGATGGCCAACGCTATCAAACCCATGAATGTACAAGGAAGAAGTTGTTAAAGAAGATGAATCAAATTTAATCTTAGGTAATAGGTCAATACCAAAAACATTGAGAGCCGAACCGGTGTCAACGAGAGTATGCCTAATAACAATATTATTAACATTAGTTATAATCATCAAAGGGTATGCTTGCTTCTGCACATCTGGAGGTAGTTCTTGTGAGTGGAACATGATATTCAACGAATCTCCTAGAATATGAGCCAACAATGCGTTAACGTCTATAGACCTAGTGGAGGTAGAAAGAGAATATTTTGCAAAGCTTCCTGAAGCATCTCCTGATAAACCAGAGCAATTTTAAGCAAATCCCAAAGTGAGATCTTGGTCGGAGTAACATGAAGTTGCTCAACAAGATCATAATCACCTAGTGCTTTGATCATAGGTTTAGGTGCTGAGGGAAGGCTTGGTTGAGAAGGTGGTAAAAAATAAGGAAGTTGAGTAGATAAGGATGTAGGAATAGAGGGTTGTTTGTCCAAGTTTTGTTTGTTTCTCCTTGTATTATATGTGTGCCCAACAACATTATATGGAGTGGAGTTCATAGCTTTCAAGAACCTTGAATACAAGTATGATGAACCACTACGACACAAAATCCCATAGACAAAACAATCCTCCCTAGAGGACGAGTCGGTTGGGGTCATGTAAATGATGGGTTTCTTAGGGCTTGGAGGAGCCACAAAGACCATGACTACATTCACTGACTCTTTTCCTAGTGGAGAGGAAGCTTTCTGGGAAGATTTGCAGATAGGGGAGAGCGTTTCTAAGAAGTCATCTAGAGAATCTTCCAACATATTGAAATAGTCTTTAAAGAAAGTATTATCATAGGCAAGGAAATATTGTAAGGATAGATTCGACATCCTTCACGTAAGGTTCACCAAAATGTGAGATAAGAGGGATTCACTACACATGAGTCTCTTCGTTCTCAAGAGATCACTAGGGAATGAACTACCCTTATCCACCTCAATGTGGAAGGATTGTGGAGGAAATGGATACAATTTGACTTCTACAAGGAATTGCTTTATAATCTGAGAGAGTGAAGCTCCTAGATTCTTGCCTCAAATAGAGGAGCTCTTGACCAAAGGATGAAAGCGCAGATTCAGGATGCTAGCACAACACACTATCATCCAAAGGGTGCAATGGCATCCTAGGAGAAAAAAAGATTAGGATCCTAAGTGAGTAGGACAAGGCTTCACTTACTAACTCAGGCCAGAAGTGTATTGAGCAAAATAACTAGGCAGAAAGCAAAAAACTTAGAACAAAACACAAGGAGAACTTGGAGAAAACTTACCTTCAGCCAAATGTTTGAGTCTTCCCTCCAAGCTCCGTTTTGCAACCTAAAACATAGAAGAACGAGGGGAAAAGGTTGGGGACGTATAGGGCCATGCCTTAGTCAGAACCCCACTTTGGTGTTCCCACCTCCATGGACAACCAAGTTGGAAAGGAATGTAAACGAAGTAGCAAAGTGTGGTGAAATCAAAACTCGCTTCAGGAGTAGAACCTGCACCACGAGTAGCAAATGAGAAAGTAGGAGAAAAGAGTAAGGGAGAGAAAGCATTACCCATGAACCTAGACCCTCTCTAGAGTGCACAAATGCACCATTGAGCGCTTGCTTGAGAGTTGTAGTTGCTGGAAGGACCTTAGTTCAACATGGATTTGCTTGTGAGAGTGTTGCTATCAAGAATGAAGAGAACTCAAGAGTGAAAATGTAGAGAGAGCTTCACTGAATGGATTGAACCTTTGAATGAAAGCTAAGGAGGGATTTTTGTTGCATGCAAGGGTGGAAAAGAGATAATACATCCAAATTCTGACTTCTAGGACATGTGTTGAGAGAGTCAAGATTCAAGATTCCTCATTTCAAACTCAGAAAATTGCTAGGACGCTAGCACACCATGTAGACATCTGCACACCATGCAGGCGTCCAAGGCCTAGATTTTTGAGAATCGTGTTGCTGGGCTTTTGTTACTCTGCCATTGGTCCACATGGGGTAAGAATCATGAAATTATGAATCATGGGATTTTTTCCATTAATGCTCTAAGGTGTCTTAAAAGCTAGGAAAATGTGCAAAAATGTGGAATTGCCCCTAGGTGCAATTCTGCGACATTACAGATGTTAGCATCTATATCAAGTAAAATGGTTTCATCTTCTTGATTAGTATTGAAAGAAGTGGAAAGAGGAGTTTGACGGGGAGTGTCCCTTGGGATTCTCACATGTGGTGGTGAGGGAAACTTGTGTCAACATTCTCAATACATAACTCACATTTTTGTTTCTCACTCACATATTCTATTTACTTATAGGCATGGCATATTTATATTTGAATGTTGTCCTACCCATCCTAACCATGTAATCAACTAAATAATTTAAGGAATATTGATACTAATCTCTCAAATGAAGAAAGGAATTACCTCTACTAGATGTGCTAACATGTTTAGTATCATGAGATTCATAGGAAAATGACATATCTAAATTTTTAGTTTTATAGCTTGCTTGTTTCTTTAATTTAACTAAACTCTCTATATGCAATCTTTTACCTCTATATCTTTGTACCTTCTCCATTCCTAAATTCATGATTTATATGTTAATTCTAGGTCAAATATTGAGTAGTTGCCACTCTCTGAATTGGGAGAGATAACATTTCTTTACCAACAAATGTCTTGAAAATAATTTCTCAAGGAAAACTATCCTTCGAGATGCATCAAATTTTGACTAACTAGGGTCTTCAAAATAATTTTCAAATTCTTGTTCCTCAACAATGGTGCTATTTTTTGGTGAATTGTGTTGTAAATCCCAAATGCCTAGAGCTAAATCTTCTTCCAAGTGCTAGGGGTGTCAAATTTGGAAAGAAGATCACACACTAATGATCAAGTTTTGAAATCTAAGGACCAATTATTTAGATAGGTACTTGACCTTCTTCACTTTTGGTTTTGATTGGTCAAGGGGGTCTTCCCTAAGATGTTTTCATTGAATGAAATCACATAATATGAACAATTTCCATTCTGGAAAACATACCCATCACACAATATACCCCTATCTAGGTTATCATGATGTGCCTATATGTTGTTTTGATTAATCAAGGTTAAATACCTTCATTTGAACAAAAAAAGGCCCACCATGTGAGTTTTTGAGGATATGGATGAAACAACCCATATTGTGGTTATGCAATATAACACATGGAAGCTTGAAATCACTATAAATAACACATATTGAAAGTATTTTTTTTTTTGTTTATTTAATGTGTTGAGGATGATGGGATATGGAGAAAATAATAGATTTGTTTATGTATTCATTTGGGCATAAAGCTATCGAGTTTACTTAAATGATGCAACCATAGACACTAGAGGTGAGATCTTAATGGGTCTCAATAAAGACTATATCAATTAGAATATTCAAGAAAACTAGGTTCTATAACCCATATATTTAAATAGATATATAATTTTAAACTATTACATGTGTGATAATTAGTTATTATTTAATAACATGAACATTTCCTCTATTATTATGAAAAGATACTTCACAAAATTATTGTGAATATTTTACAATTTTTTGGTTGATTAACTTGTCACAAATACATCTAGAAATGAATAAATTATGGTTTAATACACTCAAAGAAGGTTGAGTCTAAAATTTATACTCATTCTTTAGATTTCACAAGATATTTTTTTATAAAATTAAAGTAAACACACATCAGTAGATTATAAAAATTTAATTCCCAGAGATGGAACTTGAAACCTTAGGGCTTATTGCAAAAAAATTCTCTTATCTTTTTGATATATTAAGCAAAATTTACAGGGCATTGCATCATTTACACAATGAGACTAGAGTGCCAAAAAATATTAGGTCTAGAGCATAAAAACAAAAATGACCAAAATAAAAGACATAGAAACAATAGACTGACAATCGACCAACAATGACCTAAACAAAATAGGACACAAAAGCAATATACTAACTAGCACCCTCCCATTTATGAGAGAGGAGGTTTATAACATCCTCCCCAACCCAGTTGGGGCCCTCCTCTATACTCTCCTTGTCTATTTCTTCTTTGAGCATAGCAAAAAGGGTACCAACAACATGGCAGATCATTTTGACAGTGAATCAGGTCAACCTAGTGAACTTCCTTTTGAGTTTATCCATCTGCTCCAACAACATGCTATAGCCATCCTCCTTGTCCACAATCCATAGCCTTAGGGTCTGAGGATTGGGTTATTGAATCCTCCTTGAGCATCTTGTTGAGGTTGAAAAAGTGACTAGGTACTTCCACAAATTACTCCTCCTCCTCTGTATATTCCTCCTTTCCTTTACTGTCAGACTGGTCCTCATCACTAGAGATATCATTCACCAAAACTTTCTTACTATTTTTTTCCATTTTGTGGGATCTCTTGATGTTGGTATTCTCCATCCTTGTATCCATAGTAGTAGCCACAATAGTGTCCCCCTTAGAGTCTTTACTCACATTGTACTTCCCTTTGTTGTCTGAGGCTAACAGCTCCAACTAGCATTTACCCTCCTCCATTACTTTTTTCCTTGTTGTAGGTTTGTTGTCCGTCTTGCAGGGAGTGGTTTTGAGCTCATAGAGCCTAACCGTTGCTTTCAACTAAGTAGTACCCACACCACCCTTCTTTTTCTTTGTAGGAGGTTCAAGCTTAGGGGTTTTGGTGCTCACCAGAGGAGTTTTCCTTTTAGGGACTTTAGACTCGGTTGGGGAGGGATTCACTTTGGGCTGGTCAAGGGGTTCAAGCTCCTTAATACAAACAACAAAAAAATATTTGGGAGGAAAAAGAGCCAAATGAAAATGATAAATCCTTAGGATGAGACCTTGGTGGAGCGACAGGGGGGTGTTTGATCAGGGTTTTGGGCAGCAGTGTCCAAACATTTCTCAATAGAAATATCCAAATCAACAAGCAAGAAAAAAGTAAAACTCAACAACATTTTATGATGAAGATGATTGAGAAGAGGCATATGGTAATAATAAAACACCCTATGCCTACCTTCTAAAGTCACATATTTCATAATAGCCAAAAAAACCCGGTCCCAAGGATGAGGGAGTGCTTCCCTTTCAAAACCTGACTAAGACCTGACCATTTTTTCATTTCCTTTGAAGAAATAATTGAGGCTTTCATTATCTTGGGTCTTGGCATTTTAGTGTACTTATTCTCACTACACGAAATCCCAACCACCTGAGCTAGGACCTCCTCATTGACCTCGAAAGAGATCCCTCCCATTGTAACCCTCCTATCTTTCCAAGAGCTTGCATGGAAACTGAGTCGACATCCTTGCATCATGTCCTACTAAGCACTCCATCAATGGTGCCAACCCACCTTCGACACAAATATGCCAAACGAGGGAATCCCTTTAGAATTCCTTGCAGCTATCTTGCTCCATCCTCACCCTTTCACCACCCATATTTGCACACTTCACTCTAAGATACCAATAATCCTGTGAGAGAAAGAAATTAAAATGACTGTTAATGTGAGCGGTCACCCAAAAAACACTATTTTTAAGCCAACCAGGATGATTTTGAGTAATTAAGGCAATCTACAGGTTACATGCGCTGGACATAATTTCCAAAGAGGAAATCACCACAGGCCCATAATTGAAAATCTTGAGATGCCAAAGGCTTAGGTTGCAAAAAATTATGATACTAATAGATTTACCCTTCAAGTTGCATATGCACAAGTACCAATTCCAAGTGGCTGCGGGGCCAAATATAGAAAGCCCTAAGTATCTATTCTTTATTTTATGGATTTTTTTAGCAAATTGGAGAGGACTAAGCATAAACTCCACATGACATGAAGAAGTCACATCGAATTTAAAATTGAAATTCTGTATAGCTATATTGAGGTTATGACAAAACCACAAATTAAATTTGTACAAGGCCCAACCAATCTTAGTCATTAACCCAAGGTACTTCCCATCACTCCTCATAATTAGCTCTGTAACCAAATCCTTAATTAACACCTTATCATCCTTCTTCATCCATATCATCTAAAGAATGATTATGTGGACAACCCAAAAGGCCATTAAAAGAGCATAATTAGTTATCATCATGGGAAACAAAGGTTCCTTTTTCCTTAAGGATGATACCTTGTACCACTGGTGGTAATATCCCAATACTCCTTCAACACCTGGAAACTCTCCATGAGGAACTGAGATTAGCCAAAGTGTCATAAACTTGATTACCCTCCCAAAAAATGTGATAAGATCTTCATATCAAGCTTTGATACCATGTGATTTATGTCTAAAAGGATATCTTTGGTATTCAAACCTAATAAACTACCAAGTTTGATAGAATCAATCACCTACTTATAATCCCCTTCTATATGTAATTTCTTTATCCCCAGAGTAACAACTAACTGGACCCCTTCAGCAGTGCCCTGGCTTCCATAGTCATGGAGGTCTAAATTCCAATGTCGCCTGAGTCGCCAACCACAAAATTACCCTTGTTATCCTTGATGATACCCCTAATGCTAGCCTTGCCAAGGTTCCCCTTGCCCACACCATCAAAACTAAGTTTGTGCCACCCTTGATCTGGAGTTTCTAGACTATGTCCTGTCTAGCTTGGGCCTTAGAGTTTTCAAAGGAGTTGATCTCTAGATTCCTATTCCAAGCTTTAGTCATCTTGATCTCCCACTATGTAGGTGCTTTTTCCAGGGTTTCCTAGTGTAAATGAAAACATTTTCAATAATAAGCCTTAGCCCAATGCCAAAAAACTCCTTAGGACTCATCTCAATATTCCTAAAAATCTAGTTATTTCTCTCTTTCCACAAGCACCAACAAATGATGGGGGGACTTGGTTCAAAATATCCCTAGGGATAGGATGTTGGAAGGGGCCAACCCAACTCAAAATGAAGGATTTTATGTCCCTACACATAGTCCAGTGGGTCCCCAGCTTATCAAAATCCAGCTCCCAAACACTAACAACAAACAGACAATGCAATAATAAATGATCAACAAACTCTTCATTATTTTTACATAACAAACCCCTATTTGAGATCTGAAATCCCCTTTTTATTAGGTTATCCTGAGTTAGGATCTTGTTATGATAGGTCGTTCACTAGAAGAAATTGATTTTGAGAATCATGTTCCTATTCCAAACCTATCTCCAAAGTCCGTTATGATCACCCTAGACTGACAATAGATTGAAAGCCATTTAGACAGAAAGATTTCCCATCCAATCTTTGACCTAGTAGAATTCATCCTCAAAGTTGGATAGAGGTAGTCTAATTAGGGAGAGAAAATCTTGCAATGACTAAGCTAGAAGCATCATCGTAGGGGACAAGGGGCAACAAAGAACTAAAACTTTCCAACTCCTAGCACTCGACTAACCAAGAAAGTAGTTGCTAATATACATATTGTTAAATAAATATTCAAACAGCTCCCTTCAGGTTCCTTTTGTAAAAGTGTGTGCACCTGCGTCGCCGAGTTTAGTCGACTTTCCATCGAGTTTTGATCTCCCGCTGTGCGCATCCTCACTTTGCAGCTTCAGGTAGCGGCTTCCCTTTCGGGTCCCGAGAGGCTGCGCTGGGCGTCCACGTGTCTCACTTCCGGAGGTTTTTATTTCTTTTTGCCTTGAAGTCTCTTTGGGTTGCGAAAGCATTCTGCGGGGGCCGTCATTTCTAAAGATTGTCAGAGGGACCTATATCTTGCTACGTGGTGGCATATCACAAGCTTTTCATGCGAGAATGAAATAAAAAAATGCAGGCTGTGTAATGTTTGTGTAGGGTTTTCTTTTCTCTTTCTACAGGTGTTGGTGGGCCCTACCTTCTGCTAGGTGGCAATCACTCACATATCTTTTCAACACTGCAGGGAGGTGAGCAACCGTGGGCTGTGAAACACTACCACACGTCTTTCACATTCGGTTGATACAGCTTTCTCTCCACATCAAGAAGGACCTCAGCCCCTTGAACACGTGTTGCTTCTTCGCAATCTCTCAGCAGCAATAAGAGGGGTTTTCATTCAGGCAGCGACAGGATGCCACATGCCTTACAACTGATCCTTGAAGCGGGTGATAGGCTGGCTGAGGGAGATTATGCTATTGGGTGCCGCTCGTCATGGTTCTTTGAAGCGGTGGATGACACTTGTCGCCTCAAGCCTGGCTAGGACCACTGCCATCATTGCGAAGGGCACACCTGCAACTGGATGACCAGATGCTATGTTCTAACTCGTTGCCATTGTAACAGCATTGGGAATCTTTTGATTCTGGCATCATTGTAGGGGATTGTGGGATCTTTTATGTTACAGCTCTCCAAAGTGGTGGGAATTTTCTCTCCGGTTATATATACTCTCTCGGTCAATGAGAGAAAGGGTCCAAGATTTTTTTTAAAAAAAGGAGGAAAACTTAAGAAAAGGATATTGGTTTTAGCAAGAGACACTAGGCCTCTTTTATATGTTTATTTGCAAGAAACTTCCAGACTGTGCCAACTGTTTGGCCTTTCTGTTTTTCATGTATTGATTAAACTGTAAACTGTGCTTTTTATTGTCTTAAGCATTTCATTTGACAAGACTTCTAGATATTGAATACAAGCTTGCCTATCTAAATCATGTCTAAATGACTCTTCTTAGTAGTAAGGATGTATGCAATATTATTTTATATCAATAAACGAACTATTTATGCTATAGTTTTAAGTCTCCGACATTTTGGAATGTGACAACACCATTCAGGCCCTTAAATCTATGATTTATTGTGCCCATAAACAAATTTTGGTGCATCGCCTTAGATTAGACTTTGCTTCATTATATCCATTTCCTCTTCCCTTTCCAAAAACCCATTATAGAAGAAGTTGGCGGCTTTAAAATCCGAAGGTCACTCAGTTTGGCGCAAAGGGGCCCCCCTTGAAATGAGTTTCCCATAAGGCACTGTTACCTCATCAATTTTTGGCATCAACACATACCAAAGAAGAGTTGCATAGGTCTCATAAGGTTCCTGAACCTAGAGTACAATAGGGGAGTCGAGCAGCCAAGGGTCCTCCCAAAATTTGATGTAACTACCATTCCCAAGTTTCCATTTCATCCTCGACATGAGCAGCCCTTGTATTCTACAAATGTTATTCCAAGCCAATGAACTGGTAGGTTGATCATCTGAGATACAATTAATCATAGGTCTGTTACAAAGATACTTCACATTCATGATCTTACACCAATTATTTTTACTCCTTAATTGGCCCCAATCAACCTTTTCAAGTAAGTCTTTGTTGGTACATTAGACATTCTCGATCCCAAGCTCGCCACAAGATTTAGGAAAACAAACTTTGTCCTAGCTAACTAGAGAAAACTTCTTCTTCTCCTCGGTCCCATACCATAAGAAGTTCCTTTAGATTTTTTCAAACTTCTCAACTATATATCTGGGAATTTTAAAGATAGAAAGGAAATAGACAGAGATCCCTTGAAGGTCAGTAGTCAAAAGTTGCAACTTGCTAGCATGGATGAGGATGGAGCCTTTCCACCTCGCCAATTTCATTTGAATCCTTTCTAAAACCATGTTCCAAAAGGTAGGAGTGACTTCCTTAATAGTAAGGGGTAACCCTAAATACACCGAAGGGAGTGAGTCAATCACACAACCCAGGACAACAATCACCCAAGCCTAGAGGGTAGGAGTGTTGTTGAAGAAGTAAATCGTGCTTTTATTGTAATTTATATACTGGCCAGAGCAAGCAACATAATTTTTAAGGAAACTCTTCCATTTCTTGGCTTCAATCACATAAGCCTTCCTAAAAGGATGGTATCATTAATGAACTATTGAATAACAATAGGTTCCAATGAAGTTGCAAGTTTAACCCCCTTTATTGAGTCCTCTAACAATAGTTTGGTAATGTTTTGATTTAGAACATTTGCAACCATGATAAATAGATAGGGAGAGAGAGGGTCCCCCTATCGAATGCCCCTCCTAGCATTGAAGAAGACAAAGGGGACCCCATTAACCAAGATAGAGTAACTCACAGTGGTAATGCACTCCATCAATAGGTTAATCACCATTTGGTTGAAGCCAAACTTTGAAAGTACTTTGGGAATAAAGTCCCATAGCACCTTGTCATACAGTTTTGAAATATCTAGCTTGAAGGCCATATTGGAATTGTTGCATCTGTCCATGGAGTGCATAATATCATGGGTGGTTAAGGCAGTATCCAAGATATGATGACTCAGAATAAAGCCTTTTTGGGTAGGGCTAATCAATTTTTCTAACAAGGGTTTCAAGCGATTCACCAAAATTTTAGAGAAGATATTATAAATGGTATTGTAGAGGCTAATGGGGTGGAAGTCCATCATAGATTATGGTTCAACAAATTTGGGAACTAGGGCAATAAAGGTGTGGTTCAATTGTTTCAGGATCTTAATAGATTTGAAGAAATCCTTGGCTACTAGAACAAGGTCCTCCCCAACAATATCCCAAAATATCCAAAAGAAAGTTGGGGGGAACCCCTCTGGGCCCACGCCTTATATGAACAAATACTAAAAATAGCCATTCGGACTTCCTCAGAAGTGACAACACTAAGAATTCTATTCTTATCATCCTAGGTTAGAGTGGTAGGGAGAGGGTCCAACAGTAGATTGTCCAGAGAAAAATTGGGAGCCTCGATAGGAGCCAAAAAAGACCTTTGAAAGTATCCATATTCCAAAAGCCCAATCTGGGTGGGCGTGTTGACCATAACACCTTGCTCATTTTGAAGTTTAGTTATCTGATTCCTTTTCTTATGCTTAAGGGATGAAACATGAAAAAAGGAGGTATTCCTGTCTCCCTCTTGTAGCCATTGGACTCTAGATTTATGTTTCTAGAATATCTCCTTTTTTTTAAAGATTTTTTCCCATTCCAAATGACCCTCTCTTTCCTAGTTACAGGTCAATAGACTAACATCCCCCTCTTCCATCTTTTTTTGCATGACCTTCAACTTATCCCCTAAGACATTTTTCTTTTCTTTTCTTTTCTGGAAGACATCCACAAAAAATTCTCTTGTTCCATCCCTTCACCATAATTTTGATATGCTTAAGCTTGTTAAAAATCCTAAACATGGGGAAGCCACGTACATGGATATTCCGCCATTTAGCCTTTTTATTCCTGAAATCTGGATGAGAATTCCACATAATTTCAAACCGGAAGGGAAAGGGTCCAACAATAGAGTGTTCATTCATAACTAATAGTAGAGGGTTATGATCAGAGACAGTATAGGGTAGGGAAAATAGATTCGCACTGAGCAAAGCCATCTAGTTGTGAGAACAAAGAAATCTATCCAGCCTAACCTGGATCAAACCATCCCCCAAGTGCCTATTTTTCTATTGCTCTATATTTATTTTTCTATATTTTCCATCTCCCAAAATATAAACTTTAGGGCCCTTAATAGCCTTCAAGAAACATGTGGAATATATAACAAATATAAAGCCCACCATTGATATATTGTAGAGAAAACCCATACCTATTGACCATCATTTTCTATAAATCATGTCTTAAATTGCATTACAAACATGCCTAGATGTACCATTGATATGTGGAGGAAATATTCCTTTTATATTGGTAAACATTATTTGCATTTATGTCATCACTATATTTGATGTGTAGGCTAAGCAAGAGCCCACAAAGTTTATTAGAATAGGGACTAAACTTCAACCACCACTTTAATTACATTATTGTCACCTATATTTTTCTATAACTAGAAGTGTGTGAGAATCCACACCCCTTTTGATAAATTATTATTTTTAGGTGGGAAATGTTAGAAATCTAAAATAGATATGTAACCAAAAACTTTTTAAGAGATAAGTATTCTATAAAATTGTAAAAGAATAACAAAAATACAAACCAAATAATTTGACAAATTTGCAAATATCAATATTATCTAGATTTACATTAGGATCTCACAAAGAAAAGTTGCATAAAAGAGTGGAAATACTAGCTAGGTAGTAATTTTTATAGACTTATGGAGAGGATGGAGGTGGCAAGTCCAACCAACAGGGAGTGACCACCAAGAAGTCTAAAAATAATAAATATAACCCCCTTTTAGGATTTTGCACCTCAACAATTCATCCACTAATTCAATTCACTTTATTGACCTAATAAAGCTTAACAAAGTGTGGAAAAAACCTAGGACCTAGGGAAAATAAATAATCCATTAGGAAAATAAAAACCTACACTAACACCTCCCTTTAAGCATAGTTTAGGTGGTTAAAGAGATGGTCCCTAACAAATGAAGATTGATGAGGCACCTATGTATAAAGTTTCCCCCCAAAAAATGAGGACCCCTATAAAAAGAAAGTACACTCCCCTACAATAGAGAGAGAGAACATTGAAAGGAATAAGAATCCCTACGAAGAGGACACCTAGCACACCCCTATGAAAGCTCTCAAATGAAGGAACTTGCTTTCAATGAAGGGTTTGGTAAAGATATTTATCATCTACTCTGATGTTGGACAATATTGAAGATCAATGATGTGATCATGAATAAGCTCCTTGATGTAGTGCATATGTATCTCAAAGTGTTTGGTTATCTAATGATGGTTTGGATTCCTTGAGATTTGAATTGCACTTTTGTTATAAAAAATGTGATTTTGGGCTTTTAAAATGGAATACCAAACTTAGTGAGAATATTCAAAAGCCAAATAGCCTCAATAGAAATATTAATTTCCCCTTGATACTTATCCTCAATAAATGAAAGAGCAATGAAAAACTAATTTCTTAACCAAAAAAATGGACTAGAACCAAGTGAGAAGCAATATGGTAAAGTATACTTATGATCCTAATAATTCCGTAGCCAATATGAATCTATATGTCCCACCACATTAAATATATGGCCTTCTGCATAGTGAATCCCATAATTATGAGTACCCTAAATGTAATGAAGAACCCACTTAACTAATTTCTAGTGTAGCTCATGTGGCTTCTTCATGAATCTAGAGACCATACCTATTGCATACGAAATATTGAGTCTCATGTGAATCAAGTAGATGAAAATCCCAATAAATGGTCAGTATAAAGTGCTATCAACCAAAGGTGAAGAACACTTAGCATCATTTTTTACCTTTGAAAGAAAAGAGTAGATGTAGGCTTATAATTGTAGACACCTAAAATTATCTAAGCACTCCACACATTCATAATTCACCTTTTTACATCATTTTCCTCATTATGGCCAAATTTCTCAATTTTAATTAAATAATTCCTAATTATTTGATTAAATTCCCTATATTCCTCTATTAATTGAATAATTTATATTATTTGTTTAATTCATCAAATTTACCTCTTTTCACATTGATTAAATAATTTCTAATTATGTGATTAAATTCCAATTTCTATCTTCCTAGTTTGATTAAATAATCTTGAATTATTTAATTAAATGTTAATTTTCCCTCTCTGACATGATTAAATAATCTTAAATTATTTAATTAAAGTCTAATTTCCTCTCACCTCATAATTAAATAATTTATTTAATTATTTAATTACTAATTTTCCTCCAACTTGCACAAAGCATATTCTATTTTCAAAAGGAATATTCCTTTTCCAAAATATCTTCCCTCCAAAATATCTCAAACTATTTTCCTTCAATTAAGGGGATATATTGAGTTAACTAAAGCTCTCATTAATTCTCCACCCTTGATATCGTTGATGTAATATGAACCATTGATCTTCATCTTTAATTTACGTCATTGATTGAATATCTACATTTCTATAAAACAAGTCATCCTCTTTATAAAAATCACACAATTCTCATAAGAAATTCATGACCTCTTTTAGAGCACTTTTGAGCATTTGAGCATCACAGTTGTGAGTCAAGATCACCATCAAAGCTTTTGTAACATGGGTTATACACTATTTGACCAATCCATATCCTAAATTTGTATAATTCCACAATGGGATAATAGGTTTGTATCTTTTGAATTGAATTATTAATTTGGTTTTGTTATTTTTCAAGAATTGCATTCTAGTTTCATTGAGTATGGGTGTAATTGATCTTTATTTTATGGGTTTTTAGTGTTTGTTAACTCTAGTTGCTTTGATTATGATTTCTTACCATTACCCATTATTCCCTTACGATATTTCGATATGCCCGATGGGACCCACATCCCTGATATGATGTTTCTTAAAGTTTTTGATGACTTATACATTACAATAATGCTTTTTCAATAGATTGACACTTATGTTTCTACGTAACGATGCTTGTCATGCTTCAACACTATTACTCCAATACAACGACATTTTTATTATAGCTTGACATGTTTATTTTGTAACTTTTATGTTTGTTCTAATGCTTTTGTTACAATGATTCTTCTGTTATGAATCAATGCTTTTGAAAAATTATAGTGATGTGTTTTTGGTAAATTGACTCTTCTATTTTATTTAAAATGATGTTTTTGTTCTTTTCAAAAGTCTATTTATTTATGTAATTTTAGATTTTCCTAACCCTAATGTGTGCCTAATATTTTGAATTTTAGACTAACATATCTTGTGCACCTTGTGGAAAATGTTTGGAGAAGACAAGAAATGAACTACTAACAAGTATTCTTGTAGGTTTTTTTTGTTTTCTTTTACAACTCCCATGTTTCAATTTGGGTTTAAAATTGAACAATACAACTCTCATATTTTGATTTGGGTTTTAAAATTGAACAAGAAAAACTACACATTTGAATTTAGGCTCTAAAATTGAATGATACAATTTTCACGTTTGAATTTGGGTACTAAAAAGAACTTGTTTGTCATGTCTAGTAGGCTAGTGGTGTGTATGCTCTCTCCTCACACTATGTGTGATCTTGGAGATAAAAAACCATTAGTTCACAATATTTTGGTATACCTAAGGTGTGATTGTCTACATATGGTCTTCCCTCGTGACTCGTAAGAATGATATTGGGAATCAAAAACAACATCATTACCATTTAATTCAAGAGACCTGCTTGGGGATTTCATCATCTCAAGGTTAACCTCAACCATGTTTTTGGGCAAGATATATAAAGGAGAGAGAACAAAATTTGTACACAAAGGTGTGACTAGTGTCCTATAAGCCAAGTCTCAATACCATCGACCCACTGAGACTTGTATATGTGAGGAGGAGAGGGGTTACCCCACTCAAATCGGGCATCCATGAATGGGTTCACTGTTCACTGATCCCCCACTAAAAAAATTATTTATTAGTATCATTTAAGACCATCAATCGTTAGCTTGTGATAATACAATGTACAATATCATGTGTGAAGTAACTCATCATGTATTTCCCATTGTTGAGGTTACCGATATTCCTTGATTAGAACCTTTTCCTTTTGAGGTGAGAGGTGTAGAGGTGGTACATGACCTTTGTATACTCTAATCACCCACTGATTATGGATGTATTTTCTCTGATAGATGGGGTTTTCCTAAGTTGACACACCCATTCTACTACTAGCTAGGTTGGGTTTTTTTGGCATGTATTCATTGTTCAATATCAATGACACCAAATAGAATGCTCTTGTTGAAGAAGGCTCAAGAATCTATCCTCAAAATCCTTGGAGTCAGTCTTTCATGTTATTCTTTGTAATATTTTATCACTTTCTAGATCATACAGACTAAAATCAGTCTTTAAATAGTAAAAAAAAATCAAAACCTTAGGCATATTTAGGTTTAACTTGTAAAATCTTGTCTTTTATCACTTTCTAGATCAAACAAACTAAAATTAGTCTTTAAATAGTAAAAAAAATTCAAAACCTTAGGCATATTTAGGTTTTACTTGTAAAATCTTGTCTTTGTGTCACAATGATGCTTTGGATCTATCACAATGACCCTTATGCAATTTCACACTACTTTTGATTGCATATCGATGCATTTGATCTTTCATATCCACACTTCTACTATAAAAATGCTCTCTTTCGAAACCCCTAAAATCCACACAATGACACATTTGACTGCCATACTATAGCTCTTTTGAAAATAATTGACACTTTACAAAATCTAGTCGCTTCTATTAGGGTAGTGGCACACTTTTGACTAGTTAAATTGATGCTTTTACAAGTAACATGTTTGACTATCAGTCAAAATTCTCTAGAATTCTTAAATATTAGATTCCTAAATTCAAACAACAATTATTATAAGACCAGAGACTTGTTTTTAACAAACTTGTAGTCTTGACTAGCATACAAAACAAAAAAAAATGTTTTATTCTTATCCTATCTCACTTGTTCACATTAGACTTGTTAGAATCACATCCCAATGTGTTTAGAACAAATACCAAACATAAAAATAAATAAACTAGCAAAACAACTCATCCAAACAACAACAACCAACATTTGACATATGTCTTTGGTTTAGATCTCATATCCTATCTTCTAGTTTAGCTCCTTGAAAAAGTCATTTTCAAATACCTAGTTAAATTAGCGCCAATCCTTGTGAGCTAGCTTGCTTAGTAGTCATTGTATACTAATAAGTTCATAAAACTCATTATCATCTTCCTTTGCTTGGACTCATTATTCTAATATAGGAAAGGATTACCATCAACACCCATCAAAGTGAGATCTACTAAAAAATTTCTCTTAAAAGTTTAATATCTTCCACCCATCCAATCAACATCAAAACTTTGGTCTAATTCTACCTAGGTTCTATTTTACAAGTCCATATTGACACAAAACAACTCACCAATCACATAATCTTCATCCAATATTACACCCCATATTTCATAGGGTCATTACAAGTTTTATGACTATAACAAGGTTTCAACATAAAAGAAACATGGAAACCAACTCGAGTAGTTTCGCTGGAATGACACCAATGACCACAAGTGCTATTGAAACAACCCTTAGAATGCCTGGTGTCAAGTTCAATCCTATAGAGTATAAGACTCCCCAATAGAAATAGTTACAAGAGCAACAAGTCATTATAGAAGAGATCACCAATGCAAATGAAGAGTTCATAGAATATACTCCTGAACAAATATTAGAAATAACACAAGACCCATCTCTTGGTAGAGAACTTGATGCTATACTACGTGATGGACCTAATCTATACTTACTTAAATTTACACAAGGAGGTGTTAAACTACCCACCAATTATGACATTAACACACTTAGGGAACAAGCCCTTATATGTGCTATGACATCTAGTAATCTTACATATGAAAATGAAACTTTAGGACATCGTGTCATATAAAAAATACCACTACCTCCCATACCAAACATGTCAAGTCAACCTACCATACTTCCACTAGTATAATTTTGCAAATAAATGACTACATGACTAAAACTTTTAGTCACGATGACTAAAAATGACTAAATTCTACTCATTTTTTGCAACACAACTATAAATGACTAAATAAATAACTAGTTTGATCATCAGATAAAATCACTACTATAAATGACTAATTTTTTGCATCAAACTTTGTTTTTTGAGAGAAAATCTTCCTAGCCATCAATTTAGGCTTTAGCCGACACTTATGCATACATATATATATACATATATATATATATGTTATAAATGTGTAAGAAAAATTAAACAATATAATTAAGACCATTTTCTTGCAGTTTTTATTAACTAGTGCTTAGTTAGAAGAAATAGTCTAGGAAAGCAAATAGAGGTTGAAGGGTTTTGAAGATGGAGATATTGAGTGGTAGTCGAAGGGCTTTCCCAGTGGATGAATCTCCTGCCAACAATGCTTCAAAGTACGTCTATAGAATATGGCCAAATCTATCCTTTTATCAGACAACTCCCCACCTAGAAGTATGTCTTGAGGATTTTGAGATTTTTGTTCTGGATTGTCTCAAGGGTAAGAAAACCATTCTTAATTTTTTTAAAAAGTTGGATGTATACATTATGCCTATTGGGTATTTGAATTTTTTTATGTTGGGTGTTTTCATGAAGCACTATTTGGCTAATTGAATTTTATGATGTTGGCTATTTTGTTACTAGATATCTGGGTCTGTTTAAAAACTGAAGCTCAGTATTTTTTTATTGGTTGTTTGGGTATTTCGATGTTGGGTTTTAACTTGAAATGGGTATTTAAAAAAATTGTATTGGATATTTTTCACTATCAAGATAATGTTTTTTTCTGAGAAACAAATGAGGTCTCAACCTTTTTTGGTATTACACATAGTTTTCTAAATTTTGATTTTGTTATCATTTTTATCAAGCATTAAAAAAATTGATATTTGTTGAACCCTTTGTTATTGACTATCTTGGTATTTAAAAAAAGGATGTTGGGCATTTTCTTTATATGGGTATTTAAAAAAACTGGTATTGGGTATTTTTTTCGCTAGAGTTAAAATTATTTTGACAAACATACAATGTGTCAATCTTTCTGGTATTGCAACCTCACTAATCTGCTAGAGTTATGGTTTATGTTTCTATGGAGGCCTAGGGTTTGTACCCTAGTCACACTCTTACCAATGCTTTTGTTGGTATTAAAAAACAACCTTAAAACTTGGGTCAAAAAATTAGCTGTCTTGACAGGGTGTGGTATGATCTTGGATTGTATCCTAGAGTGTGTGGGAAGCTTGTGTTTGACCATTAAGGTATGTAAACCTGATCAGGGAAATTTATCCTATATAGCATGGGTCTTGCTTTAATACTTCCCATAATGGTTAATAGAAGATCACATTATTATAGTTTGTAATAACCCAAGATTGCATTCAAGTATGTAACAAAATTTTAAGCTGTACAATATTAAGTAACATTCATAAGGTTTAGAAAATATTGATCACTCTCTAGAATAGCCCACTAAGCATGGGTTGTGCTTGAATGCAATGCATAATTGATATAGCACAACCACTCTACATATCAACCAGAGTTATAGGCTCTTTATTGCAGCAAGAGGTAATCTCTCTTGGATCATAAAATCATTACATCGTAACCTGTTAAACTTGAGTCAATCCGAATGCCCCCAATGATGATTGAAACCTAATTGTGATGACATTGATTTGTACATGAATTGTGCTCATATGAGTGCCTCCACTTCTATCACAACATAGCCACATTAAACTTGGGTCACACATGAATGCATCCTATATTTGTTATAACGGATAGAGTTATGGATCACATAATTACAACCACAAGAAGTTGTTCCTCAGTTGTGCTCTTATGGTGATTCCATTACCATTACAACATAACCCTTTGGACTTATATTGCTCAAATCCTTACATGTTGCTTATTTTCTCTTTGGATGGATGGAAATTCAATGGAAGGGATTTGTATGCAGGTCATGCTCATATAAGTACCTTCGTCACCATTACAAAATAGTACATTGAATTTCCTTTCTTAAACCTTTACTTCATTTTTTATTGTTAGGGTTTCTTAATGATTATTCCATTTCCATGTGGCCTATTGATAAAATAAACCAAGCAAAAGATCATTCTATTTTTAGTTAACACCTGCTAACATACTTTTGGAATAAATGTTTGACTGCATTACTTCAAGTGTGAAGAATTTTAGTTTTTGCTTATAATACATTCATTGAGAGCTATAGTAGAAAGCTTCTTATGCTGAAACCCATCCTATAAACTTGATTTAAGCTACATTTAGGAGGCTTCATGGATTTTTTGTTATTTATACAACTTTTGTTTTGATAGTAAATGACATCGGATTCTTTCTGAAACTGAAATGATTTATTAATTATGGTTTTATGATTATTAAATGTTTTATTTAGAAGAGGTTAATATGTGGCATTTTTATGTGAAGAAGAATAGATTGTGATGCAATGTTCGGGCATGGACGGTTAGGAAAACTTGGATTGCTATTAGTGACATAACCATGTTGGCCTTTTCGTTGCATCAAAAGGTCAACTTGTCAATGCCCAATACAAGTGTTAGTTAAGATCCACAGGAGGTGGTTAGACCATGTCACAAACCCAAGCGCTATGTTGTAAGGAAGACCAAGGGACACATAATACCCCTTAGCAAAAGTGAGGGGTTTGAACCTATGACTAGCTCTGATACCAATTGTTAAAAGGTGTAGGACAACTAAGAGGGGGGGTGAATTAGTTGTCACCAAATTTAAACACAAAAATTCAAACACTGATCAACTTCACAACCGCACTATTATGATATTAAGTGGAACATGAAATGCAAATAACAAAATGCAAAATCAACACAATGAACACCATATTTTACATGGAAAACCTAATAAGGGAAAAACCACGGTGATGATTAATCACAATATAAAGTAGTAGCAAAACCAAATATATAAGGCTCATTGCCAAAGGGATCACTTCCCAGAATAGGACTCACTGTCCAAATACAAAAGCTCACTGCTTACACAAGGAGGCTCACTGCCTACAAAAAGGATTACAAAACAAAATTGGCTTCACAGCCAAAATGAACTGATGAGAGTGCACCTAACAAGTGCTGATACAATTCTAGTGATGCTCTATAGACTAACTTAACACACTTCATAATTTTCAAACTTCTTCACATTCACATTAATGTCATTCCTCGCTCTCTTCCATACTTTAATCTTCAAAACTATCCAACATATATATCTGACCTATTCACAAGCATCAATTAGGTTGGCCTAATTAGATGCAATCCTTGTTTATCAAAAATATCAATTGTCGGCTTTAAGCATAACAAAATCTTCCAAAGACAATTTAGACACTCAACACGCTACATCATTTCAACATGGTCCTAAGATAGGTCACACATATATCCGCAAAATTAATTCACCATACCACTAATTATCCATGAGGTCGGCTAGGAATAGACCTAATGGAAAAAATGCAGCAACAAAATAATGTCGATACATCGTACGAGCACCTAAGCATGAGAGATGACGTTCATACATGCTTTCAATATCCATAAACTATTTTCCAAAACCACAAGCATCAAAAATCAACCATGGAGGATTACGGTCCAAAATACTAGAGGATGTAAACTATATACCGGTTCAAATATAGACCAAAATACCAGATCAAACAATAACTTAGTCTTGTAGTCAATAACCCATATAACATGGTGACATCAATGACAACACAAAAACTATATAGTAGGCCATTCTTCCAACAAATCAGATTGGAGAGTATCTTGAGCCAATGTGAAACACTTCCAAGAGTTTTTGTTGGGAAGAAGAACCTAAGTGTAGGAATACAAATGTTAGTGGATTGAAACATTAGTTTCCATCTAATGACATCTTAGGATTTAGTCGATTACTCTGGATTCTCAGTTGATCACTCTAAATATCTGACAAAGAAAGTTCCTACATTCTAAATATAAAATCATAATTTTGTTGGTCCAATTTGAGATCCAATTTGAGGTCCTGAATATCTGACAGAGAAAGTTCCAATATTCTAAAGATAAAATCATAAATCTGCTTGGTCCAATTTGAGGTCCAATTGTAAGGATTTTTCTTTTTAATTATACTTTCTGACATTTTGCTTGATACAAATTGTTACTTTAGAATTATGGTATTGCTTTTCTTTTGATATTTTCAACCCTCATTCTAGGGAAGAGCTCTGAAGATGGTTCCTTCAAATGAAGACTACACTTTTCCACTATAGGTTATGTCTAGAAACACTAGAAGCTCAAGTACTATCATACTCATAGCAAAAGTAGGAGTCATGCAATTATGAGATACTCATTTTTCGAGCTTTGGTTAAGAACTTTAAATGTTTGGCCATGTGCACAAAGAATGTTCATGGAGGAGTGCAAACTTCCTTACAAAGAAATTACCACAATAGAGTTTGGGGTGAATTGCACCTACTATTTTATTATGATATGGATACGTTCTAACCTATAGTTAATTGTTGTAGCATAATAGATAGGATAAATAGTTGTTCATATACCATTATTTCTAATTCAAAATTGCTATACCTTGTTCTAGGAGAAAATCATAAGGGAGTTTATACATAAGACACCATTGTTTCAAATTCAAAATTGCTGGCTCTTTCACAATTGTTTGCTTCATTTATTTGATCTAAGACAACCTGTTGTATAAAATATTCTCTCAAAATCACAATAAAATCCTTTATTCCAGAAAGACTGTTCAAAATGTTCCCATCATAATAATGAACAAAAGCATCATTCATTAACCTGAACTTTGCAAGAGTTTCATCAAATTCTACTTTTCCACTCTCTTTTCCATTCTAAATTTTATTCCCAATTTCATCCATGTAGAACTTCCTTAGCCTGTAGATCCTACTGTTAGCCATAAATTTACCAAGTGTCGAGGATAGATTTGAGTTTTTATCCAAGCAACAATTGAAAAAATTGGCCTTACTAGATACAATGTGTTGAAAATCTCTTTGAATTTATTCAGGAAAAGAGTTCTTGAGAGTATAATGCACAGTTTTGAATTAACCTTTTTGCATGAATTCCATATCTTTGATCAGCTATTTCGAGCTTGATGACCTTCATCAAGAACAAGCAAACATGGGTTCTCTAAAAGTAGTTTTCCAATAAGCTTTTAGAGAGCATAGGTCTACTCATTCTTGATGAAGGTCATCAAGCTCGAAATAGCCGATCAAAGATATGGAATTCATGCAAAAAGGTTAATTCAAAATTGCACATTATACTCTTAGGAACTCTTTTCCAGAAAAACTTCAAAGAGATTTTCAACACATTGTATCTGGTAAGGCCAATTTTTGTCAATTGTTGCTTTGGTAAAAACTCAAAGCTATCCTCAACACCTGGTAAAGTTATGACTAACAATAGGACCTACAGGCTAAGGAAGTTCTTCATGGATGAAATTGGGAATAAAATTCAGAATGGAAAAGAGAGTGGAAAATTAGAATTTGATGAAACTCTTGCAAAATTTAGGTTAATGACTGATGCTTTTGTTCATTATTATGATGGGATGATTCTAAATAGTCTTCTTAGAATAAAGGATTTTATTGTGATTTTGAGAGCATCTTCTATACAACATGCTATCTTAGATCAAATAAATGAAGAAAATAATTGTGAAAGAGCCAACAATTTTGAGTTTTAAACAATGGTGTCTTATGTATAGACTCCCCCTGTGATTTACTCCTAGAATAAGGTATAACAATTTTGAATTAGAAACAATGGTATATGAACAACTATTTAGCCTATCTATTATGCTACAAAAATTAACTACAGGTTAGAACATATCCATATCAGCATAAAATACTAGGTACAATTCACCTCAAAGTCTGCTGTGGTAATTGCTTTGTAAGGAAGTTTGTACTCTTTCATGAACATTCTCTGTGTACATCATTATGTTGGTTATTATCTTGATCTCTATTTTGATCAAAAGAATAGTGAATTTCATTTCATAACTCATGACCATTTTATAGTGCTATGATTGAACACTCTTTTACTTCTTACTAATTGTGTTCTCAATCACCATGTGAAAATGACTTATAGGACTGTTCTTTGTCACCATTTGACAGTAACTTTCATTGTTTCTATACTATTTGTTATGATTCAATCACTGTTTGATAGTGTTCTTCCTTTCCCAGTCCTATAGAATAGGGGACAATTCATAGTTTGCAACTCTCTAACAATTATATTCCTTTCAGTGATCTCAGTCACCTAATTCAATGTGTTATCTTCTTCCTTTCTCAGTGCTAACAATGCATACACAGTTTTTTCTTAGTCACAGTTATAGTGCTCCTTCATTTGAAGATATTATTTTGCTTAGATAGTAATGTTTCAGTGAATTAATATTTTTTTCTTGCAAACGTCTTGTTGCACTTGTATAGTTTTGTTGTGCATAATATGTAGTCAAGATGCCTTCAAATGGAGCTCTTTTGTAGAAGCAGTAGGATAACAATTTCAATAAAATAATAGTGTTAGTGAGAGGTATGACAAT
Source organism: Sequoia sempervirens (assembly GCA_007258455.2). NCBI lineage: Eukaryota > Viridiplantae > Streptophyta > Pinopsida > Cupressales > Cupressaceae > Sequoia > Sequoia sempervirens. Next base: position 1,061,414,704 of record VDFB02271358.1, read on the forward strand.
AGAAGAAGATTTTAAATGTATGTGTAGACGTCCAATTTGATCACTTCCATATGATCAAACACGTCTTCTTATATATCCGATTGCTCATCCCCTCTGTCAATATTAATTAAACCATTTGTTTAATTAATACCTTGCATCTTACATAAGGGTCCTAAAGTGTTTAATTTAATAAATACTTTACCCCTTTTCCTCCTCTAGATTAAATAAATTTACCATTTTATTTAATTTGGTCATATTTTATTTTTAATTCCTCTTTTCTCTCTCATGGTCACATCCTCCAACTTTTGCAAGTTGGTCCCTAGTCCATCTTAATTACTTCATCTTCTTCTAATTAACAGGGGTTAGCATGTGCACACTCTTAATCATCATTAAGGTCACATCCTCCATAATCTCCCACTTGCTTCTAATAAGTCATTAGTCCATCTAACTGAGTACTTGCACAACTTTAATCATTTGGTTAGCCTAACCTAATCCTCCTCCCACTTATGGCATGTGTCATTAAGTCAACCTTATTAAAGGCTTTCTCCTTTTGGACAAGGCACTCCACTTCCCTATGTGAATTTTTAATTCACATTTAATCCCCCAAGGCATCCAAAAGGAATTTTTAATTCCTTCACTTCTTCCCACATGTCCTTCACTTATTCTTTATTCTTTCCCATCTCCCCATGAGAATATTTGAGGAATTTTTAATTCCTCACATGTCCTCTCACTCCACATGGGGACAAGGACCTCCTTTATGAGGAGATCTTTATCCAATCCCAAGGTACTTTGTACCCTCTCCATGTCATGTACTCCTCCCTTCCACCTCATGTCCACTTCACCTTTTAGGGCTATCTCACATGCCACATGTCAAGATGTGAGGGCTTGTGAGTTCTCAACTCACCTTAGCCCTACATCTTGATATTTGGTGGCTCAATCTTGACCCTCCATTTCCCCTGGGAATTCTCAAAATTCCTATAAATACTCCCTCTTTTCTCTCATTTTGGGGAGATCATTTTGCTAGCCAAACTCTTGCAATTTTGTTTCTCAACTTATACTTAGCCATTTTCATGATTTCATCCACTTGCACTCATCCCCACAACACCACTTAGCTTGCATCTACTTGCCATCCAAGGAGCATACACATCAAAGATCGAAGGGCCAACCAAAGGATCGATTCGATGCAAGGTATAGAGTTCCATTTTGTTGCTTTTGCTTTGTGTTGTTTCCAACTTAGGCTAATCTTGAGGTGTAGGTTTTTTTGGTGTTTATTTGCACTTTTTTACTTGCTGCTCTTTTTCTAACGCTCACATTCGACCTATCACATTTCTGGCACACCCGGTGGGACCCACAAATGGGTCTATTTCTTTCATGTTTGCTATTTTTTTCATTTTTGAAGGTCCAGGTTACAGAGTGGCGGACCTATCCTGACAGAGTGGTAGATTTGTCCAGCAGTGGCGGACCTGTCCTGACAGAGTGGCAGACCTATCCTGCAGTGGCGGACCTGTCCTGACAGGGTGGCGGATCTGTCTTTCGGTGGCGGACCTGTCCTGCAGTGGCAGACCTGTCCTAACAGGGTGGCGGATCTGTCTTCCGGTGGCGGACCTATCCTGCTGTGGTGGACTTGTCCTATAGTGGTGGACCTGTCCTGACAGAGTGGCAGACCTGTCCCTGCAGAGTGGCGGATCTATCCCTGCAGAGTGGCAGACCTGTCCTCCAAAAGGTAAAAATTTCAAGTTTTTTTTTTCTGATTGTCTTTTAGTAAAATAGGCACATAGTTTAATTAAAAGAGGGGTCAATAAACCTTGTTTGGCATGTTTGGGAAGGCTATTTGATGTATCCAATCCCCTTACGCCATTTGGCAATCCTGGGTGAAGAGAAATCATAGCTTTCCAAGTCCTTTTGAGTCACCTTTTTTTCACTTTCTTAGTGGGACCTGCTTGGGGATTTCATCACCCCAAGGGACGATTCCAACCACGCATACCGGCGGGGTATATAAGGGGGGGAGAGCGAAAGCTGTACCTCAATCCAACCATGTTGTAATTGGCGAAGCGTCAAGATGACGTGAAGAGTTGGTCCGAGCCTTTAGTATCTCGCTAAGGTTCTCGACTCACGCTTGTAACGGGTTGGTGTTCACGGTTTGGGCCTCACATACCGGGTGTATAGTGAGGACTCCTTAGCAACCATGTGCATCCTAGAGTAGAAGAATTTGTTGACCATACCCATTTCTACTAATCTTAGGGTTGTGCTGTTTGAATTGTCTTTCTTGTGCAAAAACCAGTGATTATCAGTTTGGTCAAGTCTTTTACGATTGCTATATTTTGGGTCCTTTGCCTTACCCATCCATCAAAATGTCAAGCCTAAACTTATCCTTTGGCGGACCTGTCCCTGTGCTGTGGCGGATCTTTCCTAACCCTGTGGTGGACCTGTCCCTATTCAGTGGTGGACCTGTCCTAGTGCAGTGGCGGACCTGTCCTTATCCTTTGGCAGACTTGTCCTTGTGCTGTGGTGGACCTATCCTAACCCTGTGGCGGACCTGTCCCTGTGCAGTGGAGGACCTGTCCCTATGCAGTGGCGGACCTGTCCTATTGCAGTGGTGGACCTGTCCCTGTCCTGTGGCAGACCTGTCCTAGTGCAGTGGTGGATCTATCCTAATACTGTGGTGGACCTGACTTTTGACCTGCCTACATTATCACTTGGCATTCATTGTCCCTTTGCTTCGAACATCGACACGATCATCCACCATCCGAAAACGCACAACTGAACGTCAGTTCTGAGTCTCCATCCCTTCGGTCTAAGGGTCATTTATCTTGAATACTCTTTTGCTTGTTCTAAAAGCCATTCGTCTATCCTAAGATGCTCCCCATCCGTCCCAAATCCGCCTTCATATCCGATCTCCGTTGGTCCATATAAACCTCGTTGGAATAGTCATCCACGTTGACCTAGGTATTCATCCCTGATCATAATCATCGTAATTGGCTTAAGATTGCTATCCGTCTTAAGTCAGTCATCCTTTTCAACCCTATCAATCCACTTCTATCTCAAGTTGGATTCGGTGTCGTTATCATACATCCACCTTTCAATCAATACCTAGTGTTACCAAGGATCCTTCTTAAACTCGGTTGTGGATCTCGGTCTTCATCATATTTATCATCACATCAATCCTAATCATCAGATCAACCCGACCCCCGCATCATCAAACCTATCTGGATCAAAACCTGAAATCTAGGTTAATCTAGTGTCTACCAATCAATCCAATCCGATTCCATCAAGCTAATCCACGTCGGCCTAACCAATCGTCATCAATCAATCTCCCATCAAATCGAATCAATCTTTCATCATCAAGGTCTTTCTAATATCTTGATCCCTCTCATCATCTTGCATGCCCATTCAGACTCGATCATAGGCAAAGAAAATGGCCGACCAACAAGCCCTAAATGCCCAATCAAACAATCCTCAAGATCCCAATAACGTAATGAACATCCCTCACGATCCCCACAATGGTACCTCATCACAATCCAACGTAGATGGTCAAAACACGTCACCACCTAGGGAGGAAAACATGGTTGATCAACCTGAGCTCACATTCGAGGAACACTTCAGCAACCCTGTTAATGTACAAATGACAGAATGCCTTCTCAAGAGACATGGTGACAAAATCTTGGCTCACTTGATTGACAAAGGTGTCAAGCTTCCGTCAGGTGTCGACTTATCCAAGTATGGCACCTCCACATCTAATGTACCCCAAGGTTCACATGACATCCCCAGTAGCTTGTATGTCCCCAACGTTCCTTCCGTAGAAGGTTGGCATCAATCTGAATTCGGCAATGCTGTCCTGTATCCTGTTGGAAATCCCACACATCCCACCATCTCGGTCACAGGGACATCCCAAACCATTGACCCCAATGATCCTTTTGCCTATGGCATGCCGCAAAACATCTCGCCATCACAACCATTAATGTTACCGGCACCACTCCCTTCGAACCCACCTCCTATCAACACTGAGGGAAACCCTTTCGCCACCTTGCCCCCACCTCCTGGGGCTACAAATCCTCCACCATCGTCATTCATACCTCAACAACCGCCCCAATCTCACATCCCTCCATCGTCGTCATTCATACCTCAATAACCACCCCAATCTCACATCCCTCCATCGTCATCATTCGTACCTCAACAACCGCCCCAATCTAACATCCCTCCACCATCATCATCCAACGTCCCTCCTCCATCGTCATTCGTATCCCAACAACCTCCCCAAGCCTATGCTCCCACTAGTGCTCAACAACCTCCCTCGCACAACATCTCAATCACACCTCCACCTCAACAACAACCATTGGTCAATCCCCTATTTCCAACACAACCATCACAACATCAACCACTAGGAAATCAACCTCGGCCTTTAGCCTCGACCATATCTCCATTCCTTGCATCCATTTTACGCCCGCAAGCGCAACCACCACATAACATCCCATCTCATCCACCACAACCGCCAACTATGCATCAACAACCACCCCATCATTACAACTATTATAACTAGCAACAATATCAACAACAACCCTCCTATGTGGCATCCCAACAGTCATATCAACACCCCCAATATTCGCAAACTAATCAACAACACCTCCTCCCTACTTCCCAACAGTACGCCACCCATAACTACCCAACCAATCCATATCTTGCCTCGCAACAGCAACCTCTTTATCAACAAGGTCCCTTGGCGTATCAGCAGGGGATGCCATCTCCTCATCCATACGCCCATCTCCAAACATCATCTCAGAATCCATAATCGTCCTATCATCAATACCCATCCAACACACCGGCCAATGCAGACATCCTAGAAATCAAAGCCGCTCTAAAAGATCTTCAGGCAGGGACTGGCAAACAATCGTTCAAGTTTGAAGATATATGCCCATATCTGTATGATCCCTCCATCTCATTGATTCCCTTCCCCAAACATTTTGAGATGCCAAAGTTTGAAAAATGTAAGGGGAACAAAGATCCTAAGGCCCACTTACAGGAGTTTTACTCCCAGTGTCAAGAAGTTATCCACAATGACAACTATCTCTTGCATTTGTTCCCCCAGAGTCTGGCAAGCAACGCGCTAGGGTGGTTCATGACTCTTGAAAAGGGATCTATAAAATATTTTGCAGACCTATCAGAAAAGTTCGTCTCCTACTTCTCCTTCAATTTGGAGAAAGATACTGATACCTTGGATCTTCTCAAAGAGAAACAACATGAAGGGGAAACCTTTACTAACTACCTTCAGAGGTGGCATGCCCTAGCAAGCTGAATGAAAACCCCTTTGAAAGAAAAGGACATGGTCACCCTCTTCGTGGAGAACTCTCATCCTGACATGGCTCATATCTTCTGATTACACTGTGTCACCACTTTCACGGAGGTGGTAGAGAAGGGACCCATCCTTGAGCCTGCCCTTGTTGCCAAGGGGCACATCAAAATATATAATCAAGATAAGGAAAGGTCATTCAACGACAAGCCACATTTTTGGAACAAGAACAAAAATGCAGTAAATGATGGTGTTACTGATACTAAACATGTCCACGTGGCCAACACATCCCAAAAACAATAGCAATCCATACCTAACGCCATATCTGTACCGCAAGGGACACCCCATCCTCCCCAACAGTCCAATCAAAATAACCAAGGGAACACTAAACGCCAGTATGCTCAACTAGGAGAACCCTTGAGTATCGTCTTCAACAAACTGTTGCAGATAAGCTATCTGATCATGTACCCTGTTACCAAGCCGCTCGACGAATCCAAACCTAAGCCCGCATGGTTTAGGGAAAATGAATATTGTGAGTTCCACAAAATCAAAGGACACTCTTTGAATAAGTGTCAGGGTCTAAAAAACTACGTCCAAGATCTCATAGATCGAGGCGATATCAAGGTCGACTCCAGTCAAGCTCCGTCGTCCAATGCTCAATTGCAGATCTATCAAAACACCTTCCCAAACCATAACCAAGGCCCAAGCACTTCTAACAGTAATCCTCAAAATAACAGCACAAATAACGTGAGCTATAAGAATGTACCCCTCAATTACGAGGGTATTATTCATTACATTGAACAGGTAGAACCTTGTGTATCCATGATACATGTCAAAGCTAAAGACCCTCAATGTGCTGTTACCACATGACGAGCCAGCATCACTTTTCCTACAGCCTCTACACCCGCCCAACCGACCCCTGTAACCTCCCAGTACAATATCCTTGATCACTTAGGAAAGACCCCTACACATATCTCCATCTTGGATTTACTCAAGTCTTCCCCCGTGTATCAAGAAATCCTCGATAGAACCCTACAGGAAACCCATGTGCCTAATAATATGGATCCTACATAGTTCCAAGCCTTGGTAGGACACTTGGCTTCATCTCACCAACTACACTTCAGCCAAAATGATATGCCCAACATTGATGTTAATCACAATCGCCCCTTGCATATTGAAGTTGTGGTTGCCCGACAAAAAATAAAAAGAGTCTCGGTAGATAATGGCTTTGCCCTCAACTTGTGCACTTTAAAATTCATAAAACAGGTGGGGTAAACCCAAGCGGACTTAAGCAACTAGATTATTACAATCAAGGCTTATGATAATGCAGAAAGGAATTTAGAAGGGATCATCAATCTTCCTGTCCAAGTGGGACCGGTGGTTCAGTATATTACCTGCCATGTCCTTGATCTGGACTTGCCATATAATCTCCTCCTCGGCCGTCCATGGCTCCATGCTATGTAAGCCATTCCCTCCACCTACCATCAGTGCCTCAAATTCCCAATCAACGGACAAGATGTCACCATCTATGCTGACCCCCAACCATTCGAATATTGTCGCACTCTAGAAGCGTCATTCCCCCATTTACATTATTGTCCTGGGGTTGAAATGGGGGCATCTCAATCATCATCCGCTAATCCACCATCCACCGTGATAACCACTCCATGCTCCACCACTGATCCCACAGTCACAAAGGTCCAGATCATTGACAAAGGGTGTGGCGAGTACGAAATGCATACTGCTCTTAATGTAGCGACCATGCCACCATCACCATAAGAGTATGGTCAACCTTCCCATGCTACCCCAAAGGAAGATAAGACTATCACCTTCCATGGAAAAAACATCCCTACCACCACCTTTGTATCCCCAAGTATCAAGACAGATGTGCCAGAAGAAGACATAAGCCAATGGGTTTACCGAGAAGAGCCTCAATTGGAAACTCCTCTCAAGGAATACTTCCAAGAAAAGTACCCCTGGCTGACAAAGTTCGTGGAAAAGCATAACTACCAAGGCAGAGGCCTAGGAAAGCAAGAACAAGGGCGGTTGCAACCCATTGATACGTCTCCACTACCAAAAAATGTGGGCATTGGGTATGACAGAAAGTAGAAAGGCCTCGAAACATCGTCTAATGCTTCCAATAGTGTAGCTGTGGACAACGGCTCATTGGAAGACATACCCGAGGAAGAATCCATCATACATGCGTATGATGACGTCGATCACACCGACCTATCTTCCATGTTTGAATGCCTATCTGTTTGCACTATTAGCCTATCCCTTTGCCATCCTAAGCTAATTGATTAGGACCTATGAACTAGCACACCTGTCAGTATGTCTGCGGATACATATGTCAACCTCATGGGATTGGGGGAGGATGAACACTCCAGTCGCAAAAGTAAGAATAAGAAAAATAACAAACGGTCATCTAGTGAAAACCTCCCTGAGGCACTTCGTGACCTTGAAAAAGTAAAAATAAAGGACGCATCTGATGGCGAAAACCTCGAAGAGGTGCTAGAAGATGGAGATGTTCATCTTCCCCTTATGGGAACTCAGTTATCTGCCTGATCACCTATTCTGATGGAAGAGACTCAAAAAATCAATCTGGGAACTGCTGAAAATCCTAAGGTCACCTACGTAGCTAAGTCACTCTCAGAGCAAGAGCATCCGGTCATTGTGCAGCTACTCCAAGAGGGAATTGTTAACTTTGCTTGGTCATACTTAGAAATGCCAGGCTTAGACCCCGCCTTAGTGGTTCATCACCTGGACATCCGCCCAGACGCTAAGCCTGTCAAGCAAAAACTCTGCAAGATGCATTCACAGGTCACGTTGTTAGTCAAGAAGGAATTGGAGAAGTTACTGGAGGCGGGTTTTATTAGACCAATTGACTACTTTGAGTGGATCTCCAACATAGTGCCAGTTGCTAAACCAAATGGTGACATTGGGGTCTACACGAACTTCAGGGATCTCAACAAAGCCTGCCCAAAAGATGACTTCCCCTTACCCAACATTGACATGTTGATTGACCTGACAGCAGGACATGAGATGTTATCCCTTATGGATGGCTTCTCTGGGTATAACCAAATCCAAATCGCACCTGAGGACCAACACAAGACTGCCTTCACGACTCCTTGGGGCACTTTCTATTACAATGTTATGCCCTTTGGTCTCAAGAATGCGGGGGTGACATATCAGAGGGAAATGACGGTCATCTTCCATGACCTCATACACATCATCATGGAGGACTATGTCGATGACCTATTAGGAAAATACAGAACACGAGCAGAACATCCCGCCATCCTGAAAAAGATATTTGAGCGGTTAGAACACTACAAGTTGCGGCTGAATCCAAAAAAGTGTCTTTAGGGTCACTTCAAGAAAGTTGCTGGGTTTCATAGTCTCTTGCAGAGGCATTGAGGTTGATCCCACCAAGGTAAAAGCTATCCTCGATATGCTCCCTCCACGCAATCTCAAACAATTAAGAAGCCTCTAGGAGAAGATGCAGTCCATCCGTCGGTTCATAGCCCAGTTGGTAGATAAGTGTCAGTCGTTCACTCATCTTCTGAAAAAAGATTCCACCTTCTGATGGAACCAACAGTGTCAGATGGGCTTCGATAAAATTAAGGAATATTTAGCTCATCCACCCATATTGATGCCACCTATTCCCGGAAAACCCCTCTTGCTCTACATCTCTGCCACTTCAGTCACGCTAGGGGCATTGTTGGCACAACATGATGAGTTGTTGAAAGAAAGGGCAATCTACTACATCAGCCAGACATTGGTTGGCTACAAGTTAAACTACTCCCCCATGGAAAAATCTTGTCTTGCACTCGTCTTTAGCACACAGAAGCTTCGAAATTACATGCTTAGCCATCCAGTTAAATTAATTGCCAAGATCGATCCATTGAAGTATCTGTTATCTAGGACCACTCTTACTGGCCGCATGGCTAAGTGGGTCATGCTCCTCAATGAATTCGACATAGAATATGTAGACCACAAGGCTATTAAAGGGCAAATAATTGTAGACCAGTTAGCAGAATCTCCTCTAGTTGACACTCACCCTTTGATCACAGAATTCCCTGATGAGGAAGTCTTCTCTGTTGATGAGACCCCCACGTGGACACTGTATTTTGATGGATCATATACCCACAATAGATCGGGGGCAGGAATTTTATTAGTCACCCCTCAGGGTGACTACATTCCCAAGTCATTCAGGATAGCATTCCCATGTACCAACAATATGGCAGAATACGAAGCTCTCCTCACCGGCCTCAAAATTGCAAAATAGTGGCACATAACTCAGTTGAAAGTCTTTGGTGATTCTTTGCTAGTCATTAGAAAAGTTAATGATGAGTTCCTAACCAAAGATGATAAGTTGTTACCCTACAAGCGCATGGTGGATGATTTCAAGAAATATTTCACCTCTATACAATTTGAATAGATTCCCAGGGTACGCAACAAAGCAGCTGATGCAATGGCCACTATTGGCTCCCTACTGGACATGCCCAAAGATCGAACAAAATGCGAGTTTCTTGTAGAACAACTTTTAATCCTAGCATATGACATCCCTGAAACTGACATGGTGTGTGATATCGTGGGTCCCACCTCCCCATGGTACCAAGACATCTATACCTATCTCCATGATAACATTATACCCCCAGATCTCACACGTAACCAACGCAAATCCTTCGTTCATCGCTCTTCTCGATACGTCATCATCGGTGATACGCTTTATCGTCATGGGTATGATGGAGTCCTCCTTAGATGCCTGAATGAGACCGAAGCCCATGCTACACTAACGAAGGTACATGGCGGTGTTTGTGGAGCACATTCAAATGGTATGGCCCTGGCCAAAAGGGTCTTACGAGCTGGGTATTATTGGCCTACACTGGAACACGATGCTTGCGAGTTTGTAAAAAAGTGTCTTCCATGCCAGCAACACGCAGATTTAATCCACGCCCCAACACAAGATCTTCAGCCCCTCCTGGCACCATGGCCATTTTCTCAATGGGGTTTCAACTTGATTGGCAAGATTCACCCACCATCATCCGACGGCCATACATTCATAATTACCGCCACTGAGTATTTCACCAAGTGGGTGGAGGGAATGCCCCTTTCACAAATCACCGGTACTCAAATTTCTAAATTCATCCTTTACCATATTCTCTGCAGATATGGTATCCCGTCCACCATCCTTTCTGACAACGGCAAACCATTCAAAAACCAAGCCATGAAACACCTCTGCGATACCTTCCATATCCAGCACCGTTGGTCAATGCCTTATTACCCCTAGGGTAATGGTCAGGAAAAAGCAACTAACAAAACCCTCATCCGTATTCTCAAAAAGGTTGTCAATAATACTAGACGAGATTGGCACCTCCATATTCATCCTGCCCTATGGGCATATCGTACATACATCCGCACCCCGACGGGCGCCAACCCCTACTCTTTAGTGTATGGTAATGAAGCCTTCTTGCCAATCGAAGTTGAACTTTCGTCATTGAGAATCTCTCTTAAGAACCTGATCAACGAAGAGGATGCCCGTGTTGCGCGGCTTGCACAGCTAGAATTACTGGATGAACGAAGAATAAAGGCCTATGACCATCTGCAAGCATACCAGAATCACCTCAAGCGCAGTTATAACAAGAAGGTTCATCCTCGGCAATTCCAGGTGGGCGAGCTTGTCCTGAAGGAGAACCAACGTACTCAGCAAGACCGAGACAAGAAAGGTAAATTTGAGGCAAATTGGTTGGGGCCCTATATCATAGCTGCTAAATATGGATCTGGGGCATACAGGTTGACTACTCTTGAAGGAGAACCCCTTGACGAGCCCATCAACATCATGCATCTGAAAAAGTTCTACACTTAAATCTGCTCGGTTACCCCACCTAGTCAAAAAATTAAAAAAAATAAAAATAAAATCAAAAATAAAAAAATAGTCAAGAGAAATAAATCCGTCCAATAGTGAAAACCACCTCTTGGTGGTGCCTTGGATAAGTATGGATGGTGAAAACCTGGTAACAGGCGTCATCCATAGAGGGCTTAATCATTATCTACCTAACATCCTAGTTATGTTATGCCTTCAGCCACACTATTGTCCTCACCCATCTCATCCCCGGCTGCTTAGTAAATGTTGATTGAGCATTGGACGACCCATCTAGCCTATCCCCCATTTCCTGAGCTTTTTAGTATCCCACTCTAAGCTTGTGTCATTCGGTCCCTTCGTTGTTATGTGCGTGTCATTGGGTAGGATCATCCATCGTGTCGGTCTTCACCTAGGTCCCATCCTGTCGTGTCCATTAGTCAAACTATGTCACCCCTGTGCTGTCATGTAGGCAAGGTTGATCATTTGATTCACCCCCAGGGGATTTATTCATGGTCTTTTCTGGAACTACGAGGGCTCTGCACTTTCACATAGGCAAGGCTAATCTATGATCAGCCCCCGAACCCCTAGGTTTGTAGGTTATGTTGGTCTTTTGTACTTCGTCATCAAGTTATATCCACATCTAACCGGTTCTTAATAAACAAGGCTCCCTAGTGTTACAAGATCTTATCCCTAGATAACATCCCACGTCAACTGGGTCATTCCAATTTAGCATCCATCTTTGGTCTCAATATGGATGAATCCTTCCTCACAGACCTCGTCAATCACATCCATCACCTTGATCCTATGGCAAAGGACCTATTGTCTTGACTATGCTCTTTTAATGCTTTAGAATTTTGTTTATCATTTTGGGTTCCTTCCCATCACTTGTCAGGGTCACCTTGGTCCACCATACCATGGCGTGCTTTGACCTACTGACATGGGGGCATACCTCGATCGTTTGTTTTGGCTGCTATCTTCTCAGTTGTCCCTTGTAAGACCCACCAAGATCTCCACGGTCTTGTGTTACGTTGGGACAACTTTGTGTGTTTGTGGTTATTACAACACCAGGCCCGACCGAGGTCATCGCGACCTCGGGGTGTTGGGATAACCTTATTGTTTGTTGTGTTTGTTTCATGCGTAGAGTACTTGCTCACCTTGGTCTTCTATATCAAGGTGCTTGGCCCCCTATGCTATAATAAAAGTCAATGCTCCAAAGATGACAAAATATCATTTTCACTAAATTTTCACCACTTTGCATGCACCCTTCATTTCCATCATAACCATTGCTTATGATTTCAGTTGTGCAAGTACTCTCGTTCTTTGTTCTTCTTGGGTCCTCTTCCTCTCAGGATATTAACAGTTATTTTTAGCAAATGCAATCTTCCATCCGCCTATCGCCTATCTGCATTCTCATAACGGTCTTTATTGACATTTAGGTGCATTGTAAGCATTTACCCTTTTTGCATTCATAAATCATACATCATAAATCATATAAACATGCATAAATCATCCATCCACATGTGCATCCATAAATCATACATCATAATTCATATAAACATGTGCATCCATAAGTCATACATCATAAATCATATAAACATGCATAAATCGTCCATCCACATATGCATCTATACATCATGAATCATAGAAATATTTACATCAATCACAAATCATCCATCCATAAAATATAAATCATAAAGCATAAATCATCCATATAAACATGTGTATATATATGTATATGGAACCACATCAGGAATCATCTCATATAGCCACATAAAGGAAACATCATACATAATGTCAATAAAGGCCATCACATAATCAAAATAATAAACATCCTGTCATAATACAATACATATCCATCATATATCGCCAAATAAGATACAAAATCTAGAGATGTGGACCACCTCTGCCCTCTGGCGCCATGCACAAACCATCCACCCTGTATCTGCCAAAAATAACCAATGTCCTACATCTGTCTGCTCTATTGTGAGCTGCCCACATCTAACCTCTGTGGAGAATCGGGTGCTAGCCCTCTGTGTGCTGGAGTCCCCTGGTACTCACGGGTGGGTGTCCCCTGGTACTCACGGGTGGGTGTACCCTGGTAACCACCATATGGAGATGAAGTCTACCAGTAATCGTTGAAACCCTTGGTGCGTGTCCCTAATGACTGGGATGGCCTTGGTGGCTGTGGAGCCTGACTGACGTAGCGTGCCATGCGCTACGCTGGATCTGAAACAACCTGCTCATATACCCCTCTCCAATAACTAACTTGCTGCATAAATTCATCCCTCTGCCCAGCTATCAGTCTCGTGGCATTCCGCTCATGCCTATATCGATCTCAATCTGCACTGATCACCCGCCGCTCCCGTGCCCAGGCCTCCTGAGCCAGTATCAACTTTTGTATCTGCTCTGAGCCTCTATCCCTCTCTGCCTGCATCGCCTGTAACTGCGTGTGCATCTCCTGCACATCTGTGCCTGGCCCTCCCCCCTCAACCAGCCCCCTTTGCAACTGAGCCTGTGCTGTGTCCCTCTCGCCCTATAATGTCTGCATCCGTAACTTTGTGGCATCCCTCTCCCTCTGTGCAACCTGTCCCTGCGCCACCGCTGCATCTCTGTCCCGTTGCAGGGCCTGCAATCTCAGCTCCGCTGAATCTCGCTCTCGTCGCAAACTAGATGCCTGCACTGTCGCTGTATCTCTCTCTCTGCAAAGCGACTATACCTCTGCCTCGGCCACCTGCCTCTCGCTCTGTGCTACCTGAACCTGTGCCTGTAACACACCTCTCCCTGCCTCCAACACCTCCACTTGTGCCTGTGACACATCTCTCTCTGCCTCCACTGTGCGCACCCTGTCCCTTAGCTCAGCTAGCTCTCTCTACATGCTCTCTGCATCCCCTGTCTCCCTGCTGCCAACCTCCTGTGCCACCCCCTCTCCCACCAAACCCAATCCCTCCATCTGTATCATCTGGCTATGCACCTCTGCCCGTAATCTCTCCACCTTAGCCTGCAGGTCCACAGTCTCATCCTGGCTCTTATCTCTCTCCCTCACCAATCTCCGCTCTTGCTCTGATGCTAGCCTGACTAGCTCCATGTAGTCTCTCTCACCCTGAGCAAGCCGGGCCCGCCACTCCTCCCTCTCCGCCTCCACTGCGATCCGCTCTATCTCTGCCTCCCGCACTCGCTGCTCGCTCCGTCACAGTCTCTCCATTGTCTCTCTTAATACCGCCACTGGATC
>VDFB02271358.1:1061430481-1061489794 GCA_007258455.2 Sequoia sempervirens
AATGACCCAAAAGTAATTCAACAATTACCTTTTATCCCCTTTTCACCTTAGGGTATTTTTTTTTCTTTTTTAACAAAAAATTCCTCTGATTAATTCATCTAACCTCTTTCTTCTTGAGGCCGCCATTTGCACACCGTTTATCCGATTGACTCCGTTCGAGCGCCATTCTTCTCATTTTTCCGTGCTCTTTCCAACAACATGTACCACTTCATACTTTCAAGAAGTTTCCTGGGGCACCCCTTTTCTCCCCCGTCCCCCTTCTCAAGGGGGCATACCCTACCATTCCCTCCTAACCCGTCGCTCTAAGCCTACCTTTGCTTGACTGGGGCATCCTCTCCGCATTCCCTCCATTCGGGGCAACTCACGTGCATTCCCTCATGCTAGGGCATCTCTTTTTCTGATCTCTTCCTCTATAGAGTCATCTGCATTCTATTTTTCTTTGAAACCCTATTATTCTAATAGTATTTCGAAGAGAGGAAAAATGTAGATGTCCAATTTGATCACTTCCATATGATCAAACACGTCTTCTTATATATCCGATTGCTTATCCCCTCTGTCAATATTAATTAAACCATTTGTTTAATTAATACCTTGCATCTTACATAAGGGTCCTAAAGTGTTTAATTTAATAAATACTTTACCCCTTTTCCTCCTCTAGATTAAATAAATTTACCATTTTATTTAATTTGGTCATATTCCCCTTTTGGAATTAAAAATTCCTCTTTTCTCTTTCATGGTTTCATCCTCCAACTTTTGCAAGTTGGTCCCTAATCCATCTTAATTACTTCATCTTCTTCTAATTAATAGGGGTTAGCATGTGCACACTCTTAATCATCATTAAGGTCACATCCTCCATAATCTCCCACTTGCTTCTAATAAGTCATTAGTCCATCTAACTGAGTACTTGCACAACTTTAATCATTTGGTTAGCCTAACCTAATCCTCCTCCCACTTATGGCATGTGTCATTAAGTCAACCTTATTAAATGCTTTCTCCTTTTGGACAAGGCACTCCACTTCCCTATGTGAATTTTTAATTCACATTTAATCCCCCAAGGCATCCAAAAGGAATTTTTAATTCCTTCACTTCTTCCCACATGCCCTTCACTTATTTTTTATTCTTTCCCATCTCCCCATGAGAATATTTGAGGAATTTTTAATTCCTCACATGTCCTCTCACCCACATGGGGACAAGGACCTCCTTTATTAGGAGATCTTGTCCAATCCCAAGGTCCTTTGTACCCCTCTCCATGTCATATACTTCTCCTTCCACCTCATGTCCACTTCACCTTTTAGGGCTATCTCACATGCCACATGTCAAGATGTGAGGGCTTGTGAGTTCTCAACTCACCTTAGCCCTACATCTTGATATTTGGTGGCTCAATCTTGACCCTCAATTTCCCTTGGGAATTCTCAAAATTCCTATAAATACCCCCTCTTTTCTCTCATTTTGGGGAGATCATTTTGTTAGCCAAACTCTTGCAATTTTGTTTCTCAACTTATACTTAGCCATTTTCATGCTTTCATCCACTTGCACTCATCCCCACAACACCACTTAGCTTGCATCTACTTGCCATCCAAGGAGCATACACATCAAAGATCGAAGGGCCAACCAAAGGATCGATTCGATGCAAGGTATAGAGTTCCATTTTGTTGCTTTTGCTTTGTGTTGTTTCCAACTTAGGCTAATCTTGAGGTGTAGGTTGTTTTGGTGTTTATTCACACTCTTTTACTTGCTTCTCTTTTTCTAACGCTCACATTCGACCTATCACAATATGAAATAGAGAAAAGTGAAATTCAAAGGGCGTGCTATTATGCAATATCACTAACAACTCTGTGCACAGTATGCACCAAATAAAATGTGTGAGACGAAGACAAGGAATAATGTCCATCACTGTATCGATACTTTGAGTAAAGAGACCATGTTATGTATCATTACTATCTCGATGCTTTGGAGCATCCTATAACATTTTGATGGACTGGTTCGATATTCTATTGAGTTGAAAAAATATAGTTGAATGCTATTCAATCAAAGATTATTTATTTATCATTTCATGCTTGGAACACAAAGGATGTGACTGTATTGAAGGAGTTGTGTAGAAGACCACCGCAACACCGCATGGTTGTTGTTGGGCCTTCACGACGATGTAGAGTGCTTACCTCGAACCACTGTGAAGGCCCAACAACAACTATGCAATATTGCGGTGGTTGTGTAGAAGGTTTTGTGAATGCTTTGGTGATCTGAAGTGGAACTTGAAACTACAATATTTGATAAAAATCTAATTCCAAATATGCTTTTGATGGATGTTATATCCTCATCCAAAGCTCCAATTCACACACAAACAAGGACACTTTCAAAGGTTGAGGAGTTAGGATTTACACCCACTGGATGCATTTTCTTAAAATTTTCTAAGGAATTTTTTAGGAAAACCCATTTTGAACATATCCTTTAATCATGACATTCCATGATATCATATTTCTTTGAGGCATTTTTTGAAACAATTTTCTTGCCTTGTCTGTGCTTCCACATTTTCATGTATGTCTAGCAGGGCACTTGTAACTACAACATATGACAAAAAAATCCCTACTGTTATGCTTTGATGGATGCCCCTTCATTATTATTGGATATCTAATGTAGTGCACATTATTATAGTGCAATCCTATTTTACAGATTTTTTCATTTAGCATCACCAATATTCTCCACAAGAACATTGTCCCTATTTAAAATGATGGAAATGGTTCACATCTCTCAAAACAATTTCTCTTGCAATAATCTTGGAGATAAATTTAGATGCAGTGTGAAAATCAGAACATACTCGAAGGTTCTTAACAACTCTAATAGTTGTACCCAGGGCCATGTTTAACAAACCAAATGCAATTGCTAACTTTCCACTATGGTGGCAGCTAAATGATTCTTTTTTCTTCTATTCCACATCATTAAGTAAAAACATTGAATCTAGAAATACCATTTCCTTCATTTGCTAAGCCAATTTCTCCAATTCTTCATAGCTCTCCCATGTTTGTGGATGTAGTATATCTCCTACAATTTTTAATTGATTTATCTTTCTACTGTGTTTGGACTTACTTTTGTAAACTTGCAATATACAATGCACTTTTATTCTTTCTGAATTGAGACTAATAGTAATTTTGTTGGTTGTATTGAGGCACAACTTCATTCATGGTGGAAAAGGCATCACCCTATTTCTCATATCAAATGGCACGTTACATATAAAGGAGGAAAGATTCTAGGGTTATTGCTAGCTGCATTAAAGGAGAGAGCTTCATATATGGGACATGATCAACACTCTCCTTCTTGGATTCTACACATTAAAACTTTCTCCAAGAAGATTTTCCATGTTGTAGAAGTTTTCGGAGATGAAAGGGGCATGTGCTCACATTGAAGGGCTCCAAGCATGTGTTTCCATCATTGCAAATTTTTTTGGAGAAGTTTCTTTCTTGTCATTTCTGTGCATTGTAACTTAGATTTACAACACCTACCCCTTCACATAATGTGCATCCAAATTTCCCTAACATTCCACAAAACTCACAAATACCCCAATAACCAACACCACAACAACAACAACATATACCTCAAATGCCACAATAACAATATGTCTCCTATCAACAACAAAAAATTATGTAACAACAACAACAACCTCAAACACCACAACAAAACCCTTAACATCAATAATACATTTCCCATCAACAACCATAAAATTCTCAATATCAACAAAAATCAACACCACAACATCAACAAAGTATACCTCAAATGCCACAACAACTATACATCCACCATTAACAATAAGATCCTCAACAAAAACAATACATCAACTATCAACATCAAACTTTGCAACCTCAAATTTCACAACACCAAACTCCGTAACACCAAAATCCCACAACATCAAAATCTGCCAAAACACCAATACAATCCATATGACCCTACCACACACAAAAAATGGTCCTCAACACCAAACCAACCCACAATAAGGCCCATCATACAATATATATGGTAACCTTCATAATATCCCACAAAACCAAAATCCATCATATAGCACATATGCTCCACCAAAAAATCCTCCAAACGACTTGACATCACAAATCCATATCTTAACTCAAAAAATCAGCAATATACAAATGGAACCACAAAGAAATATTATGCACTTCAAGATCTATGTCACTACCCATTTGAAAAAAAAAATAACAATGACACCATTCCCTCATAATTTCAAAATACCAAAATTTAATAAATAAAAAGGATGTGGTGACCCACAAGAGCATATACTAGAATTTTATGTAGCTTGTCTAGAGGTGTCCTATAAAAATACCTATCTCATGTGCACCTCTTTCCATGGAGTTTAGGTGGATAGGTAATCAAATGGTTCTCTCACCTACCCATAGGTATTTGAATATTCCAAGAAATTATAGAAAAATTTGTAACTCATTTCTCCTCTAACATTGAACATAAAGTCACTTTAAACGACTTATACCTCGTTAAACAAAATCAAGGAGAAACATTTCCCTCTTTTCTACAAAGATGGAGACACAAATCAAGAAAATATAAATGGCCTATTCCCGAGAAGTAACTAGTGGGAATTTTTCTTCAAAATTTAAACACAAAAATTGGTTTTCATTTATGCATACAATGTGCTAATATGTTTGAAGAACTAATAGCAAAAGGTCTCACAATCGAAAGAACTCTCATAGCTAAAGGGCTAGTAAATATCTACAAGGAAAATAGAGACCAACCATCAAGCTCTAATGATAAAACATGCTTATGGGCTAAAAACAAGAATGTGACAAATGATGGTGTTGTCAAAACAAAATTTTTGCGAAGCATGCAACATCAATAAAATAAAAAACAAAATATTCAAAGTGAAAATCATCCACAAGGAAAACTACCAAGACCTAACAATTCTCCTAGAAATACTTCACTTCCTTAGGGGAACCCATCAAAATAGTCCTAAATAAATTAATTCAATCAAACCATATCTAGCTTCTTGAAAAAAGACATTACGAAGAAACACAAATTAAACCAACATGGTATAATGATAATGATTTTTTCCTATACCATAGAACAAAAGGTCACAAGACCCAAAATTATGTGAAACTAAAACATACCTCATACAAGACCTTATCAATCAAGGAGAGGTAAATATGGATCAATGTCTTGGCAATTCTAGAAACCAATATCTAGGAATTTAGAAAAATCCATGGCAAATCATAGAAAAGGAAATGATTATGGTAAAATAGAGAATTATAAAAAATTTAATTATTCCTATGACAATATAGTAGGACACATCCAGGGACCTGATGATTACATCAACAATGTTCATTACCCACATAATGAGAAATTAGATATTTATCAAGATGTTTCCTAATGTGTGATCAAAACCATCCACCACTATCTAGCAATGTCTCACATCAAAATAATCACATTAAATACATCTCAGATCATAACATATCTCCCTCATTAGACTTCATGATAGGGTGTATTGAAGAAGCCCCACCATAAGAATCCTCTATCTCATCATCCAAACCCATTGAAACCACCCAAGAGTCATCCATCCATATTTCACCATCAATCAAAGGTCAATGTCAAGAAATTAATCCAAAGCATAATGAAGAAAACTTTGAAATAAGTCAAGATCAAGATTCCATCATTTCATTCTATCACATTCATGACTCAATAACTAATCCTATCCATATGTTGATATCTTCCAATTCTGCAAATGAGATACTTGCTTTTGTTGGACACATAGATGATCACCCCCTATTCCTTCAAAAAAAGGGTCTTCCACTCTAGACATATTTGCAAATGATGAAGATATAACTAAATTCAAAAGATTTCATGGTGATATTCTAGTAAATAACCATGAAGAAGGCTTCCATATTGACTTTGAACCATCAACATCTTTTGAAGAATAATTAGAATCCAATGTTCCTCAAACTCAGGCCAAAGATATTAATCGGGAAGCTATCCTGCATGTTGATGAAGCACCTATAACCCATGAACTTGGATCACTTACCTTCATCAGAGAAAACTCTCTTACTAATGGGGAGAATACCACCTTTGAAGGTTCCCAGTAATGTAGAGAAGGATTAGCACCTTGTTTCCAAGACAAATCATATTTAGTTACCAACAAAATTTATCAACGGATGTAGTATCATGGAAAAGGACTAGGCCTACATGAATAGGGTATGCTAGAACCAATGTAGTTTGTCGATAATCCTAAGCATCAAGGTATCAGTTATTCAATGATCAAGGAATCTAACCACGTTAGTAGTACCTCCATAATATTGGGGGCAACTTTATCTAATATAAACATCAACATGAGAGTCATGAAGAGTACTTATAATGAAATCATTGCTAGCATTCCAACTATCCATATCATAAATCATCATCCTTGAATATTTCCACCCACTAATTGGGGCTAACAAGAGAAAAAAATTAATGAAGGAAAAATTCAAGTCATTGAAGCTAAAGAATCAAAAGGTCAAAGTAGGCAAATGAAGTTAAAATGAATCCCAAAGAAAAATAAAGTAAATAATACATATAAACCTCCATTAGTCAATGAAACTATGGGGCAACATAAAAAATGGATTTTCATCCATCAAAGGTGTACACCAATTCAAAGGAAATATTCATCATTGACATACAAAGTGTGTGAAAATTTGGTCCTAAATCCTCTCAAAATTCCATATCCAAATTTCGTCGTTCACCACCCCATGTTTGGAAAATAAGAGATCCACAATCCAAATTATCAAAAAATCATCTTTATCTCATATACTCCATCAAAGTCCACCATCCAACTTAAAATCTAGAATATCCAAATCCTGCATTAACTATGTCTTGGCAACAACTCTTTATCATAAGGACTCTAATGGCACTTTAACACGACGTGCACATTTAGATAAGGTCAGCTCTAGTATTGAAAAATATCACAAGAATATTTAGGGGTTATATACAAGTGCATGTATCTTGGAAAAGAAGCTCCTCCAAGCAAGATATTTTTGGCATGTCATGACAACAACATCCACATTAGCGCCACCAAATGGTTTGACCTAGTTAATGGTCATCTCAAAAAGTTAAAAAAACCAAGAAAATTTAAAAAATAGTAAAGATAAAAAAAATCATTTTAGTGAAAACCATTTTGGTGGCACTTTGGGCAAGTACCATGATGAAAATCTAGCAAACATGCATCATGCGTAAAATTGATAATCTATGTGCACCACTCTAAATAGAAGCATCTTATCGCATTCATAATAAATCCACTCTTTCATCTATCCAATCCATTCTCATCCCTCTTCCACATCCACCTAATCTTGACAAAGACTAGGGGTATATACTTCAAACTTTCTTTTGGAAGAATCTTGACATGGTCATTTCCTTATGATCATATCCTATCTCATGCAATATCATCACCTACACCTAGCATTATCTAATTGGTCATACTAGGTCAAATACACTATTTTATCATGGGATAGTCCTTGGCATCTTTTACATATCCATTTGGCATGCTCATCCATTCATCCATTCTTAACATTCCATACATTGCTAGACACTAGGGGTAGGTACTTACATCCTACTTTAGAATAAATCTTGATGTATGTCTTCTAGCCCAAATAGTGACTAGACATCTTCTAGAAAATCCAAAACATCCAGATAATCAAAATTTCAAAAAAACATCTAGATAATAAAAATTTCAAAAATATCCAAATCATTCAAAAATCCAAAAAAACACTCAAATAGCACAAAAGTTCAAAAATAGCCTCAAATAGTTCAAACAATCCAAAAATAGCCCCAAATATTCCAACAAAAAGTTCAAGAAAAATAATACAATCCCAAAAGTTCAAAAATAAATCATCACAACTTACCCATCCACAATAATCTAGTCATCCATAATAAATCTATTGTCACAATCACCTTTGATGAAGTGAGAAAAAAACAAATATAATAGTCATCAAAACACAAACATTCATGAAAAATCACAAGCCTTGATCATTTTCAAAACAACATCAAAGTCTACATGTCAATTTCCAAAATCATCTTCTAAATCAACATCAACATCCAATGAATGCCTTAACAAATATATCTTTCCTACAATAGGCATCATTTTGGATATCAACTAAAACAATCTCTCTAGCAAGAGATATGATAGATTTGATATGTTTTGTTAGTCAATCTTTTATTTTTGTTTTATTTTTTGTCTCATTCCATTGCTCACTTGAAACTACCTTGATATTCAAATATCTTGGTGTGTCTAAAGGGGTACGTAATGGGTCATAGTCATTGCTTTTGTCTGTTGTGTTTGTGGGATGCTCTTGTAATACAACCTTGGTGAATACTTTCCTTGTGTGTGTAGGGATATTCTTAGACAATACACCAGATTTTTCAAATTAGGTTCTTTATACCTTCTGTGTATTGGTCTACAAGCTTTGATGGCTTCATTCTCTCTCATGATCAAACAAGGTTTTTGTATGTTAGGTATGAACAAGGATAATCCTATCTATTTGTAGAGTCAAAGTCCATACAATAGATACAATGCCACCCTGGTTCTTCATACCTTGGTGCATATTATCTACTTTCTATATCAAAATAAGGATTGCTCTACATTCTTTAGCATAGCCTAAAGAAAAATCAAAATCATCTATCCTATCTCATCACATGTCCATTAAAACAATTAAATCTATCCAATAATCATAGATTTCTTGATATTTGATCAGCATCACCTCTCATTCTATTCTATCTATCTAATCACCCATTCTTCTATTCTACTCATCATACTAACATTTCTATCCAAGCATCATGACATACACAAAAATATCCATCACATCCTGCATCCACAAACCACCAGTAACATCATATATCATCCATCCTGCATAGTCATCATATATAGCATAAAAAATACAAAAAAAAATCATGTGCATACATCATCTCATCATAAGCATGACATCATGAAACCATAGCATCATACATCGCAAACCACTTTGCGGAAGTTTCGACTACCTACCATGGTTTGAAGTTGGCTTAGTCTAAAGGAATTAGAAAGGGTTGGCTAGAGGGTGATTCCTTAAATATCATCAATAACCTTAAAAGGTCTACGCCTCCTTCTTGGTCAATCAAACCTATTATCCTTGATTCTTTGGCTATTTTGAATTCTTTTGATCAATGCTTTATATCCCATATTTTTAGGAAGGGGAATTGCCTTGTTGATAAATTTTCCAATTACGGGGTTAATGAATTTCAGTTTAAAGTATGGGATGGGAATGACCCCCTCCCCATTGACGTCCAATCAATTGCCAATCATGATATTCAAACCACTTGAGGAGGGGGTGAACTTAATGATTTTTTTAAATCATTTGTTGATTTTCATGTGCTCTTTCGAATCCAAGTGTCATTTTGTATGGGGCTTAACCTTGCATTTCAATGATGTGGTAGAGTTCCGTAAAGAACTACATTCAAGGGTAATTATTTCCTCTTATCACTTCAGTTTTCCCACATGGATTGTGGGGGATTATAAAGCCTTCTTTCTCTCGAGGTTTCTTTTATTTTGCATTCTCTACAAATATTTGAAGTTTCTCTGCAAATATTTGAAGCTATTGTGGCTTTTTTTTGTTGTCACCATGGGAGGAGAGAGGAACTATGTTGAGATGATCTCTTGTGATGTTTCCAAGAGTAACAAGAAGGTTTTGGGGCTACTGGAGGCTAGGGGTGTTACTCCCTACATGGAATGTCTTCATGGATTCAACCATAAGGCATCATAGGATTTTGTGAAGGGTTGGCAAAGCAGAGTCTTGAGAGTGTTTAGGATGGAATTCGCCATAACTGAAGAATTCATTAGCAATATAATGGGTTTTGCAACTGAGGGGAGGGAATTTTGTAGGGACAAGAAAAAGTATAATGTAGCCATGACCATCTTCTTTAGGGATGATGAAAGGAGTAAGTTGGAGAAAGCCAAATGTGGTGGGTTTTCTTAGTTCTATCAAGGCTATTTGGGGCGATGTGGCTAAAGAAATCATGAGGTATTTTACTCTTGATGGTCGCTTCTCTATTCTTGCTAGCTACAATTTTGTTCTGCTGAATCACTTTAGGAATAAGAAAAATATTTCTTTCCCCTTTTATTTTCTTGCCTCTCTTGAAAATGGTATAAAAGATCATAAAAGGAACCCTGAGAACCATGTCCTTCATGAGGGATTAATGCTCCTTATTATGGAATATGCTAAGTACTATACTATCCCTGATGAGCCCAAGAATATTCCTAAAGGTCGCCAAAAGAAGGTTGATTTTGAGTATGATACGAGGTCTAAGATGGGGTCTTGTTTTGAGGAGTCTGCTAAGTTAGAAGCGTCTATGGAGGTTTTGTCAGAGCTGATTGAGTCTCTTGAGGGGAAGTATAAAAATAAGGATAGAATTTCTAAGCCCTATAAGTATGATGAATATCGTACTGGTAGTGAGGAGGTGGAGGGTTCTGATGACTTCAATATCACCCAGAAGCTCAAATTAGGAAAATTACCTGCCCCTGCTATCAAGAATATGAAATTGAAGGGTGTTTTTATTTCCCCTGGTAAGAAGAAGATGGAGGAGAATTTCAATGTGCTTGAGGAATTGGAATCCCCTATGTCGGGAAAGTAAAGGAAATTTTTCTTGAAGGAAGGGAGTTCTCAAAAGAAGGCTAAAGGTAAAGCGTTCTTGCTCCAAGATGATACTATCAGTATGGACCCTGTTGATAACCCCAATGTTGAAAATCAATGGGTTGATGTTGGGTATGCAATTGAGAAGGTGCAGGATCGAGGTGTTAATGTGGCAGCTAAGATTGAGTGGTCTTTACATAGAATCAAAGTCCTTGGTGATGATAACAAAGAGAAGGGTGTGCTACAAAATGAGAAAGATAAAAGATTGTCCTTGGAGGATCTAGAAGATAATAGGGATAATTTCAACTATACAATAGGGAGGAACTACCCAATGTGTTAGGCATGGCTAGATATGGTTCTTTGCTTTTCTTTAGAATTTTTAGTTGGGAATTCAATGAACTAAATCAAACTAATATGAAGGTTCATTCTCTAGTTAACAAAGATGGGGTTTTCCCTTCTTCTAAGGAGCCATCTATCTAGGATCAAGTGAACCAATTGGTGGATGCACTTAAGATTGTGACTGATGAAATGTTGAAGATGAAAAAAGACTTTGAATTTAGAATTACAGTGGTGGAAGATAAAATGGATAGAGCCTACCAAAACTTGGAAAAGGTTGTCAATGTTAGTAAGACTCCTATCTCAAATGAAGTTGAGGGGATTCAATTCCTTAATGAGAAAGCTAGGAAATGGATTGGAGATTCATCTGGTGTGAAACAAGTTGCTAGTGGCATGATGGATCTCCCCAATGCTCTAAAAGATGGGATCAGTGAGAAGGGTCCATGCACTCAGACTTGCAACAAAACTGAGAAGAATACTAGGGTACCTACTAAGGAGATAGTTGAGGTCATAGACATGCATCAAAAGATTATTGATAGTGATTTGGAAGCTGCAAATATTTTGAAAAATCTGTAGTTGGTGGCTAGTTCTGTCCTATTGTTTCACTAGTTTTTTGTTGTCTATTTTCTTATTTTTGGTTGTTTCGTCTATTTTTTATTATCTTTTAATGCAACACTCTCTTTTGTAAAGGGTTTTTAGGTCCCTTCAAAACCTCCTTTACCTATAATAAGAAATATCATGTGCATCTATAGAATTATATGCATCACATAATATCATTATCATAGTCACATAAAAAATGTCTTATCTCATATATCATCAAAATATATGTCATGGTACAAAAATGATCTGAACATCAAATATGTGATACAATATCTACATCAAAAATATATGTACATGAGGCTATCAAGAGTCAATGAATGTATATACATCAAAAATAGCTATCTACATCGATGTATCTCTACATCAAAGTATAAATACAAAGACATATACATGAGCTAAAAGGAGCTTCCTCTCTCCTCTTGATCAAGAAGAGGAGGAGGAGGTTCCTGATGTGTAGGAGGCTATTGTGGTTGTTATCCCTATCCACCTGAAGGACCTCCCTATGATGGACACCCCATGAAACCACCATTTGATCTCCTTGATCCATTTACAAATTCACTTCTGGCCAAAAACCTAGGCTATCTCTGGTGCATAGGTATCACCACCTCATACAAGGTTCTATAGTAGGTAGCCTCACTCTCTCAAGAAGATTAACTTCCCTCATGTGTTGTGCTAAAGGGATAACTTGTCCCTATCTAGTAGCCTCCAACTACTATATTTTCCCTCTCTCAGTATCTCTCTCAACGATAACCTAAGAAAGCTATGCCTCTAAATTTTGACACATGGAAATATTTGCATCTTGCTCCTAAGCCTACTCATCTCCCTCTTGATCTCTAAGGTATCTCTCGATGATCCACTAGATCAACTACATGATGAGCCCATATTTTTCTACCCTATATGCATCTTTCTCTCAACGATCCTGATCCTACTCCTATAGGGAAACTCAGAGAATGACATCATTAAGTCCTTCATCTCCTCTTTTCTCTCCCTAGACCGATGGCACCACCACTGCATCCATCACCACCTCCTACTCTCCTCTATCCTCTGTGATAGGGACCTTTGCCTCCACTCTCCACCTCTGACAGTAGGCTCTTCCTATCTCCGCCTCCTCCATCTCCCTCTGATTACTCCTCCATCCAGATGAGTGAACCAAAGTGGCCTCACAGGTACCCACCATGCATCATAATTTGTGGTAGTCCCCAAATCCTCCACCTCGGCTACCTAAATCCATTGAATAGGGGCAAGCTAAATGAAATTTGTAACCACTTCCTAAGGTACGGGCATTAGAACCAAATCTAAAATCTCTCTAACAGTACGAGAAAATATAACATGATAATATTTTGTAGGTACATCTTGTACCTCTCTGAACTATGTTTGCACCTTATCTGGAAAATAACTCTTTAGGATGTAAGGAGTGTTCCTGATCAACCATCGAGTTTGTTAGAAAAATGTAAGATGCTCTCCATCATTGTCCAAAGCATCAATACGTAACCAAGGCATCCATCTAAACTCTATGATATGAATGATATTCCTCCCTCAAAATCTAAATTTCCTAATTGATGTTGTGTCAACATGGTATCATATCTATACACAAGATGGTATTCTGGATCTCAAACTACCTCCCCAACTGGTCTCATAACAATGATGTGCTCCCAAGCCTATATGTGAAGCAATGTATTACCTATTGAAAATATGGTGGTGTTGAATGTACAAGACAACTAAGAGGGGGGTGAATCAGTTGCTCATTAAAACTTCAAAACCCTCATTAATATTCACATTATCCTTATTATCCAATAATTTGTTAGAGTGATTTAGCATGTAAGAAAATAATAGAAACTAAAACAAAGCAATACCATACACAGCTCAGGACACCAACTTTACGTGGAAAACCCAAGAAGGGAAAAACCACAGTGAGGATTAGCTCACAATATAAAGTAATTGCAACACTGAATATAAAGGATCACTACCAGAGGGCTCACTGCTAGATTACAAAAAAGAAGAAAGAAGATTGTTACAATGGTAAATCCATCTCAGAGCAACAAAAAAATCCACCACAATATCACTAATACATTCACAACGTCTCTAAAGAATGTAGACACCTTATGTTCACTACTTCTAGTAGTCTAACACATTAAAGCTCACATTGCATTTCACACTTTCACACTTCACAAATCTACACTTCGCATTACAAACATCATACACTACTACACACACATCCTCCATCAACTCAAAACACACACACACACACACATATATATATATATATATATATATATATATATATATATATTCTAAGACCTTGAAATGAATCTCCAAGGTTGACAATGTGCCTCAAATTAGGTCGATACCAAAACATTCCCGCATTGGAAAGGAATGAAGGAAGACCACATCACAAATTAACTAGTACCTAAGTCCACATATATACACTATGCCACGCTTCCAAAAACATCAAAGAAAATCCGCAAATTAGTGTAAAAATCCAAGGTTGATCGATCTCATGTAAACATCATTAAAAATTAAGGTACACACTTCCTTTGATCCAAAGACAACTCGCAACAACTTTCACCTAAAAAATATACTCATCTTGTACAACTAGTTAACCTTCCACATACTGTAACTCATGAAACTAACCTTCCAGAGTACCAAATCATGAAAAACATATATTGAAGATAGATATGAGCAATATAAGCACACCCTTAGATCGGCAAGACTAGAAATCTCACTATGGATAAATGAGAAGCAAAACTATTTCTCCCAGACAACACTACTTTCACAGTTCACACATTGGTGAACACAAATCTCTCTACACTATGACCCAAAACAAGAAACTCTAGATATAACACCTCTAAAAACCTTTGACCAACATGTCTGAACTACACAGGCAAAACTTCAATATAGAAGAAATATAGAGAAAAAACCAAAACACTATTACGTCATACAAAACACCTTTCTAACACACTATTTCCTCTTTTAAACAAATTTTCTCAAAAGCACTTGGAAACCAAGAACCACAAATACACTCTCATCATCTATAACACCTCCTCATCAAAACCAAACCAACTGAAATACAACTCAACCACACATATTCTTATCAAGGAAATACTAGAGGTTGACACCAATGAAAGTACTAATGACAATATAATGCAACTAATCAAAGCATCACCAAGATTGACATCAATGAAACAACATAGATATGTTGATATCAATGAAAACAAAAACTACACAAACTTCTGATAGGTGTCCTGTCAATACACCATTTTGTGCATGCCATGATATAAATGTGTAAGTATGCATGGTCCTCATGCATACACTCAAGCCTCCTCCATAATATGCTCTAGTACCTAGCCCCATCTGACCGAGAATCCTTTAGAGTACCTATAGGGCATAATTTCCCCACATATCAAACCTACTATGATGATAATAATGTCATCAACTGCTCCAATATATTATCTTAGGTTGATCTTTCCATCATTGATCTCCATCTTGTCATCCCCTAAAACTTCTCCAATGCCTCCACGCCATGGTCAGGGTTGTATATCACTCTCGCTCTGTAAATAGGAACTTGCAAAATGTGCCATACATCCTCCAACATGATGGTCACCTCTCCAGTAGGAATCTTGAACGATGAAGTCTCAAAGTGCCACCTCTCTACTATTGCAGTCATGAATGCTTTGTGCACCCTAATCTTTGGCATATAAGAAATGTAGTATAATCCAAGTGCCCTGAGAAAATTTGCATCCATCTTTGTAATATGTGCTATCTCATCTAGCACTCTAGGTTACCGCTCCCACGACATAATACAATTGAGTACCACCTGGAAGCATAGTTCCCACAACGTCAATTTATCAAAAAAAAAAAATCTATCAAGACCTAGAACAAAAGTGAGCTTCTTTACAAAAGTGTCACTTTATCACAGTCAAAAGTGGACAATTGTTCATAAGAGTTGCTTTATCAATTTCGTAAGCAAGCATTTTTACAAACACATTTCTTTACCATAGTCAAAAGAAAACAACATTTTCTAATCTATTCACTTATGCAAAAGTGGCGCTTCTTGCAAAAGCATTGTGGTGGTGTTCAAACACATCACATCGGGTTGTATAAGTGTTGATTCTAACTCAATACATTTGTTTCTCTACCTCTAGCTATCAATTAATGCACCTAGAACTATGCGAAAGGCTATAAGGGTTAATTACATATTAGGGGGTCTACTCCGACAAGTCATTGGAACTATTGCACTGCATCTACATGGTGTGGGGTAGTACAATTTGAGCCATCGTGTCAAGGTCTCTAAAGCAGCAAATCACTATAAATTCTAAGAATTTCAATCTCTCAAGGTGATTCAAATGAATTGTAAATTACTTCAAATGCATATATATGGTCCCCAAAAACCTAGGTTTCATCTCTCCATCCCCCTTTAGCCAATTTCTCACCTTCCCCATCTTTCCTAATTAATGTCTTGGCTTCGTAGGACCTAATTTTTCCTCCTCTTCTTTGTTGAACCTATCCCGTCATCTTGTCATGAGCCTAACCTAAAAAATAGTTTTTTTGGTCAACCTCTTAAGGGGGGTAGCCTAGCATCCTTAGTCTACTGAGACATAGTGGGGCATCAATTTTTTTTTCCAATCAACATCATGTCTTTGAAATAATGTAACAGGTACATTGTCTCAAAGAGGGGAAAAATGTAGAAACCTAAAATTGTCTAAGCACGTCACACATTCATAATTTTCCTTTTTAAATCATTTTCATCATTATTGGAAAATTTCTCAATTTTAATAAAATAATTCCTAATTATTTGATTAAATTACCTAATTTTCTCTATTAATTGATTAATTGATATTATTTGATTAATTCATCAAAATTCATCAAATTTCCCTCTTTTCCATTGATTAAATAAATTTGAATTATTTAATTAAATTCCAATTTCTATCTTCCCACTTTGATTAAATAATCTTGAATTATTTAATTAAATTCTAATTTCCTCTCACCACACAATTTAATTATTAATTTTCCTCCAACTTGCACAAAGCATATGACATTTTCAAAATATCTTCTCTCTAAAACATCTCAAACTAATTTCTTTGAATTAAGGAGATATTTTGAGTTAACTAAATCTCTCATTAAGTCTCCACCCTTGATCTCGTTGATCGAATATGAATTGTTTATCTTCATCTTTAATCTCCATCATTGATAGAATAGCTACATTTCTATAAAATAAGTCACCCTCTTCATAAAAATCACTCACAATTATCATAAGGAATTCATGACCTTTTTTAGAGCACTTTTGAGCATTTGAGCATCATAATTGTGCGTCAAGATCATCATCAAATCTTTTGCAACATGGGTTATGCACTATTTGATCAATCTACATCCTAAATTTAAATAAATCCACAATGGGATTATAGGTTTTCATTGTTTGTATCTTTTGAATTGAATTGTTAATTTTGTTTTGTTATCTTTCAAGTATTTCATTCTAATTTCATTGAGTATGGGTGTAATTGATCTTTCTTTCATGTGTTTTTAGTGTTTGTTAACTCTAATTGCTTTGATTATGCTTTCTAACCATTACCCATTATTCCCTTACAACAATAATAATCTATGCAAAACTTGGAAAGCATATAAGAGTGAACTAAGGATGTGTAATGAAGATACCAAAAGAAGATTGAGTGATCTTAATTCCCAAAAAGTTTAGTAAGCTCAAGTCTAACATAAAAAATTGATGATGGACAAAAATTTTCACTACCTAAATGGTGGATGAGTGATTCCCTATGATCAAAAAGTTATCAACATAGAGAACTAGAAATGTGAGAGTATCATCCTATTGTAGAATATAGACATTTAGATTAGAATGACATTGAGTGAACCCAACTATTAGAAGAAAGGAGTCCATCTTGGTGTACCAAGCCTAAGGGGCCTATTTTAAACCATAGAGATACTTTTAAAAATTAAAAAAAGGTGAAGGATCCTATATGAAACTCTATGGATGCTCCATGTACATCTCCTCCTAAAGGTCATCGTGAAGAAAACACTCTTCA
This sequence comes from Sequoia sempervirens, assembly GCA_007258455.2. Lineage (NCBI taxonomy): Eukaryota > Viridiplantae > Streptophyta > Pinopsida > Cupressales > Cupressaceae > Sequoia > Sequoia sempervirens. The sequence continues at coordinate 1,061,448,081 of VDFB02271358.1, forward strand.
CATCCACTTGATGAAATTTTTATTTATCTGCTAAAACAATAGAAAGGAAAAGTCAAATGGAATTCATTTTGGATTTGGTACAAAATTCTAAAAGTAGACAACCTTAGGAACTTGGGAGAATAGAAAAAAAATGAGCCTTATGCTTGTCAATCCATCTACACAAAATTTTGTTTGATAATATCCACTTGTACTAAACAAGTTTCCTCCCCTTAGAAAGGGGGACTAAATCCCATGTGTGGTTTCTCTCCACAGAACTAAACTATCCCTGCATAATAGCATCCCACTCGAGAATACTAGAAGATTATTTGAAAGGATTATGGATTCAAAGATATTGAAATGAAGATATGTGGAGCTTGTTAAAATTATTACTTTGTTCTTCTAGTTTCTTCAATATTACCAACACAATCATCTATTAACTACAATGTTTGACGAGGCCAAAGAGGCCATGAAGCTAGAGTCCATGGAGAATTTATAGGAGTGTCCTATTAGTGATGACTAGGAGTAGAAGGATGTAAATTGTCATCATCATCACCATATGAAGTGGAGCAATTAGAATCCTCATCGAGACTAGGAGGATTAAGATCCTTTGAAGAATTATCATGTTGTAGTGTCTCCATCATGATAGATGATGGATACGTGGTAGAAGAAGATCTAGTAGGACTCTACTCAAAATGAACACTTCTCTCAATGAATATTGCATGAGTAGTAGAATAAAAAAGCTTGTAGCCTTTGACACCATTTGCATACCCAAAAAATATATAAGGCTTGCTTTGTAGATCTATAAACTTGCATTTTTCTACTAGAATGTAGGCCCATGTATCAAAGCCAAATACACAAAAAAATTTCCTTGATGGTTTATGATCATTCCAAGATTAGAAAGGAGTTAACCCCTTCACATCTTAGTGAAGAACCTAATTTTGAATATAACACACGTAGTTGATGGCTTTCACCCAATATGGTGGTGTCAAACATCTTGAGTATATCATACAATTAACCATATCTTTCAAGGATTGATTATTTCATTCTATAACTCTATTTCTTTAAGGACTGTAGGAGACTATGTTTTGTGAATCAATGCCTTTCGAAGGAAAAACTTCTTAAATATGTGGTTGGCATATTCTCCCATTATCTATATGAAAAATATTGATAGATTTCCTAGTTTGTTCCTTTGAAAATTCTTGGAAGTCAAAAAATGAATCAAATATTTCATTTTTTTGAGAAAATATATAAATATGTACCTATAAAGATCTTCAATAAAGGTCAAAACATATCAGGATCTACTAAAAGATGGATGTGGAAATGGACTAGCCAAATCACTATGTACGAACTCAAGAAGATGCCCTTTCAAACTTCTCCTCTAGATGATCCCTAACAAACACCACTGGAAAACTAAACTATAGGAAAGCTTGAAACCATGTCATAAAAAATAAGCCAACATACTTGTAGTGGTAGTTCAAGTGGCCAAATCATTGATTCCACAATTTTTCCACTTCATATAAATAAGTAATAAAATTTTTAAAAGGAGAGTCAAGAAAAAAGAGAGAAAAGTGATAGAGCCTAGATTTATTATCTAATTTTCCCATGAAAATTATAGACCCAAAAGATAGGTAATCGATGACCACTATATCTGGAGTGAGTTCAATTTGCTTATCAAAACCTATATGAGTGATTTGGTAGATATATGAGAGATGAGCTGACAAGAATGGTATGAATAGAAAATCATGAAATTCCCTATCACCAACATAAAAAAATCCTCTCCTAAGAACCTCTTCTATTGGATCATTACCCATAAGAATGTAAAGTATAGAACATGGCTCCAAAGATGAAATTTATTTCTATGTATTTTTCATTTGGTGAGAAGCACATGAGTTAATAACCCAAGTGTTAGGTCATGAAACCATTGCAACAAGGGATTTTCCCTTTCCTTTTTGATTATTAGAATATGTGGACTTTGTATATTCTCATGATGAATCTTGCTTTGTTGAATCTAGTACTTCAATATTATTCTTTTCAAGAAGATGGGTGAGATGATCTATTTTCTTTTTCAAGTATTTATACTCATCATGACCATATTTCTTACAAAATACACATATAACCTTCTCCTTCTTATAATTTTCATCTTTAGAGGAAGAGGTTTTAAAAATTGAATGTGAGGATATTATTTTGTGATCTTGTTTCTTATTTCCTTAGTTTCTATATTTCTTGTTTTACTTGCTTAAACCTTTATGATCTTTAGTGCCCTAATTTACAACCAAGTCATCAAACTTAGAAGGTTTTATGGTGCCAATTTGAACAAATTTATCTTACTCCTTTGATATTTCACTCACAAATACATCAAGATAAGACATTGTGTATGAGGTTCCTAAAACACATTTAATAGCATAAAATGTAGAAATGAAAACTAATAATTTGGACCAAGTTTAGAGAGAATAATCAAAATTAATTACTTATCTTCCTTCTCAATTCCACACTATTTCAATTGTAATCTTATGGGTTTTGGTTTAGTGAAAAAGTTATGAATAGTATCAAAACTATTAGGACTTAACCCTATGAGTTCATTCCTTAATTGATGACCTCTTAATTCATCATGCTTACTAATTTTTTTTTCCAAAGTGGTCCATACATCATTTTGTGTATTAGTAGATCCAATATTAAAGAGTGAATAAGGAAATACAAATAAACACAAGATTTCAAATGCTCCATCACATTTATTATGCCATTTTAAATTTTCTACATGGATTGTAGGTTCAATTTGAAGTCCCATTGTTACCTTATGAAATCCTAACTTTTTTGATTAGATTGTCGTTTTACTTTCCATTCAAAATAGTTGTAGGGTGTTAGAATAATAATTATTACTTGATCAGTTTTAACTAGAAAATAATATTGGTTTTGAGTACATGAAGAGAGAAGGTAAAATGCAAGAAAGTCACCAAAAGAAACCCCCTTCATCTAGTATCAAAAATCACCCCTAGAGATTACAACATTGGCATTTTATACGTAGTACAATTACAAGGATTTTACGAGATTACAATGTTCACTAGGCCCACACTCGCTAAAAGTTTTATTTTTGATAAAAAAATAGAACTATTACAAAATATAAATAAATTGACTATACAACTATGTAGTGCTCTCCAGTATCTTTCCAATGCCTATTCATTTTTAAAAAATAGAGATTTGTGTCAAACAAGAAAAATATAATAATTAGCTTCAACCTACAATATCTAGTAAAAATAGATTTTTTTTTACCAAAACCACCTTGGCTAGAAAGTAAAATTTGACTCTCGGGGAAAAAGTTATACAAAAAGTAATAAAATCCCTATTAGGCTAAAAAAGGGTCTTGGTGGCCCTCAAGTGGCTCACAGGCAATGCCATTGACAAGATTGGTGCTTGAGTTGGGCACAGGTGGTACTGTAGTGGTTTTAGGGGTAGTGTATGGTTAGTGGTTTACTAGTTACATTAGTGATTTACAATAACAATGGTGGTTTATTTGATAACATTTTAGAAATTTGAAATATATACATAAACAAACAAAAAAATTAAGAGAGAGATAAGCTATAAAAGTATAAAATAATAACACAAATATAGGCGAGATAATTTGATAGAAGTGAAAATTTCAAAATGATATAATTGCTTAGGATATCACAAAGAGAAGTTGCATAAAAATATTAAAAATGTGAGCTAGAGAGTGAGCTTTTATAGATTTAGGAATAGGGTGGAGGTGGCAATTCCAACCATTAAATGATGACCACCAAATGGTCTTAAAATACTAAATGTAACCCCCTTTTAGGATGTTGAAACCTCAACAACCCATCCAATAATTAAACTCACTTTATTAACCTAAGAAAGCTTAATAAAAGTGTAGGAAAATAATCCACTAAGAAAATAAAACTTACACTAGTAGAAAAATCTATTTGGGTAGTCATAGGGCCTTATTGGGTCATTAATGGATTTTTAGAGCATGCAAGGAGTTAGGTAGGAGAAAACACAAAAAAATATTGGATTTTAGACTTTAGTGGTTAGGGATACCTTATCATAGATATCACCATTAGGATTTTAGAGGTTGGGGGTTTGGGGGTGACAAGGAACTCATATCACTAAGGTACCAAGAATGGGGAAGTTTGAATATGCAACCTGTTATGCCTTGCATAACCACCCCATTTTCTTTTTGTCAAAATGGCCCCCCCCTGTGTGTTTTTAGGTATTTGTGTTTTTTACTTTTCCCTCTTTTGGGTTTTCTTTCATTCCTTTATTTTTTCCCTGAGTGTTGTTCTCCTTTTTGGGCTTTGTTTCTTTGATTTTTGCTTTATGTTCAGAATTGGAACTCAGAATTGAACTTGCACCTTTGCAAAAAGGTTCAAGTTTGATTTGTTTCCCCAATTCCTCGTTAACTTTCCATTCAAAATTAGAATTTTGAATCGAACCTAAACTTTTCGACAAAGGGGTCAAGTTCATTTTCCTTTTTTTGGTTCTGTGTCTTTCTTTGTTTGAAATTAGAATTCTGAAATGAACTTGCACTTTTTCCTGAAAGGGTCAAGTTTGAAGCCTTTTTTTGATTCTATGTTTTTTTGATTCAGAAATGTGATTTCCAATCGGAATTTTCTGATGAGGGTCAAGTTTCAAATGTTTCTAACTCCGAAGTCCACTCACCACTGCATTTATGGAAAATTACTCAGCACGTGTGAACCCGATATTTAATCAGATTTATTCCATGATTATGCTCATAAGTGCATTTCATTCTCACCGAGAGCACAACAAAGAAGCATAGGAGCATTTGAGCTTGAGCATTTGGAGGTTTGATGTTTCGAGTTATCATTCATTTTTTTCGAGGTAGGATATTTCCTGTTGTTTGTTTTCCTTCTGTTTTGTTTCATTTTCTTGCTTCTTTCTTTTTGTTTTGCATGTTTTGTGTCGTGCGGTGTTTTTCCTTTTTGGTGTGTTGTTTTGGTCTTGCATTTTTTCATTTTTCTTGTTTGATCTTTTGGGTTTTGGAATTTTGGCCTTTTTTTCATTTGGTTTCTCATGTTTTGTCGATTTTATTTCATTTTTGTTTGGGTTTTTCTTTGTGTTGGTTTGCATGCCTCACTTTTCACAGGTTTATAGCTAAGGTTTTCATATAGCTTTTCAACCTGATCATTAAATTTCAAATTTCGAGCCTTGCAGAATTCTAATTTTTGCATCAACCTTTAATGAAGTCTGAATTCTAGGTGTAACTTCAGCTCCAAAATCTGCATTTGTACTTAGTATATTTTGTCTTAGGGATCGATCAAAAATCCAAGTTTCGAACAGATTTTACCTCAAAAGGGTCAAGTGCAATGTGCTTTTTTGCTTTTTATTTTTGAAGCCTTTGTTGCAGATTTGGGTCCATCGAGTTTTCATAACTCCAAAGATCACTTTAACGCATTGGTCTAATCATAATTCTAAATTCTGAACAGACCTATTGACTAAAGAGCCATGTTCCAAGTGCAATTCTGATTTTTGCTTACATTAGATATGGTTCCATCAGAATTTTGGAGTCTGATTTAACCTTTTTACCCAAGGTTCAAGTTCAAAGTGCTTTTTCGATTATGATTTCTGATATTAACAGACAAGTTTTACTACTTTTTGAAGAGGTTCTATTGGGGTTTATAATTTTGATGGAACATGGTTATAAGATGATAAAATCTATGATGCATTTATGATGAAGTTCTCTTTTGTTTTGCTTCTTAGGTATCATAAATGTTTGGTTCAGAGGAGCTACCTCCTGCCAAAGAAGTGGAGAAAGATCAAAAAGCTAAGTTAACAAAATTGGATCAAGCTCACTACAGGATGAAGTATACATATCAAGGGGTTCTTGTATTCTCTAAATTCACCTCTAGGGTGATGAAGATTATAGCTACAATGATGAGACACATTGATTTGGAAACATTCAAGAAGGAAACCTTTGATAACAATGCTAGTCCAAGATCTAAGAAAATAGTAGCTTTAGGGCTCACTCACGTAGCTTCTTTCCCCATTATTGTCCAATTCTTGAAGTTTATTCTTATAGTAGCATATGCATATAACCCTATACAACGCAAATGCATTGACCAATGGGGGAATGAAATAATTGACTTGACTCCATCCATAATAAGAATGGTTTTTGACCTACCACCATACTCTAATTTGAAGATTATCATAGAAACTAAGGCACTCCAAAAGTATGAGAGTGATGTGAGCTAATGCCAAAGGAACATGAATAAGAATTAGCTCAAAATAGGTAAGAAATCTATCACAAAGCTGCCCATAAAATTCAAAAGATTTGATTTATTTTCAGAAATAGGGGACATTATTATATTATTGATCAGAGTAATGGGTAAAGAAATCTCCCACATGTATGAGAATTGGATGTTTCACTTTATTGAGCTCATCCTGAAGGCAGAGGTATACGTGGATTGGGGACAAATAGTTCTAGATACCATCTACAACTAGATCACTAAGGTGAAGGATTCCAAAGAGTTTTACATGCCATCATATGTGATCTATTGTGCAGCCAGAATGGGGAATTTCCCGGGCTTAAATATAGTAGGGGTCAGAGGTGAAGGGTCAAGGTAGAGCAAGATCTAAGAATATTATGACCAGTTGGATCTCAAAACATCAGAGAAACACTTTAAAAGAGTTAATGATGCCTTCCTTTATGTTGTAATCACACAACTTTTAGGGGATATTGGATTCAGATTGACCACAGAAGCAATGGATTTGGTAAAGCAATGGGGGAAATGGTTTATCTAGTATCCTAAGTCAACCTACATTCACTTATGGGGGTATGATGGAGCCCCATTTTTGCTACCAAGGTATTGCAATGATAAACTGATTTTGATTGAGTTCTCCTGACAGATGAGGGAAATTAACCTCAAGTTTTATAGCAAGCATAAGGTCAGAGAGGTGAAGTACCCCATTGACCTTGGCTACTATCAGTGTCCATCTATCGGGGCTGCCAAGTCTGCCACTAAGGAATTACAAACACTAAATCTCAAGATGTACAAACGGAGGTCAAATTTTGATCCAAAAGGTAAAATGAATAATTTAAATGCATCTCTTTTCCCATTACATGAGTCCAACATAGAGGATTTCTGGGTAGACCTACAGGATGAATTTGAGGTGAGGAAGAGAAAATATGAAAGATTGACCATTCCTCAAATGTGAGCATTCAAAGTGAAAGAAGATATTCCTAAGGGGATGTCAGATAATGGTCTAAACCTTGATCCACAGTATGATAAGGAACAGGTGCATACTCAGACATTGCCACCTATCAATTGGATGGAGAGGGAAGAATGTAACATTGATATTGTATCTGTAACAATTATGGGGAGAAGCTTGAGGTGGATCAATGAGTGTATAGAGGATAAATAGAGAAAAGTTAGGGGTAAGAGGAAAGAAGCACAAGAGAAAAAATCCTCCTCTCTTCCACCAAATAAATATAGGAGGCTCAAGAAGCATACTCTACAATAGGCAACAGGAGAGGAGGACCCAAAAATGGAAAAAGTTATCAAGGCATTTCAAAAGGCCACAGTCACTTATCGGGCTACTTCTGCTGGAGTAGTATCAGGGTTGGGTGTCCAAAACATTACCAAAGTGTACTCGAAAACAAAGACTGCTCAAGAAAGCCCTTCTATTGCTCCTCCCCAAGTTAAATAAATAGTAACTGAAGAAGGTCCCTCAACTATTCCTTCAACAATAGAAACAACAACTGAATAAGGGGAAAAGACTCCTATTATAGATGTCACAAAGTCTCCTCTCCCTTCAAATTTTGGAGACTCCTCCACAAGAGGAAAAGGAATTAAATGAAGGATAATCTGAGGAGGAAGATATAAAATTTCAAGAGGGAAATCTTTGGAGAGAGGAAGTTGAACACGTGTTAATGAAAGATGAGTAATAGGAAATCATAAAAAGTGTTGAGAGATAGGCTGTCAAGGATAAAGCTACTAAGGACAAGGCTGATGAACAAGAAGCTCAAAGAAAAGAGTAAAAGATAAAGAAAATAGAAGAAATAAAAGTTGAGAATGAAAGGCTTGAGCTAGAAAAATCTGAAAAAGAGAAGCTTGAGTAGGAAAAATATGAGAAGGAAAAGTCAGAACAAGAGAAAGCTAAAAAGGAGAAATTAGAGAAAGAAAAGGCCAAACAAATACAAATAGAGCTCAATAGTGGAGAATAAGAGAAACCCCATCAAGGAAAACAAGTGGCAACAACCATTGGAGCTCTGAGATGGCTCAAGCTAAATTTAGAAAGAGGCAGCAAGTGGTGGCTCAACCACTAAGCTAGGATGAGATGATGAAAGAAAACAAGGTTTCAAAAGTGAAAAAGAAGTCAAGGACCATACACTCGACTACCATGAATGAGGCAGGGGAATTAGTGGTATAAATAACCACTACAATAGTGGACAAAGATGATCAGGAGCTCCAGGCATCTGACTATCAAGTAACGATAGTTAATCTAGGTAAGCAGACCCGTTCTCAATAGATATTGCTCTTAGATTTAGTAGCCACCTTAGCAAAGTCTAGAATGGAGACAGAAAAGAAAGCTAAAGATGACTTGAAGGCTCAACTAGACCATGTGAAAAGGTTTATCAAGGATCTTGCCCCTCCACTATTAGAAAATCCATCTTCTTCTAAGGTACCTGTATTGGTAAGTAGAAAAGAAGTTGAGGACCTCATGAGAATGAAAAGGAAAGCTCGTATATTTGATAATTTTGCTAACCAACTAAAGATTGAAGTGGATGTGCTACTTGAAATTGGGTACAAGCTTTACAGTGAAGCACATACATTGAAGAAACAAATCAAATCTTTGGCTAAAACCATGTGGGATGAAGAGGAAAAGTATCGTGTGTACTTAGAAAAATTAAAGGAGATAAATAAGTTGGTTGTAGATGAGATTAATGAAGTAGGGATTCTAGAGGATGAAAGTCCAGATTACCTAACCGGGTGTAAAAAGATAATAGTATTTAAGATGGAGGTGATGATTGAGCAAAGAATAATATTGCTAAGATTGCAACAATTTTTTTTGAAACAAATGGGATTGTTTGAAGAAATTGTTTGTGTTGGTACTAATCAAGATTTACCGCCAAATGGAAAACTAGGAGAGTTGTAGACCATCAAGGATGCTTGGGACAGTAGGTGGAAAACAATGATAGATATTGATGGTGAAGGCATTCTCCTCAATAAGTTGGAAATAATTAAATTTTATACCCATCATGCTATGGGTGACATTAACAAACTAAAGGATATTGTACATATAGCCACCAATGGATATGAGAAGACAAATTTCAAGATGGAATGGTTGGATGGGCACGGTGAAGTTTTGACATAATTTTGGTCAACTATGAAAATTATAAGTAGATATAAAGGTATAATGAAGATACAGTTCAAATTTTGAAGAGGGATATGTTGTTTTGACTAGAGTAAAGTCAAAGATGCAACTTTTGGAGCACTTCCTATAAAAGAGGAGGGCACAATAGTTAACTGAAGACCATCTCCAACAAGATTTAGAGGAAAGTGCCACTTTCCCATGTAGTCAGTTTTTCATCCCAAGTCATCTCCAGTTGTGTCTCTAGATTGCACTTGGATGTCCCTATAATTGTGGATATGCACTTAGGTGCCTTGCTTTTTAGGATCTAGGATTTTTGGAGGGAAATTTTGATTGTAATTTTCTATAAATTGTATAATTCACCTCATTGTAAAGGTCAAAAAATTTAAGTCAGATTTATAGCCTTAAGTTAGATAATTTCAAGTTTCTATGCAGTTCGTTTTTCATAAATTTCTTAAGTTTAGTGATGACATTAAAAGACAATTGTTTTTTGTACACCAGTGAATTTTATTGGAAGTAAATGCCACTTAATTGATTGAAATCAATAGAAGGAGCCAAATTTAAAACCATCAATTGTGTCATTTGTGAATGGTATTTCCCTTTTATTTGTTGATGTGAAAAAAACTTGTGATGAGTTAATTGAATATTCCTTTTATGAAATTGATTTTGGCGAAACGAATTGCAAGTATGCTTATTAAATTTGCACTGTGAATTGATATAAATATATAAATGATTACGAGTTGTTTCATTCATTAGTTTTAACTTTAAGAAAAATCTTGTTACAGAATTGCATGTTTGAATATAAGAATAATATGTTTTCACATATTTTTTGTTTTAAAAACTCTTGGTGTATCTTTTTCTGTTTATTTGAAATCTGCTATTAAAACATTTAGAGTACTAGTCTGTTACTTTCAACCAGAAAAGGCCCCCTTGAATATTATAGTCATGTTGACCACTCAGTAATACAGTACAGTTGTGAACCAACTATCAAGACCTTGGAAGATAAGTAATTTTATTATTATTTATCTTTTTCAAGAGAAGTAGGGTAGAAATATCATGCTTAACTTTTGTTGTGTCAATTTGGCCATCAACACAACCTTGATGAGATATTAAAACTTAGTGTGCTAGATATTGGGGGGTAAGCATGACCCATAACTAGTGCTTGGACATGAGGAAGGTCAAAAGTTTTATTTTTATAGGATGATTGTGTAAATGGTCATGGAGTTGGTGGTTTTGACGAATCAAAGATGTCATGGAAAGGGTACTTAGGTAGGGAAAAGATTGAAACACTAAAAAGGGTAAGGGAAATGAGTGGAGAATGAGTGAATGAGATTTCAAGAAGAGGAAGAACAAGGCTTGGGAGTAAAGAGGGATCAAGAATCAAAGGTGAGGCATATTGGGTACCCATGGGAAGGGATGGCCAAAAGTCTAGCTATACAGGGGAAGTGGAAGGAGGCATGGCCTTAGAGATTAAGAGGAACATGAAAGTGGTACTTGAGGAAGGTGAACTTTGAAAATTCAATAAAATAAGAAATTAAATGATTTTTTTTAATTTTTGGGGATCGAGAAGAAGGAATACTATGTATATAGGGAAAGGTAAAGCCAAAACTTTAGTTCCAAAATAAAACTTAAGGAAAGGATGGAAAATTCCAAGTTTGGGGTGTAGGGGTGCCAAGGAAATGGTACCTACGAAAGTAAAGGCCCAACAAAAAAAACCACAAATGAGCTACACATAAAAGTTTAGGGTTTTAAGGGGAAAAAGTGAAACATTACCTAGGTAGAGTAAAATCTAAAATCCCAAAAGCCTAACAAACATAGGAAAGTGACCCAAAAAAATCTCATCCTTAGACTTTACTTAGATTTTTATAATTATTAACATATTGATGAGCACATGGGGGATGAAAGGGATTTTTTTTTTTGGAAAATTTGGCCACAAAAGACCCATTAAGAAATATCTCAAATTGATAAGAATCAAACTACAACTACAAAATTGGGACCTACAAATTTGAGCACCAGTAAAGCCAACCCAATATAATATAAACTAGAAAACCTACAAAATATACACAAACATAATATCTCAAATGTGATAGAAAACATGGCTAGTGCATCAACTAAAACCAAATACTATAGAACACACATATCTTGAACAATGAAATAAATATATCTACTACCATATTAGTAACATGAAAAATAGGGATAACTATAGACAACATGTAGATTCTCCACAACTCAAACACTAAATCAACTCTAGATACAAATTTCCATAAAACCACAACATAGTAACCATAATTTAGGAAGCCAAGAATAAACTCTACAAAATTATTAATTGATGAAGCACATACCAACACTTCCATAACTATGAAAGGTACAACCAACCTCCTTGAAACATGCAAAAATATTGCATATAAGTCTACAACTATATTCATCCAAAAAACCAATAAAATCCAATATTTTTGTAGATCTACAAAATCATAGATTTTTATTAACATGAAAAACCATCCAAACCATCCATACAAATTTGAAACCACTTATACATCTATATAAGTCCAAAAATATTAAAAATATTAAATTTGGCATCTAAAATAATGGAATATCATAGATATATAAACCCACCATTTTTTATTAGGAAATCTACAAAACCCATAAATCCAAACAAAAAGAATTTATACATGCAAGTATATATTCCTATAAGGATTGAGAATTGTTTAAGAAATATAGGCCACAAAAATACCAATTCCATAACCATAAGCAAGTACATGTGAATGAAGGAACTAGGTTATTTAGGAGCTTCTAAGTAATCAAAAGACCAACTCCAAAAACATACATGCAACTAGGGGTTAATCTTCCAATGCTTTCGTAAAAATCATAGGTTTAAACCATGAACCCAAATTCAACATTCCATTTAATAGTCAACACAAGTAGTGTTTTCCATATGAGGCCAAAAATAAACACCCAACATAAACTCTCTTTCATCACACATAATTACTAGATAAAGGAAATTCAACACCATTTTAGAGGGTAGTCATGTACTTCCAAAAGGAAATTCAAGTCACAATAATGTAACTTGCATACACATAACCAGTTACATTAAACCTCCCCACCATTCCACTAGTGCTTTCTATGTTGTTTCCTAAAATAACAATCAAATCCACTATAAAGTCCCACTCATATAAGGATTACTATATAACCAATTCCTTCCAACATATTCTCATAAGCTTGTTAGGCTAAGAAATCAACAATAGTAAAATACCAAAATCAAATCACTATGTATCCATCACATTAAAACACCCGCAAGCCCATTCAAGTCTTGACAAATGCAATTAATTTACAACTAAACTTGATGTAGCTAAGGACCACACATAACTCAATGAAAACACTATCTGCTAATGAAGCAATATTTTAGTTCATGTTGCTACTTCATTTACATGCCAACCCATGGATGTATATTTTGGCATGGTGTTGATACTATATGTATGACATTAGGTTCCTAGGAAATTAAAATTCTAATATTGTAGATGAGAAAAAATGAGAAAAAATAAATAACTAAATTATACTCTATAGTTGAAAAGGTCTTTAGGAATTATACATTAGATGTTGTAGGTTGATGCAGATGTTATATGTTAAATACTATAGGTTAATGCAAATGTGGTAGTTTAGTAGACTTCACTAGGTTACTACGATAAATTATGCTTAAAATAAAAATGCAATATAGTTGAAAAGGTCTTTAAATAAAACTAGGAATTATACATTAGATGTTGTAGGTTGATGCAGATGTTATATGTTAAATACTATAGGTTAATGCAAATGTGGTAGTTTAGTTTAGACTTCACTAGGTTACTACGATAAATTATGCTTAAAATAAAAATGCAATAATCTATGCTAACCAAGATAGAGGCCCAATTATAGTCCACCTCAAGTGGGTCCTTGCTTGGGTAAAATTGTAAGTTTCTCTCTTCATGTAAGCAAAATATTACCTAAATTAGAATGCTTGTAACAATAATGACATAATGACGATGTAGGAAATCATATAATAGAAAACCCATCTTCTATTAACTTGACATAATCTATTAAATATTCTTAAACATACTAACTATTTTCTATTTTGGATTACCTTGCTATATCTCTATCTACATTATTCGCATTATTTATATTTTGTAAATCTATTGTATTTATTCTTTATATAGCTTCTACTACATCCATCCAATCACTCTCAATCATATAGGAGGAGGACATTTTATTTTAGAAATAATAATAAGATTATGAAACTAAATCTTAGGTGGGTAGGAAGAATGTTCATATTAGAATAGTACATTTTCATGAGAAGAATTGTGTTTAAGAAAAAAATGAGTAGATTGAATTATTTGATTATATTAATGATTTGCCACCTATTTATGGAATCTTATTTACTGCAAGTGTGCTATATCCATAGCTACATGAAAACTATATCATGACTACATAGAAGATGTTGCCACATATATGGTTACAATACTATCAACACTACAAGCTCACTATAATTATGGGGTCAGGCACGCTATATCCATGGCTATTGGTTACAAACCTTGCTTGTTGTAGGTAATGGTTAACTCCACTAAAATCCTTTTAGTTTCACTGAAAATACTCATGAGAATGCCAATTACCATAACTAAGATAAAAACTTCTATATTATTCTAAAAATAACTACTTTAATATATAACCATTCAATTAAATAACACATGTGTACACTTATTTATTTTATCAAATTATCAATTAAAAAGGTTATTTAAACGATGTAAATGAGTTTAGAAATATAAATAAAAAGAGAGAAAATAAGAATTAGATGAGGGCAATTTTGGGGTTCATCATACCTCATAGATTAAGGTGTTAATTTTCCTCAAACAACTAGGGCTTTTGATTATACATCAAATACAGTAAGTAAAATTAAATTTCTTTGTAGACCTTTCACACTAGGGGATAGGGACCTATAGTGGAGCACCCTAACTTTGTGTTTCTCAAAATCCTACGTGGAAATTTCAAATCACTCCCAATTCTATACAACAGTTTATTTGGAAACTCATGTGCTTCTATATTTTGTTTTAGGGCCACATCATCAAATATAATGCCAAATTAGCATGCTTTTTGTTGAGGTATCCAAAAAGGCCCAAAAAAAAGTGAGACTGATAGTGGTGCACTAAGTCATGTTTTATTGGTGCGCTGATGTGGCATCACATGATTTGTCACTTTGCATACTTTATGGATAAAAAGTTTTTTGCAATTGGACATTAAAGTTCTCCACTATGGGGCCCACTGAGGACTACTTCTATCCTCACTATTGGACCCTTCTCCATTATGGCCCCTCTCCCCTACTTGAGGTAAAATCCTTTTTATCCTTCAATCTTGTCCCATTTGGAATCTTTGTCTATCTCATCATAAATTATGTTATTTCACCAATTGGGAATAGGAAACCATACTAGATGTGGATGGAATGATAAAGGGAGCCAATTGAGGGTGTGTTGCTTGGCCAAGTTTATGTATTTTATATCCCTACTCACTACTTATTGATAAATGTACATGGAATAGGCCTCTCTCCTCTATAGGTTATATGTGAGATCCTACCATCTTAGTTTGTTGAAAGAAAATGACTACTTCAAAATTTTAGGTGATATATTTAGGTAGGTAATCTAATCAACAACCTAATTATCTTGAATCTTCTTGGATACTATAGGATTTTCATCAAGTGTATCCATTCTTCTATAATTTATTTTGGATTTTTTTCTCCTCTTCTAATTTTTAAACTAATGAATTTCTCACACTGATTATTTTTACATATCTTCTCCTCTCATTTTCTCATTTCTTATGAAAGAAATAAACTCTTTTAATTGAATGTCTACATATAGAATATGATTCAATTCTAAATTATACAACACGACTAGGTCATGAATATTAAATTTGCACAATTGAAACTATAGATCAATGATTCTTTCTTTATAATCTCTAAAAAATGACATAGGGATGTCTATTTTAGAAGTCAAATCATAGTAAATTTGTATAAATTTAAAATTGAGCAATTTTTCTTTCAAATAAATTACATATACCTTAGTAAGAGGGTAACATCCTATTATCTATATAGTAAATTCACCTATTTTCTCAAAATTTTCATTTAATTAGCTTATTTTTGTATCGTTATTTTTTAATTCCTCGTCAAATTTTTGATTCATTGCTTTGTTATCTTGAACCCCCACATTCTTCATAGATTGGATGGCCCTATCCGTTCTCCACAATATTGTTTCAAGGTTGGGTCCATTTTTTCTTGGTTGATGTTGATTCAAATTGCTTAAAATTATGAGATTTACAAACATTTTGGGGATCATTATCTAGAATACCCATGATAATGGTTGTATGTTGGTATGCAAAGGGAACTTATTCAGCTTCATGCTACACTAAATTAGCTTTTTTGCATTCCATTTCTTCTTCTACCATCTAAGAAAACATGTCTATCTCACTTCTTTAATTCTCATTTTCCTAGAGCCTTGCTTCTAGTTGTTCAATTTTTTTAGGATAGCATGTAGCTCCTTATTTTATCTTAATGCCCTAGGGAATGATTCCTTTTAAGACTTGTGGACTATAGAATCAAAGGAAGGGGTGACTCTACATTTGGATAAAATCCAAAGCTTCTAGGCATGTTTGAGTCTTCACTCATTCTTTGAATACAAATATATTTTTCTTAGAAGTTGTATCACTCCCAATAAAGAAAACCTTGGAAGTTGATTTATAGGTACTTGGTGTTAGCTTCTTATCCTTGAGATGGTGTGAGAACCTAGGTTTATGAGGTTTTGGAAATGAAGCCACCTTTTATTTCTTTTTATCTTGTTTGGAGGAGGAAGGGGTATCAACAATATTTGGTATTCCTACTTTGCAAAATGTGATTCTACAAGTTCTTCTTGCATAGCTACTTGCTCAGATTCTAATGTTGCATGTGTAGAATGTATAGTTTCATGTTTAGAGGATGAATTTACATGGATAATCTATGCGTTATCTATAAACACTAAAAAATGTCCCAAATGATAGCATGCACTTGAATTAGGTATACTAACATCATTTCCTCATTAAAACACATCCTCTTTTTGCTTAATTGATTAAATTATCTTAGCTATTTAATTAATTGCATCATTTTCATCTATTAACCTAATCAATTTAATCAGGTTGATTCAACCCCTTCCATGCTAACACTTCATATTATTAAGTTAAATACATCAAGTTATTAAATTTAAATCTCTAAGTCCTCTTATTTAATTAAATAACCCTAAGTTATTTAATTAAATGTCATTTCACTTTCCCCATTTCATTAAAACATTTTATTTAATAAATATCATCAAATTCCCCCTAATTGCATAATTAACATTGTTTTAATTATTCAATTACTAATAAATCTAATTCCCCCCACTTGCAAGGGAATATTCCTCCTTTGCACATTCCTCCAAAAGGAATATTCCCATGGAATATTCCTTCCCCTTTTGCACAATTAAACCTTTGTTTTAATTTTCTAATTGTCTATTTTCCCTCACCCATGAGAATATTCCAAAGAATATTCTCTCTCCTCACTCATTTGAAAAAGGGGAATATTCTTTTTTCTAACAAACTTACTTGATTTCTTGTGCAAGTTAACTTGTGACCTCTTGTGCAAGGTAACTTGTGACCTCTTGTGCAAGTTAAAAGCGTGTTTGTTTGGAAAAAGGTGAACCCTTGAATAAATATCATCATTGATTCTCATCCAATGATGATAATCCATGATCCATGCCTCCAACTTCTTCCATCCTTGACCATTGATTAACCTTTTTGATCTCAGTTACCCTCCATTTCTCATTTGCTTTCCTATAAATAGGTCACTATTTGGAGACAAATGGATCCATATTTTTCAGAGAAAACTCATGCTGTTGAAATCACTCACACTCACACTCATTTTTAACATTTTCTTAATATCATTTTAGCTTAAATACTTGCATGAATTAGCTTAGCTTAATCCATTAATGGCTTCCATGGTAACATAGATGCATACATTTAGCTTGTTTGTTAATTAGGGTTTAAATGTTTTAGCTTAAAACCCATTTAGAGTAGATTTGCATAAACCCATATCAATCATTTTAGCATAAAATAATGATTAAATAGATTGCATCAAGATCATTCAACTTTAAATCATGTTTCAACACACATGTCACAATGGTTTCATCAGTTTTCTTCAATAAAACTGATTGAAACAAGCTTATTATCCCTGGGATTGGGAAAGGGTTGTTGTTCCACATCAATGCAACACCACTCCCCCAATAGGATAAGTTTCAATGAATTAGAGTAGGTGTTTTGAAGCTTTCATAGTTTAACATGTTAGTTTTAATGAATTCCTAGTTTAGTGTTTGTTTGAATGATCTCTATTGGATTGGAATTTAGTGGCTCAAATATGCTTCATATCCTCATGGATCAAGTGTAGTCATCCCATACTAATCCATCAGTTACAGTATCAAGTACAAAGGATGAGGTTGCATAAATAGTGTGTGTGGCTACATGTGTAGAGGATGAGGTTACATGGATAATATTTGTGGTTGCATGCTCCGCCTCCAAATTTTTCTCTTCATATTTATTCAAATATTGCTACAATCTAAAACTTATCTTTTTCCTAACTTGTTTTGGTTTCTTTCAAGGTTTCTCAACCTTCTACCATGAGGGCCTTGACCTATGTTCTGTTAGTCCCCAATATCTTGCATTACAATAAATTCTTCCCATGAAACTTTAGGAAACTAATTATTAAATATTTTCTTAATAATAAATTGAATTAAATAGTGGTGTGATAGGCCATTAAACCTCCATTTTTGGTAATTTTTAGCCATTATTCTAAGAAAATTAAGCAAGAAATATGAATTAAGAGTATGAAGTGCATTTTATATAGTAATGATTTCCTATCTTCACAAGTAATGTACAAAATGATATGCATTGGTACTTTGGGCCAAAATGTAGGCAGTGACAACCTCTGAGTTCCTTGTGAGGAGTGATCAAATTATTATCTTGAAAGTGAAAATTTATTCCTAGTGTTGGTGATTTGAGTTTTCATTCCCAAATCCTTAAAGGTAGGTCTCTTCATGATTGTTGGGGGTGTCAAACTTGGAGAAAAAACTTGCAACCTAATGATCAAGTAGGGAAACTTAACACAAATTATTGAGGTGGGTAGTACTTCCTTCACTTCTAACTCTACTAAGCCAAATGGAGCTTCTCTAATGTGTTTTAATAGATATATTAACAATGTATATAAACCTACCTTGATAGAAACCATAATCATTGCATTGTGCGCTCATGTTTCAATTGTCACTTCATGCTTATCTATTGGTTTTTGAGGGTTTAGTACTCGATGAAGCAAATAAACTACCAAATTGGTTTTTTGACATGAATTTCAAGATATCCCCTTGTGCTATTTCATATATTCAATTGTGGTAGCACCTAAAAATACATATAACACAAATTAAATGATGTTTATGATTAATTGTTTTGGTTTTTTGTGAAATAATGAGGAGGTAGAGTAAATATTAGATTGATTTCTATAGCTAGTTGGGAAATAGAGTCATTGAGTCCACATAAACATGTAACAACTATAACCAATGGTGACATCTTAATGAAGATATCACAAAAGACTTTTTCCTAGAGAATGCACACACAATCTAGCGTCCACGCATAAATTTAGAAAAAAAACAAATAGTCTATTTAACAATCCTTAGACATAACCATATATTTCTTTTATTTTTCTAAAAATATACTCCACAAAAGCTTTGTGAATATTTTTTTTTCTTTTGATTGGCCAATTAATCAACGTCGCATCCAAAAATACATACTATGCACAAAGATACACTTAGTCAAGATATAATTTTCCTTTAATCAATCAATTTTCAAAGATTAAAAATTGTTATTACAAAGTTGGGATCAACCTAGATCATTACAATATCAATATACTCTACCCATAGTTGGAAATGAAAATCTACGAGTTCTGTTGAGCTATTTTTTTCCTTTTCTATACTCCTTTTCTTTCTCCTTTTTTCATACTTTCTAAAATTAAGACCCTTTTGGACCTTACTACCCTTCAATAAGGATGTATAAAACTTGCATTAATTGAAACTTCTTGATGGGTATGTTAAAATAAATGCCTATACCTCTCAAGGGTCATTTTCCTTGATTTTTGATTGAAATAATGCTCTAAACGTCCCTAGAAGTACTTGAAAGGTATGAGAAATGCTTTTTTTTTTCCTATGAAGATATTATACATTTATGTTTTTGGGTCTTCAAATGCAAGGAATACTTAGTAGATGAGGGGTCTTTTATTGTATTCATGGTTCCTAGAGAGTAGTTGCGACATATAGGGGTGGTTGTGGTGTGTGAATGTTCCTCCACCATTTCTATACTTTTAAACTTAAAAACTCATTATGTTTACTTATGTTCTTTATGTGTTAGATAAATGAACCTTTTTCAAAAAAAAATTGCACTTTTGACAAATTTGTGAATTGATGAACCCATCAATAATGAAGTCCTTTCACCTTTGCTTTTATCGACATTTTGAGACTAGGAGAAATTTGGCACATCATCAAAATTTTTGTGAATACAAGAACTATGTCAATATTTTGCATTGGTAATAGCTTGTGAACTATGTGAAATTTTAAACTTGGCCTTCTCTCTCTCTCTCTCTCTCTCTCTTCTCTTTGTTCTTTCTTTCCTTTATTGTTTCTTTCTACTTGTCACAATTTTTGCATTTTACAGAACTATGTTGCACTTTCACAAAGTTCATGAGCTTGTAAACTTTGTGACATGGAGAACCTTTTTCATTTCTTTTTCTTTTTTGTTCACTTAGTTTTTTTTTTTGCAATTTTATTCCCTTTGCAAACCTACACACTTTGCACAAGTTCTTGAACCTATAAAAAGTGCAATATGAAGAAATTTTCACCATCAAGGTTTCAAGGAGTTTACAAAATCATGAGCTTCCCAATTTTAAGAACCAAGGTACCAAGATAAAAATAGAAAAAAAAATGGTTTCAAAGAGTTCGGGATTTGAGATTTTAGAGTCAAGTTGATCATGAAAATGGTATTTAGGTAACAGAAAGTGTAGAACACTAATAAGGATAAGGGAAAGAGAGAGAAAAAATTGAAAGGGATGTTGAGAGTGCTTCTTAAGTGGTAACTAAATAAATATAATGATAAATTCATGATCTAGATAAAGTAATTAGTGAAAAGAGTCAAGGATTAGAGTTTAGGGGTATGATGGTAACAATACTTTGGTAAGGAAACTTTTGAAACTTTGATGTGAAAAGGGTTTCAATGGAATGGGCAAGGGAATCAAAGTTTGTTTGAAAGATATGCAGTTAAGGGAAACTTCAAAGTTCAAAACTCTAATATGCACATACTTAGGAAATTGAACACAACCCCACACGCTTATACCTTTCTTGGGTTTTGGCAACTTCAAAAACATGATAGGAACATGGAGGGGAATGAAGAACCATACTTTTGCAAACCTTGACCAAGGGATACCCATTAGGAAACATCTCAATTTGGTTATCTATTATGGGGATAATAAGGACAAAATGCACAAACGACAATAAGAACATAAATAAGATACAAATTAAAGTGGGTTTCCAATAAGTGGCTATAACTACATTAGGTCTTTTTAGCCATAGCTCTCTATAAGCAAACCTATTTTTTTAATAATTCCCTTATAAATTATTACTCTTAGCCCTTTCATCACTATCACATTACTATCCAATGTCTATAAATTCATGAGCTATCCCTTCTTTATATTCATCCATTTTTTTAATTTTAATTTAACCAACCTATCTATTGGAAAATATGTAGGCATGCTTGATCATTTTATATTATCGTGTGGCTTTTAGGCTCTTTGTGAATTATATCTCCACCCATTCTATCCTAGAGAACTAAAGTAAGAAGCTTGTGAAAAATTCCTTGAGTTGCTAGTAGCTTTGTTTCCTAAAGCTAATGACACCTCTATTGATGTAGGCTTCTAGTAGCTCTATTTCCTTAAGCAACTAGTAGCTATTGTGACAAATATTTTTTTCAAAATGGTCATTAATTATTTAATTGGTGAAATTAAAAATAGTTATAATTTTTGGAAAATTATTATAGCTCGGGTCTTAAGGAAATGGATTAAGAATTTGTGTGTGAGAGTAAAATAAGACTAAGGTGGTGGCTTTTGGAAATTATGATTAATTGTAGGTATTAGGGTGAATTAGTCTAGGAATTCCAATCACTCATAAAAAAATACTTTCCCACAAGTTAGGTGAACTAAGGAGAAGTGGGTACAAGTTGGGCATGATGGTGATGAGATACATAAGAGAAAAAAATGGGTTTGCATGACAATTAATAATATAAATAAAGTACTAATTAAAATATCAGTGTAATTAAATAAGACACAAAAACTAATCATTAAAAAATATGTAACATGTGATTTTAGTATGAGAATTTTATGACCAATTTTCTTGATGTGACCAAATACAATATGGATTTGATGGTTATGAACAAATTGATGTTGAGGTGAAATTTATGATGTGATGGTGTACAACTAGAATGAATATAAGGATGTTGTGGATGAAGATGTGAACTAAATTACTAAAAAATCATTTTCCATGTGTTGGATACTGATTATTGTAAAAAATAAGAGCCAACAAGTCAACTTAATAGAATAGGTAAGCTAAAGGTAGGTGTTGATGAATGATTACACAAACTACTAGTAATGGAGTGGGATATTTGATGAAGATATTTTATGTGTAGTGGCTATAGATTGGCCTACAATGATGGTATAAGAAAAAAACTTGTTGCAATGCATTTGTAAGCTACAACAAATTTCCAATAGGAGTTTGTGAATTATGTAGTGGTTGCAAGTTCACTTGTAGAAGTGGTGTAGAAATAGAACACTAGAAACAACACACAAAAGGATTATAACACAAATTTTGTGAATTGTGGAGTGGCTATAGGTTCACCTATAGTAATGGTGCATAAAGTGAACACCAACAACTCACAAAAATCTTGCACCAAGTACTAATGTCCCTTATAGTGTCTATTTTTTTCCAAGGCACCTATAATATATATGATGTTAATTAGAAAGTAGTTTACTAGCCAACAATTCCCAAGGATTTTCATTGTTGGCTTAAATTTTTATTTTTCCCTTTCTCTTGATAATATATGGGAAATGGAATTATACCTAAAGTGGGTTAGCTTCTGAACCATTAAGTTCATCCATTTCTATTTTTGGTTTACCATAACTACTAGATAGTGACCAAGAGAGTTCTTTATTAATACTAAGTCGTTTGTCCTTCACAAGATTTTGGATGAAGGTTTTTTTGTCAACAGACCTCTTCTAAAGCTTAAGACATTAATCATTGACCACTAGATAAAATCTAAATAGATCAATGGTTATTAACTTGACTACTCTATTTGGAAACAATTATTCTATCTCATATGGACCAAGCCATCTTATTTGTAACTTTCCTTTGTGATTTTTTATAATTTGAAGCATATAACAATGCCTAGTCACCTTGATAAAATTCCTTGATTTTGATAAGTCTATAATTCCAAATTATAGAAAGTTCCTAAAATGTTTGAGTTATATGTTGAGGATGGCTCCTACTATCTTTTGTTTCCATACTCAAATGATATTCATGTTCACCTCCAATATGATGACTTGTGCATTACTAGTTTGTGTGTGCATGCAAGAGAGAGTCTACATTTGTTGTAGTTGGGTGGTGGAAATGATTTTGGTTTGAAGGAGATCAATTCATTCAATAGGCTTATCTTTGATAGAGGTATGTTTTTGTTGTAGTTTATTTGTGGTCACGTGCCATGGATCTTCTTTGCATGGTATCACCTACAATAATATTGTAAGTATTATTTGTAGTCATATCTTCAATCCTTTGTGCTTTCGTGTCATTGGTTACACATTGTTTTGTGTTGTACATATTGTGTCTTTTCTAGTTGTCAAGTAGTATTGTATATATTGTTGTATATGTCTAAAAATGAACCTTGTTTTTCATGATGAAGTGTAATTTAGTCTGGGTGATCATTATTTTGGTTCCCCATTTTTTCGTTTACTTGAAGATTTGGATTCTCATTGTTCCTACAAGATGCATCCCCAATCAAATCTTATTGGGACTCAATCCTTGAGTCCCTTCCCTTTGTGTGTGTCATAATCCTATTTGAATCATTATTGATAACAAATATGAGACATCCTAAGAGAGCCCCTTGAGTGTTAAAAGATACAAAAATTTATAAAAGGTATAAGTCTAGGTTATTTTTGGTATTTTTCTTCATATTTTTTTATGTTTGTAGAGTTTTAATTTTAGGGTTATCCCTACTAGCATATGTTTCCTATTGATATTGATATCTCAATCATGCCCTTATTGAAATCCATCTAAGTGTTAGATTTTTTAGGGCATTGGACTTTATCAACCATCCACCCCCTTGAATCCCTAGCTTACTTTTATAGGTGTATTTTGTTAGAGTTTTAGAATTCCTCATCCTCGAGTACCACTTTTATTCTAAACTCATCATCTTGATCCTCTACCTAGTTGAAGAATTACCTAAGTGTTTTGGAGTTTCATACTTGGTATACCTTGCATGAATTTTCATTTGTGTTTGATTCCTTAATGATGATATCATGTTGATGTCACTCTTCCATTAACATTGTGTGTCGATCCATACCTACTAATGTCATCATGGTATCATGCAAACATCATCCATTTTTTGCTCCAAGAATTTATTTTTTCATCACACTTTCAAAATTTCAAGTGACACTTAACCTAGCACCTATTTACAATCCCCCCCAAAAGTATAAATTTTTCCATTCCCTTAATGTATCCTTTTGAAATCAAAATTTCAACCATTCCTTATCTCAATACTGATTATAAGACCCACTTAAACACCTAATCATGACTTCTTGAGGTCCTTATTCCCTATTAGAGTTCTCCTTTTAGAATTTCTCCATTTCATGTCCCTTCTTGACATGAATTCCTTGTCAATTTTGAAGATTGATTTCCAACCAAAGGCATACATTATGGATTAACCTTGACCCTCAATAATTTTATGCTCTTTCCATTTTGGAATAAACCCTCCCTACCATGCTTGAACACCTTGAATGCCATTAATTAGTTGTAAAGTGCTTGCAATTGTCAATTAGGGTATTTTCACACCTATAATGAATATTCATCACAAGGGCATAGATTTATATGCATTTAAGGATGTGGAGAGGATGACCATGTAATTTTTAATTTGGTTGTTGGTTTTGACATGTTTTTTTTATTTTTGAGGTTGCTCCAATATTTTTTATATATTTTGTGGATCTTGAATTGAGGAACATACAAAATTGATTACACCTATTCACAAGTTAATTACTCTTGTGGTTTTAGTTGCCTAAAATTTTGGTATAAAGAGATATTTATTTTACATACAAATGGGGTTGGTCTCTAAACCAATTTTGTGGGTGGGAATAGTTTATAGGTTATTCTAGGGCATCAAACTTTAAATGTTTGAAATATAAATAAATAGATGTGTCTTGCAAAGAGTAGGAAAGTTATGTAACTACATATATTCGTGTTCTAGTATGTCTCCATGGTAGTTTGTAACAATTTATGTGAATGTATGGTCATTGTTGTATATTTTCTCTCACTATATTTTTTGGTGTGCTTTTAGTAAGGGTTAAATGATTTTTAATGGTTTTCCATTTGTTGCATATGGGTGTGTAGTTTTATGATGGATTATTATGTATGTCAGGACTCACATTAAATACAATATTTAATTATGATGTTAATGAAAATATAGATTTTTTGATCCTTTAGTTGATGACATCTCTTTCTTCTTTACTATTCATGACTCTGTTGCCCAATGGAGTAGGAACCATTCCACATTGGTGAAGGATCAATCAACACATCATTAAATAGCCATACATCCTTGTTAAAGTAGGAGTAGTATAAGATATGCATGTTGTTCATTAATCTAGTAATACACAATAGGGAAGAGTCTTAAACAATCTCAAATGGATAAATATTTAGAGGATCATGTCCAATATATTTGCATCTTTCTATTATGTATGTAATGTAATTTGAAAACATTAAGGTATTATAATAAAGTTGATGTCTATAGGTGCATGTGCAAGGTGTTAATTATATAGAGTTCATAATGTGGCTATTTATGCTTTATTTACTGACAAAAATTAGGGTCAAGTGTATAGTTGAGTATAGCTAATATTTACCATAGTAGTGTCATATGTTATTTGATTTAAAAACCTATTTAAGAGAAATCTATGAATACACTCGTTTGTTTAGGATGAGCCCAAAGTGTAAGAGATACTAGCCACTCTCACAGTTAGCCTTTAACTATCCACATACCCATAGCCCTAAAGGTAAGAAATATTCTACGATTATGACAGAGAAATTTTGGGACCTAACAACATCAGTGTGACCTTTTGGAGAGAATTTTTTAAAGATGCTTGGAGTATGGTATATCTTTAAACTACAAAATGTATTTTTTGGGTTATGGAAAGTAAATGTTTTAGGCACATTGTTTCTAAGGATGGGATTGATATTGATCTTGAGAGAATAGTTATTATTGAGAAGATCCCTCAAGCCAAAAATATTTTCGTAGGAGGTTTGTCCCTAATTTTGCAAAAAATAAAAATTATATCAAAAATGTTGAAAAAATGATAGACCATTACATAGGAAGGTGAACCCATTGAAGTATTCCAATGTGTTAAGGAAGTAATCAAGAAAGCTCTAGTGTTTGCCTCATCCAACTTTTCTAAACCATTTCAACTATTTTATTTTGCTTCCTTTCACACAATTGTAGTTGTGTTGCCATAAAACAATAGGATGGGTTTGAATATCCTATCTCTTTCTTTAGCAAATCTCTCCAAAGTTCAAAGCTAAAATATGATGCAATGGACAAGCAAGCTTGTGCCTTGGTAAAGGTTAAGAATTTTAGACCATATTTAATAAGTGTGTCGATTATGGCTTATGTATAGCATGCAGTAGTAAAGGACATATTTACTTAGTAGAGGGTAACTAGAAGAAAGTGTATTGGATCAATAAAATCTAAAAGTTCAATATTGAAATCTAGATAAATAAATTGTTTGAGGGAAAGGCTTACCCAAGCTAACGAAAAAATTCTAATGTACAAGTAGCTAAAGTGGAATGTGGAATAAGAGGTTGAGAAGAAGAAATGAAAGTTGGAAAATTATCCTTTCTATAAGGGCATACTCTAGTAATTATACCACATGACTTTCCTATGTAAAATAACTAAAAATTAGAATAGGACATTGAATATGCCCTAGTAAATAGAGAACTAATGTTAAAAATTTAAATAATGTTATTTTGAGCTTGGATGAAAAAGAAGTGACTAAGATATCAAATGAATTGTATTGTGGTGCATGTGGTGGAAACTACATGGCTAAAAATATAGCCGACTAGATCCTTAGAGTTGGCTATTGGTGGACATCCTTGCTTACAAATGTTCGTAAATTGGTGAATTAATGTGATGTCTACCAATGATTCTTAGGGGTACTTAAGGGATTAGGAGTTTTAACTTTAAGGCCCATGACAGTAGAGGCCCCTTTTCAATAATGGGATATTGATTTCATTGGAGAGATTGTTGAGAAGTCTAGCTAGGGTTTCAAATGGATTCTTATAGCAACAAACTATTTTATAAAATGGATAAAATAAATTCCTACTAAGAGGGATACAATTAAGGTTGTAATTGAGTTCATTATTGATCATATTATACCAATGTTTCGTGTCCCAAATGAAATTATATGAAATAATACGACGTGCTTTAAATTTGTGGAATTTATCAACCTTTTCTCTAAAAATGGAATTATTGTCTCTCATTCATCCCCATATTAACCATAGGGGAATGTACAAGGTTATTCAAGTAATAAAAACTTGATGAAGGTAATCAAAAGATTACTTGGACAAAATAAGAAAGCATGAGACTCTAAGTTGATGTTAGATAGAGTGAAACCAAATAAATCTATTGGGAAATCACATTTTGAGTTGGTGTATGGAGCTAATGTAGTATTGCTTGTATCGGTCTATAACTTTGTGCAAAATTCTGAAGAAGAGTTTGATGATGTTATGAAATACATAATTAAACAACTAATTGAGCTCAATGAAAGTAGAATAAGTGCTCAAGTGGTTAACTTAAAAGGAGAACAAGAATAAAAATACTTGTTTGATAAGAGGGAAAGCATGAGAAAATTTGAGATCAAAGATATGGTCTTAATATGTAATGCTATAACATGAGATAAGGGAAAAAAGCATGGAAAGTTTGATTCCATTTGGCTAGATTCATAAATTATAAAAGAATATAATGGTGAAGACTCATACTTTATAAAAGGGTTTGATTGGAGAATTTCATGAAATTTTGTTGTGTGGATAATTCCTAAAACATTATTTCTCTTTGGTTTTAATCTATCCTTTTATGTGTGGCTTTCTCACCCTTGTATTTGTGTCATGAAACCATTACTATCTTTGACCCATGGTGAACTTTGTATGTGTGTGCGGGTTTTGCATCATCAAAGTATTTTTAGATCTTGTTATGTCCTACTAGAACATACATCCTTGAATGAGAGCCACTATTGAAAATTTTCAATTTTTTGCTAAGGAGATCCTTATGATTTCAGTCAATTTAATTTATAAAAGTTTTATCCTTTTTTTTCTCTAAAATTCTAACCTTATTGATTTGGTCTTCTATTTTAATGATGATCTCTAGTTTGGGTTGTTTCACTTTAGTTTATGGCCTTGTCTCCATGCATACTATTATTTTATTATCTCCTTGTTACCATTGTCTCATAATTTTGAATACCTTCTTTATTCCTTGAGGTTTTCTCCTTATGATAGCACTTTGAATTTACATCCCATTGCATCGCTAGGGTCCTTCACATCACGCTTTTCATCTTTTATTTTTACCAAGACTATGAGCTAGCAATATAATGCCACGTGTCTTTGAGTTAAGAGTCATACTTTCCAAACTTTTGTGACATAATGCAGGTTTATTAATACTTGTGTGTACATTAAGATGCAGGTCCAAAATGTTCTTTTCATTTGTGGCAAGTGGTGATATTTAATCGCATGATACGTAGTTCTATGCACCATACTTTTAGGTATGGGCCTCATTTCCATTTATTTATGATGGCCTTGCTGCATGGATTTCTATTTTGATATTATTATGTGCAATGTCGCAAGTCTCTATTTGAAGTATTTTATTAAAATGATGAGCTAACACTATCAATTTCATATTGCATAGTTTAGTTCTTTTACATCGTGATTTTTGATATGAGTCCCACTTTCATACGTTAATATTTGAATATTTTTATTCAATATAAATAAATATATAACCTTTATACATAATTCCTACAAATTAATACACCCTTTCTTCCCATTCAATTTTCTAAATTAACATTTATTATTTAGGCAGCTCAACTATTTAAATTAATTGGTAGCATTAATTCATTAACGAAAGCCTCAAAGAAGGAAATTGTATCTTCACTCAAAATAATATGATGATGCTAGGTATATTCGTGAGCTTAAATGGTGCCTAGATATTAACACCGGAACATAACGGCGGGCAAAAGGAATACGGAGCAAGAATGGTGTCGATTCTTTCCAAGTCGATCGGAACGAATCTGAATCGTTCCGTTGATTATCTGGAAAGTAAAATGTCTGCCTTTTCGGGTTGTGGGTGTTTATATTGGGAAGGTAAGAACAATACACGGCCGTCAATTATAAATCACGTTTTATGGTACAGCATGGCAGCATAATTCTTGTGTTAGGTAAAAGCTGTTGGAGCGTCACACGTGAATTTTTCATTATGAGAGACTTGAGTTTTCAAAAGTTGTTACATGAGTTAGCACTAGCTATGGCACCTTGTGCAATGGGTACGCCGAAGAGGTGTGGAAGGTCAATTAGGAAAAAGTTGGTTTATGTTTTGCACGCATTTGTGTAGTAAGTGAGATCAATTGATAGATCATTTAGAAAATGAATTTAAAATTATTATTAATTTGTTTTTATTTTTATTATAGAATAATGTATTAACTATTATATTGTTATATAAATATTTATGATTTATGTTATTATAGTATTATTATATTATATTTATTATTTATATATTAACTATTATATATTATAAACCAAAATATTTATTATATATTTAAAACTAAACTCTATATAGAAAACTACATTTTAAACTAAATTTAATTAACAATTATAAATTCAACCTAAATAAAAAATAAAAAATTTATAAATCAAATTTAAATCCATCTTAAAAAAATCAAGATTATAACCAAAATTATAATCTGTTAGCAACCTTCCATTTGTGCACCATAACCATTACATATATAATTTAATTTAAACACATTATCGTCACATAAACCCCTATCCAAGACACGTGGAGTAGGGCGGGCGACAGGTAGTGGATAAGGCTGCACATCTCCTGTCCAAACGAAATTTAAATATATTTATTATTCCTTATTCGGCGTTGGAAAGTGAGCCAAGTGGCTCTCATCTCCAGGGCTTTATCGAATATATAAATCTTTTCTATTTTTAGAGGCCTGTCATTGCTCATTAAAAAATAATAAAATAATTTAAACGGATTCGTTGTCATCGCTCGATGCTCATGGAAGAAATATAAAAAATCAGATCCGTCACTTTAAACAACGGTTAAATAATAAAAAGTGTTAAAACCCTTTTCGAAATCTTATTTTCAGGTTGCAAATACCAGCGAGGAAGTGTTTGGTGCAGCGGAAACCAATGGTGCAACGGGGAAAGCAAAAAAACACGGCGAAAAACATTCGGAAAACGGCGAAAAATGATGGACGGCTGAGAATCGTTTTCCTGTCAACCATGCCGTGTAACTTAATCTTAACCGTCGGAGGTGAAAATGAGCTTCGAAAGCTCACATAGGACACGCCTTCGGCGTAAATATAATGCCACGTGTCTTTGAGTTAAAGAGTCATATTTTCCAAACTTCTGTGACATGATGCAGGTTTATTAATACTTGTGTGTACGGTACGATGCAGGTCCAAAATGTTATTTTCATTTGTGGCAAGTGGTGATATTTAATCACATGGTACGCATCATACTTTTAGCTATGGGTCTCATTTCCATTTATTTATGATGGCCTTCCTGTATGGATTTCTATTTTGATATTATTATGCGCAATGTGACAAGTTTCTATTTGAAGTATTTTATTAAAATGATGAGCTAACACTATCAATTTTATATTGCATGGTTAGTTCTTTTACATCGTGATTTTTGATATGGGTCCCACTTTCATACGTAGGATTCATGATGGATTTATATAGATTTAAATGAATATGTTGATTGTTAGCTTGGAGGTACTTTTTGAGGTGGTCCTCCACAAATGACAAGTTCTTATTGCATCATGGAGGATCTTCACATCACAATTTTTAATGTGGGTCCTACACTTTCATTTAAGTGCATACAATCGCTTAGGTAGTTGTCCTAATATGTGGCAAATTATGGTGATCCTATTGGGCCATTTATTAGTTACCCTAACAAATGGAATTCTCGTGTTACCCTTCTCAAGGGTATAATGTGTCTATAGCCAAAATAAGGAGTTAACAACTACATCATTAATTTTTCAAACTTTGTGTAAGCATTTAATGTAAAAGGTGGTCAAGGAAAAAAATGTTCATTCACATTCTTTAGGGTTATTTAGAGTCATTTCTATATAATGAAAGGGAGATTCAGAGCTATAGCGAAGGAGAGTTTGACGATTTATTTGACACACATTTTAGCTTTGTGAATTTTTAGGCCCTCCAAAACAACTAGTAATGGGAAAGTCGCCTCAAATTTAAAATTATATGCAATTCAAAAAGCCTATGCTTTTGCATGGTCATGCTTGTGGCGAACTATTCGTGTTGTCGTCATGTGAAGTTTTTAAATTCATTAATCACCATTGTTATCCTATTTACATCTCACTATAAAATCCTATATCACTTAGAAGTTCCAAAATGAGTTGTATTTCTACTTAGTCAAGTAGGTTTAAGAGAGGTCTAGACCAAGACTTATTAAACTAGTTCCTCAACTTTGTTGAGAAAGCTAAACATGTTCGAGGGACTAGAATTCTATTTTATAGATTGCAAGTTAGAGCCAAGCTTATTTTAGATGTCATTGTTTTGTCAACTAGGTGGGATTTGTTCAAATACTACTACAAATATCCTAACAAACCTATCCTAATTTGTAATATATGGACATTTGATTGAGGAAATTTGGTGGTGCCCAAAGCTTTTTTCAGTGTTGACTTCATGTATACTATTTGTAACAAACACAACCCCAACACTAGACAATTGAAAGATAAAAAGAGATTTGAGATTTTACCCTATGCAAATAACTGATCAGGGAAGTGTTTAATCTCAATCTTATGGAAAATCATAAAATTAAATTTGATGAATTATGTTGAGAATATAAGAAATTTAGAAGTAGTTATATGATTAAGTGGTTGCCCAATCATATGTCAAAGGATGTGGTCAAAAGAAAAATACCTATTCTCAAGGGAGAAATTGAACACATTTGAGTGGATGCATTTGAAGAATATTTTAGAGTGTCTTATATAGTCTTGTGTCCAGTTTTAGGAGTTGACTATAAGATCCAAATGCATGTAAACTTAGCAATGAAAACTACTAATATTCAACATAGGTACGTCAATAGATTATTTAACTTCACCTCACCCTTAGTAGAGGGCGTCCATGAAATATTATGTCATGGAGGATTAACGATAGGATTCCATCTTTTAGATGGTATTCTTTGTCCTATCATGTCTTATTTTCTTGGGAAGAAATTATTGGGACCCTATTCTCAAAGTGACCTATGTATCATTAGAAGGGAACCCTATTTTGGTTCAAGTACAGACATAGATATGGGATGTGCATTGCCAAAATATAGATTATTATATTTTTGGGCTACACTTTGTAAAATAATTCTATTTATGTTGGGATATAAAGAGAAAGTATTTCTAGGACATTCACCAAAATTTTGTAGCTAAAGCATTTAGATTTGGAAACTATAATTGAGCATGATTGGGGTAATTGTTTTTATCACAAGGATCAAACAATAATCAAAGTGGATGGAGATGAGGTGAAACCTCATATTCTTCCTTTTTGGTAACAAATAGAGTGGCTTTTCTTGAGGCCATATGACAATTAAATAGTGTTGATAGGATTTAGTGAAGGTAACATACAAAGGGTTCTTTCTTTCAACCATATTTAAAATTCTTTGACTTTAACATAACTTCCAAAGAAGATTTGGAACTGTAGACACACAAAATATACTGATTGATCCTATACACCTGATCCTGATTTTACTAACACCAGTTCATCCCGAATCATCTCCTTTGCTAACTATTTAATCAAATAATCTTTATTTGATTAAATTCATTACATTTCATCCCTTAATTAAATAGATCAATTTTTATTTGATTAAGTCATCTTTTCCCTTTTAATTAAATAATTCATTTTATTTAATTGAATCTAACATCATCCCTAAATAAACCAAACCTTATTTAATTAAGTCTATTAATCATTTTCCTCTCATTTTGATTTAAATTAATCCAAAAGTCTAAGTCAAAATTGTCAAATCAACTAATCTCCCTTTAAATTAATCAAATCCTGATTAATCCTAACCTTAATCACTCCAATCCTCTAGCTTTTATAACTTGCTCATGTAAATCAATTTAATTGATTTATAAATTCCTCCATTTCATTCAAAAAAGGCATAAAGATGGAATATTCTCCAAGTTTGAAAAATCCCTCCAAAAGGGTTTGTACATCCAACAAGGCATTTAAGTTTCTTACATGTCCTTCGCCTTGAGCCAAGTGGTATTAACTTCATTTTATTCTCCCTCCAACTTGTCATTTCATCAATTTTGAAATTCCACCTAATTGAATTTAATTGCACAATGACCAAAATGTGCTCCACCTTTGTCCACTCACATGTTGACAAGTGGCTTCATGCTATTGGTTGATCCTTAGTCCCACATTCATCCATTTTTCCTCATCCTCCATCATTCTCATCTATAAATAAGAGGCTCTCATTTAGATTTTGGATCCACAACTTTATGCAAAGTCATTATCTTGAGATTTTGAATTTTCTCATCCATTGTTCATCCATTTTCATAGTTTTCTTCAAGTTTCATAGCTAGGTTATGTAGGAATTTCACCAAGGAGCATCAAATCTTCATCAATCATCATTCAAGCTTGCAAGAAATTGGGAAAGGGCCATTTTCCACATCAAAATGACACCAATTCCCCCATGGGATTGAGAATTTGATCATTTAAATAGGATTTAATAACTTTTTCATTGTGTTCTTCATATTATTTCTTGTTTTTATGTTTTAAATGAATTTCATGGGGAATGATATTTCTAAATTGCATTAGGGACTAATTATGTGTTTGTTCATGTTTGTGCAGGTCTAGGATCACCATTCACATTTTGGCGCTAGAAGGAGGGCATATTGGAGGAAATTAACACGTTTTTCTTCAAAATTCCATTGTTTTTGAAACTTTTTGTGTCTACAAGAAAGTACGCCGCTAACAAAGAAACTGTCGCTATCAGTCCAACAGTGCCATTTAGTGCCACTCTCAAACTCCAAACTGTGACGTTGAGTCATTCCCACCAAAAATTTGAATTCCAAAAAATGACGCTTGAGTCATCCTCCTGTCGACCATCCATCCAAACTCCAAACTCTGTCGTTGGTCAAAATAGTGCCCCAATTGCACTCACTAGTTTCTCCACAGTCCACTGCTATCAGTCCTAGCGGCACTATACAACACCGCTGACTCCTTCAAACTGCACTGCCATCACAGACTACACCACTGGAGTTGGGTAAAAGACACTTTTCAAATTAATTTCAACATGTGCTTTTTCATTTTGGCTGCTTTTGACTACTAACTAGTCTTTGGCTTTTGTTTCTATAGTTTTAACCAATTTTTGTAGGTTGGCTTGATCAAAAGTGAAGGGAGGAAACAAAGATGAAGGATTCTCTATGGCATCATCATTTCATTGTATCAAGTGTTTTTAAACACTTTGGGGAGAATTATAATCCCTTCTATAAGGACTTTGTCATCTTCAAGCTTTAGGACTCAATAAATTTTATTTGGGCTCTAAAAAGAACAAAACAAGGGGATTAAAAAGAACCTTAGGCAACTTACTAGATTTTGTTTTAGACTTAACAATTAAATAAGAAACTCTCATATTTCCTTTTGGTGCTTAAAAAGAATCCAATTTTTGCTTTGAACTTGGATTAAAATGAACATGTGCCTTTACGTTTTGTAATCTCTTATCTAAAGTAATATCATTTAAAAGACGTATGCACTTCTCTCATGCTTCACGACGATCTTAAGAAGCAAGAGGCTTTTTGTGATATTAAGTTGTATAAGTGATTGCCTCCACACTTCAATTTGGATTCTTAAAATTGAACAAAATCTTGCGATTGTGAGTGGAGTATATCACATGTGTTCTCTCTTTATTTCTCAACAAAGATTGATCGAACTACGAATGTGCTTGCTTGCTTTTGTTTATCCTTAGAGGGCCTGCCTAGTGGGAAAAGGTAATCACCCCAGGGAATGACCCAACTGAGAACATGCTAAAGCCAAGCGACTTCCACCCGGTATATAAGTGTGGGTACTTGAGGAAAGTTCAAGTATCATGAGGATTGTTCTAACAAGAAGGGAAGCAATTGTCTCTTGCTGTATGGATGATCTCCCATGAACGAAATGCCTATTCTAGAACCTTTTGTTTAGAGGCCCAAAATCCTTATCTATTTTTTGGTGCAAGAGGTTAGACCTCTGAAGCCGCCCCACATTTTTGTAGTTCTTGGTAGATATGAGAAGTATTCCATGGGATTTTCATGGGTTCTAAAGCTTGGTTGACCTGTAGAAGTGAGTGTCATGGAGGGGAGCCAATGTGGTCAAGCTTTTAATCATTCGCCAAGAATAAGCGCATCTAGAATTATCCAAGTGGGGATTCAACAAATACTGCCTCTTATCCATAGGGTTGTGCATGTTCTTGGAATCAAAACACTTTGCTTGGATCTTAAACACTAGAAAACAAACATTCAAACATGATCATCAAATTTCAAACCCTTTAGGAAGAAAATACCTTTGACAAAATTCAAGTGTTATTGCTTGCCCTAGGGATTCTATCCTTAGAGGCTTCTAAGCATTTGAATTTATATCTCCATTTTCTCTCACTAAAGTCAACAAATAGGGAAAATTTTCCTTAATTTCCTTGATTTCCACATAATGGACTTTGTGGGATGAGAAGAAATTGGGACATTGGACATCTAGTTTGAAAACCTAATCAAGAATTGTTTGTGGTAAAAGGAACTCATTAAAAAAAGATAAGAAAAAATTGGATGCCACACATGTGCTCTTTCAAATGATTTCCTGAAAGATCAAAATCTAAAAACCAAAGTCCAAAAGTCTTAGTCAAAAAGCTTGCAAGAAATGTTTGTCTATGCTTTACGAATTTAGAGAAAGATTGACCTTCAAATTTTACAAACGTGCATCAAGGAATAGTCCAAATTTGTATTCATTTTACTATTGTCAAAATCCAAGTCTCTTTCAAAGGTTTGAGTATATCACATAGGAAGTATTAGCATGTTCGTCAACACCTTGGTTTAGTAAACAAAGTCTCTCTAAGTCTCTTAGGATCAAAATCAAAACACTCATCCATCCTTCAAACATCAAACCAAAATCACCTCACAAACAACTCTTGGAAATCTTGAAAAAATCCTTTATGCTAAACTTTGGGCAAATCCTTGAATCAAATCAAAATCATCTTGTTTGACTAGGTGTGTGTATATGAATCCTTCTTTACACACTTAGTCAAATTACCATCTTGTGGACAAGTTTACTCTAGAACAACATCCAACCTCTTAGAGTTTATGAGTTCATTATCCAAACCAAATCCAATCAAAATCAAATCAAATCAATCCAAAATCAAATCAAACATCAATCCAGAAGTCCTAAAGTTTAGTATCCTCTTCAAAGTTTCCTAAGAGTTCCAATCATCCACCAATCATCCATCTCTCATTATCTCATCATCATCCTTTTGATCCTCGATATCTTAGAATTTCCTTTTGTACCTAAAAGATTAGATCAATCCAAAGAATTAGAGGTTCATATCTTACATTCTTGAAAATTGATCCCTATTTTATGGTTCAAACTAGATCTCAACACAAGAAGAACATGGAAATGAACAAGGAAACATCAACTTCAAGTGACTTGAGTCAAACCACTTTCGAAATCAATCCCATTGGGTCTAGCAATCCCACGCTCAATCTTCCTCCACTTCCACAAGATTCTCAAGAGGAAGGTCAAGTAGAAGACATCACTAACAATGTCTTCGAGATGACACAAGATGAAATTATTGAAATGTTCCAAAATCCTGAAACTCACAAAATTGTCAATACCATGATGAAGCTTAATCCCTCACAATACATACTAAAATTGGCTAAAGAAGGGGCTAAAATCCCTTCCAACTATGATGTGAGCACTCTTGTGGAGAATCCTCTTGGGATTATGCCCCCAATTTCATCCACACCCCAATATCATCCCCACCTCCATTTCAAAGCATCACTCAAACCATCCCCTAAATCACAACATCCATTTCTCCAACTCAACCAATTGTCAACAAGGGGAGCTCATTGCTTCATGCACTACAAACAAACCCCCTTGTGAACAACCAAGATTTGGACACAAACACCATCCTGGGCCAATCCATTCCTCAAAATCCGCTACACCCATATGTTCCACTCACCTTTCAGGACCCCAATGACCCATCATCATCTTTTCATGCAACACTGGTGTATCCTCTCAACACACAAACATCTCTCCCTATGACTTCACAAGGAGAAAGTTTTCTATTTGGACCAGGGGGCATCTTTGAACCCTCATC
This sequence comes from Sequoia sempervirens, assembly GCA_007258455.2. Lineage (NCBI taxonomy): Eukaryota > Viridiplantae > Streptophyta > Pinopsida > Cupressales > Cupressaceae > Sequoia > Sequoia sempervirens. The sequence goes on from VDFB02271358.1 coordinate 1,061,485,373, forward strand.
ATCATCATTCTCTCAAGGGAACACACCACCCATTTTTCCACCACTTCCACCTTTTCCATCAACATCCACACCACTCCTCGGTTTAGGGAAATCCCCTTTACCCCCATCAATCAAAGCAAACCCTTAATCTTAAATCAAAACATCATATCAAATCCTTTGATCTTGCCATCAATATCACAACAACAAATGGTATCCATCCAAGAAACCCAAGCAATCACTACACCATCCATAAACGTGGTCTCTCAAGGAGCAAGCATATCAATCACACCGTCCACCACACAGGTTCTTATCATCAATATGATGACACCTCTCATCAGAACAATGAACACCATTATGAGTCTGCCACCAAGACCAAAGTTGGCCAGCCAATATAGCATCACATTGCAAGCATCTCAATAGGCCTATTAAAAGGCACTTTTGTAATTTCAAGCACAATAAGCAAAAAACACACAAGTTGCACAACAAGCGCAAGCCACTCAAGCGACTCAAGCCACACAACAAGCACAACAAGAACAACATGTTGCTCAAGCTCAAGCCTTATTGCAACAACAACAATCCACCCAAGCTATGCAAGTAGCTCAATTCGCACAAGCTACATAGGTTGCACAAGCTGCCCAACAGGCACAAGCTCAAGTGCAAGTTCAAGCTCAGGTGCAAGCCCAATACCAAGCTCAACAAGCACAAGCACAAGCTCAATACCAAGAACAACTGCAAGAAGCCCAAGAATAAGCATATCAACAAACCCTACAACAGTACCAAGCACAATAAGAATCAGTCCAATTACTAGCCCAACAACAAGCATTGTTGGCACAACAAGAAGAAGACCAACAACAAGTGTTGTTGGCACAACAACAACATGACTAAAAACAAGTGTTGTTGGAACAACAACAACAAGACCAACAACAAGTGTTGTTGGTGCTACAACAAATGTAGGTATATCAACAAGCCTTTATCACACAACATAGCTTGCAACAAATTCCCACCAACATACCTAACACTCCACCCATCACTCAAACACCTCGACCACTTCAAAACACATTCACTCCACCTCTTGACCCACAAGATGATGTGACAACACAAATCAAATTTCTCTCACAGCAAGTGCTCGATCTCCAATCAAGGAAAAAAATAAAGACACCAAGCAACATGTGTCCCTATTTGTTCGGCAGGAGCCTTGCAATGGTGTTGTTCCCAAAGGGGTTTGAAATCCCTAAATTTGACAAATATCATTGGATGGGAAACCCTGAAGATCACATCAGGGAATTCTAGGTACATTGCATGGAGGTTACATATGACGATACACATTTGATGCAGCTATTCCCTCAAAGTTTGGTTGGTCCTACCATGGAGTGGTTCTCTCACCTTCCTCTTGGCATCAAAAAGTTCCAAGAGATTATAGATGCATTCATAAAAAACTTTGCATTCAATATTGGTATGGATGTTAGTCTAGAGGAACTATCAGCTCTTAAACAAGCTAAGGGGGAATCATTTTCTTCCTTCTTACAACGATGGTGATCCAAGGCCAACAGGAGCAAATGGGACATGCCAAAAGAACAACAAATTTGCACCATCATTGCTAATCTTGAGAAAACCTTGGATTTTCATCTTAAGGTGTAAGGTATCACCACGTATGACCACTTGATTCCCAAGGTGATCAATATCGAATGAGCCCTTATTGTACAAGGGGGGACACCCACATATCTAGAACATTAAGGCAACCACCCTTCCACTAGCTATAATGAGAAACATCGCACGTGGGGAAGAACAAAAATGTCACTAATGATGGTGTGGTGGATGCCAAGTTCATAATCAGTGCTCTGAAACAAAACACCCAGACATACCAACAATTGCAAGGTAATAATCGAAGCAATACACAAGCCAACGCGGTATCACAACAACCACCAAACAATCAAATCAACAATCTGAACAATCAAGGGGGACCACTCCTGCAAAACAAAAATCCCCCCAAGAGAAAATACACACAAATCTGATGTCGGATCATAACAAAGGGAAAAACCATGGAAATACCAAGTATGCCAATGTGAACCATGTGTATGACCATGTTGTCGCATCCCTTGATGAAATGGTCACTATTGTTAACATCAAGGGAGCCAAAGCTGATTGTGGAGTCAACACACGCAGTGACAAAGTTACCATTGTGGGGTCATCACAACCACCTAGAGAATCCACCTCAAATCCAAGATCCATTCCTAATGGCTATAATGTCCTAGAATAGCTGAAAAGAACCCCTACTCAAATCTCCATCATGGAGTTGCTCAAGATATCGCTAGCACATAGAAAAATCCTAGAGGAAGCACTGGTTTCATCCACCATCTTTGCGGATCTAAAAACTGACTAGTTCCAAGCTATGGTCAAAAATATCACCACTCCAAGTCTCCTAACATTATTTGATCAAGACTTCCCCTCCCAACCATCTCACAATCGCACGCTCCACCTTGAAGTCCTGGTTCATAAAAATAAATTCAAAAGGGTCTTGGTGGATGGGGGTGTAGGTCTAAATATCTATTTGCTCAAACTAATAAAGAATATGGGATTCTCAGAGGATGCCATTGAAAAGGGTAAGGTCATCACACTTAGAGCATATGATGATCAGGAAAGAGTGTTTCAAGGAACTATCCAGCTCCCTATTCAAGTAGGGTAAGCCATTATAGAAACTGCATGCTAGGTCCTTGACCTTGATTTACCTTATAACATCCTTTTGGGGCACCCATGGATCCATGGGATGCAAGCAATCTCTTCCACCTTCCATCAGTGCATCAAGTTCCCATATCAAAATCAAGAGGTCAGGATTCATGGTCATCCCAAACACTTTGCCTATTGCAAGAGCCTGGAATAAAAATACTATAAAATCCCCCAAGTCCCAATGAATGCTGAAGGCCCTACCACTCCGTTTGTAGACCCAACTACATTAGCCACCACTTCTGAGACAAAGATATTGCCATTCCTGATATATCTAAAATCAAGGTCATTATCCAAGACAACGGGTGTGGGGATTATAAAATGAAGAAAAGTGCTTTCGTCATAGGAGAGTTACCTCAATCTCCTAGGTCTTATGGACAACCCCAACTAGCTAAAACATCATCCCAAAATTTCAAAGTAGAACCTTCTAGATTCAGATGTTGGGAGGATCTAAGTCAGGAAATGGTAGATGAAAATGACATATCAATCTTGTTGTACCAAGATGAAAGGCCTGCACCTGATCTTCCCATGGATGAGAGCAACAAAGGATTACAAATGATGCTTAGTATGGGTTATAACATAAACAAGAAAGTTGGACAAAATTCCAATGGGATTCTAGTACCTCTCATTCCAGAGAAGCGTATGAGAAATATTGGCCCTCAAATGTACCCCTCTGAAGGTGACCATACTTGGAAAAGGTGCCTCAGTTAAAAAGGTCAAAACTCCCCCTCAGCTATCAGTGGCCACCCTTCGATTACCAGTATCCACAGGTCGAGTCATAGATAACTTTACCTTTGACATAAATGACACGTGTAGTAGTGTTGAGAATCCCATAATTGACTTGCCTATGATTTTTGAAGATTCCTCCATACTCATGATTAGCACCCTATGTTTTGAGTCAGACCATCAAACCCATGAAATAAACTTAGTTTATACCCAACTCATCGATTACAACCAACGAGGACCACCAATTTTGGACACATTTGAAAATGATGAGGCATTCTTAGAATTCATGGGATTGCAGGATACTATTTCATATAGAGATTATAAGGTTAGGTTCAACATCACATTGGACACACATGCCTATTATGGGGAAACGATTGAATCCTTCAATCGCAAAAGTGAAAATCTGAGAATAATCTCTAGTTTTTTGAGTGAAAACCACAATGTGGCACTCTTTGACCCAAAAATAGTAAAAATAAAGGACGTATCCAACAATGAAAACCTCTCTGAGGTGCCAAGGGATGAAGGATTCAATCTTCCTCTTAGTGTAATATATCAGGAGAAGTCAGCGGTCTTAGCAGAGAAGTGCAATCCAGTCAACCTGGGAATGGAGGAATTGCCACACATAACATTCTATGTAGAGTCTCTTCTTACAGAAGAGCAAGAACTCTTGGTTGCATTCCTAAAAGAAAGAAAGAAAAACTTTGCATAGACCTATGCCAACATGCCTGGGCTTGATCCAGAGGCTGTGGTTCATCATCTTGCTGTATATCCCGAAGCAAAGCTTGTGAGACAAAAGCTAAGGAATATGCATCCCCATATAGCATTGTTGGTCAAAATGGAATTACAAAAGCTCCTAGATGCAGGGTTTATACAGCCAATCGATTATCCAGAGTGGCTCTCAAACCTTGTACCTATTTGAAAGACTACTGGGGGCATTTGCGTCTGCATGAACTTTAGAGATATAAACAAAGCATGTCCCAAGGATGACTTTCCACT
>VDFB02271358.1:1061489894-1061571273 GCA_007258455.2 Sequoia sempervirens
ACCCATCAAAATAGTCCTAAATAAATTAATTCAATCAAACCATATCTAGCTTCTTGAAAAAAGACATTACGAAGAAACACAAATTAAACCAACATGGTATAATGATAATGATTTTTTCCTATACCATAGAACAAAAGGTCACAAGACCCAAAATTATGTGAAACTAAAACATACCTCATACAAGACCTTATCAATCAAGGAGAGGTAAATATGGATCAATGTCTTGGCAATTCTAGAAACCAATATCTAGGAATTTAGAAAAATCCATGGCAAATCATAGAAAAGGAAATGATTATGGTAAAATAGAGAATTATAAAAAATTTAATTATTCCTATGACAATATAGTAGGACACATCCAGGGACCTGATGATTACATCAACAATGTTCATTACCCACATAATGAGAAATTAGATATTTATCAAGATGTTTCCTAATGTGTGATCAAAACCATCCACCACTATCTAGCAATGTCTCACATCAAAATAATCACATTAAATACATCTCAGATCATAACATATCTCCCTCATTAGACTTCATGATAGGGTGTATTGAAGAAGCCCCACCATAAGAATCCTCTATCTCATCATCCAAACCCATTGAAACCACCCAAGAGTCATCCATCCATATTTCACCATCAATCAAAGGTCAATGTCAAGAAATTAATCCAAAGCATAATGAAGAAAACTTTGAAATAAGTCAAGATCAAGATTCCATCATTTCATTCTATCACATTCATGACTCAATAACTAATCCTATCCATATGTTGATATCTTCCAATTCTGCAAATGAGATACTTGCTTTTGTTGGACACATAGATGATCACCCCCTATTCCTTCAAAAAAAGGGTCTTCCACTCTAGACATATTTGCAAATGATGAAGATATAACTAAATTCAAAAGATTTCATGGTGATATTCTAGTAAATAACCATGAAGAAGGCTTCCATATTGACTTTGAACCATCAACATCTTTTGAAGAATAATTAGAATCCAATGTTCCTCAAACTCAGGCCAAAGATATTAATCGGGAAGCTATCCTGCATGTTGATGAAGCACCTATAACCCATGAACTTGGATCACTTACCTTCATCAGAGAAAACTCTCTTACTAATGGGGAGAATACCACCTTTGAAGGTTCCCAGTAATGTAGAGAAGGATTAGCACCTTGTTTCCAAGACAAATCATATTTAGTTACCAACAAAATTTATCAACGGATGTAGTATCATGGAAAAGGACTAGGCCTACATGAATAGGGTATGCTAGAACCAATGTAGTTTGTCGATAATCCTAAGCATCAAGGTATCAGTTATTCAATGATCAAGGAATCTAACCACGTTAGTAGTACCTCCATAATATTGGGGGCAACTTTATCTAATATAAACATCAACATGAGAGTCATGAAGAGTACTTATAATGAAATCATTGCTAGCATTCCAACTATCCATATCATAAATCATCATCCTTGAATATTTCCACCCACTAATTGGGGCTAACAAGAGAAAAAAATTAATGAAGGAAAAATTCAAGTCATTGAAGCTAAAGAATCAAAAGGTCAAAGTAGGCAAATGAAGTTAAAATGAATCCCAAAGAAAAATAAAGTAAATAATACATATAAACCTCCATTAGTCAATGAAACTATGGGGCAACATAAAAAATGGATTTTCATCCATCAAAGGTGTACACCAATTCAAAGGAAATATTCATCATTGACATACAAAGTGTGTGAAAATTTGGTCCTAAATCCTCTCAAAATTCCATATCCAAATTTCGTCGTTCACCACCCCATGTTTGGAAAATAAGAGATCCACAATCCAAATTATCAAAAAATCATCTTTATCTCATATACTCCATCAAAGTCCACCATCCAACTTAAAATCTAGAATATCCAAATCCTGCATTAACTATGTCTTGGCAACAACTCTTTATCATAAGGACTCTAATGGCACTTTAACACGACGTGCACATTTAGATAAGGTCAGCTCTAGTATTGAAAAATATCACAAGAATATTTAGGGGTTATATACAAGTGCATGTATCTTGGAAAAGAAGCTCCTCCAAGCAAGATATTTTTGGCATGTCATGACAACAACATCCACATTAGCGCCACCAAATGGTTTGACCTAGTTAATGGTCATCTCAAAAAGTTAAAAAAACCAAGAAAATTTAAAAAATAGTAAAGATAAAAAAAATCATTTTAGTGAAAACCATTTTGGTGGCACTTTGGGCAAGTACCATGATGAAAATCTAGCAAACATGCATCATGCGTAAAATTGATAATCTATGTGCACCACTCTAAATAGAAGCATCTTATCGCATTCATAATAAATCCACTCTTTCATCTATCCAATCCATTCTCATCCCTCTTCCACATCCACCTAATCTTGACAAAGACTAGGGGTATATACTTCAAACTTTCTTTTGGAAGAATCTTGACATGGTCATTTCCTTATGATCATATCCTATCTCATGCAATATCATCACCTACACCTAGCATTATCTAATTGGTCATACTAGGTCAAATACACTATTTTATCATGGGATAGTCCTTGGCATCTTTTACATATCCATTTGGCATGCTCATCCATTCATCCATTCTTAACATTCCATACATTGCTAGACACTAGGGGTAGGTACTTACATCCTACTTTAGAATAAATCTTGATGTATGTCTTCTAGCCCAAATAGTGACTAGACATCTTCTAGAAAATCCAAAACATCCAGATAATCAAAATTTCAAAAAAACATCTAGATAATAAAAATTTCAAAAATATCCAAATCATTCAAAAATCCAAAAAAACACTCAAATAGCACAAAAGTTCAAAAATAGCCTCAAATAGTTCAAACAATCCAAAAATAGCCCCAAATATTCCAACAAAAAGTTCAAGAAAAATAATACAATCCCAAAAGTTCAAAAATAAATCATCACAACTTACCCATCCACAATAATCTAGTCATCCATAATAAATCTATTGTCACAATCACCTTTGATGAAGTGAGAAAAAAACAAATATAATAGTCATCAAAACACAAACATTCATGAAAAATCACAAGCCTTGATCATTTTCAAAACAACATCAAAGTCTACATGTCAATTTCCAAAATCATCTTCTAAATCAACATCAACATCCAATGAATGCCTTAACAAATATATCTTTCCTACAATAGGCATCATTTTGGATATCAACTAAAACAATCTCTCTAGCAAGAGATATGATAGATTTGATATGTTTTGTTAGTCAATCTTTTATTTTTGTTTTATTTTTTGTCTCATTCCATTGCTCACTTGAAACTACCTTGATATTCAAATATCTTGGTGTGTCTAAAGGGGTACGTAATGGGTCATAGTCATTGCTTTTGTCTGTTGTGTTTGTGGGATGCTCTTGTAATACAACCTTGGTGAATACTTTCCTTGTGTGTGTAGGGATATTCTTAGACAATACACCAGATTTTTCAAATTAGGTTCTTTATACCTTCTGTGTATTGGTCTACAAGCTTTGATGGCTTCATTCTCTCTCATGATCAAACAAGGTTTTTGTATGTTAGGTATGAACAAGGATAATCCTATCTATTTGTAGAGTCAAAGTCCATACAATAGATACAATGCCACCCTGGTTCTTCATACCTTGGTGCATATTATCTACTTTCTATATCAAAATAAGGATTGCTCTACATTCTTTAGCATAGCCTAAAGAAAAATCAAAATCATCTATCCTATCTCATCACATGTCCATTAAAACAATTAAATCTATCCAATAATCATAGATTTCTTGATATTTGATCAGCATCACCTCTCATTCTATTCTATCTATCTAATCACCCATTCTTCTATTCTACTCATCATACTAACATTTCTATCCAAGCATCATGACATACACAAAAATATCCATCACATCCTGCATCCACAAACCACCAGTAACATCATATATCATCCATCCTGCATAGTCATCATATATAGCATAAAAAATACAAAAAAAAATCATGTGCATACATCATCTCATCATAAGCATGACATCATGAAACCATAGCATCATACATCGCAAACCACTTTGCGGAAGTTTCGACTACCTACCATGGTTTGAAGTTGGCTTAGTCTAAAGGAATTAGAAAGGGTTGGCTAGAGGGTGATTCCTTAAATATCATCAATAACCTTAAAAGGTCTACGCCTCCTTCTTGGTCAATCAAACCTATTATCCTTGATTCTTTGGCTATTTTGAATTCTTTTGATCAATGCTTTATATCCCATATTTTTAGGAAGGGGAATTGCCTTGTTGATAAATTTTCCAATTACGGGGTTAATGAATTTCAGTTTAAAGTATGGGATGGGAATGACCCCCTCCCCATTGACGTCCAATCAATTGCCAATCATGATATTCAAACCACTTGAGGAGGGGGTGAACTTAATGATTTTTTTAAATCATTTGTTGATTTTCATGTGCTCTTTCGAATCCAAGTGTCATTTTGTATGGGGCTTAACCTTGCATTTCAATGATGTGGTAGAGTTCCGTAAAGAACTACATTCAAGGGTAATTATTTCCTCTTATCACTTCAGTTTTCCCACATGGATTGTGGGGGATTATAAAGCCTTCTTTCTCTCGAGGTTTCTTTTATTTTGCATTCTCTACAAATATTTGAAGTTTCTCTGCAAATATTTGAAGCTATTGTGGCTTTTTTTTGTTGTCACCATGGGAGGAGAGAGGAACTATGTTGAGATGATCTCTTGTGATGTTTCCAAGAGTAACAAGAAGGTTTTGGGGCTACTGGAGGCTAGGGGTGTTACTCCCTACATGGAATGTCTTCATGGATTCAACCATAAGGCATCATAGGATTTTGTGAAGGGTTGGCAAAGCAGAGTCTTGAGAGTGTTTAGGATGGAATTCGCCATAACTGAAGAATTCATTAGCAATATAATGGGTTTTGCAACTGAGGGGAGGGAATTTTGTAGGGACAAGAAAAAGTATAATGTAGCCATGACCATCTTCTTTAGGGATGATGAAAGGAGTAAGTTGGAGAAAGCCAAATGTGGTGGGTTTTCTTAGTTCTATCAAGGCTATTTGGGGCGATGTGGCTAAAGAAATCATGAGGTATTTTACTCTTGATGGTCGCTTCTCTATTCTTGCTAGCTACAATTTTGTTCTGCTGAATCACTTTAGGAATAAGAAAAATATTTCTTTCCCCTTTTATTTTCTTGCCTCTCTTGAAAATGGTATAAAAGATCATAAAAGGAACCCTGAGAACCATGTCCTTCATGAGGGATTAATGCTCCTTATTATGGAATATGCTAAGTACTATACTATCCCTGATGAGCCCAAGAATATTCCTAAAGGTCGCCAAAAGAAGGTTGATTTTGAGTATGATACGAGGTCTAAGATGGGGTCTTGTTTTGAGGAGTCTGCTAAGTTAGAAGCGTCTATGGAGGTTTTGTCAGAGCTGATTGAGTCTCTTGAGGGGAAGTATAAAAATAAGGATAGAATTTCTAAGCCCTATAAGTATGATGAATATCGTACTGGTAGTGAGGAGGTGGAGGGTTCTGATGACTTCAATATCACCCAGAAGCTCAAATTAGGAAAATTACCTGCCCCTGCTATCAAGAATATGAAATTGAAGGGTGTTTTTATTTCCCCTGGTAAGAAGAAGATGGAGGAGAATTTCAATGTGCTTGAGGAATTGGAATCCCCTATGTCGGGAAAGTAAAGGAAATTTTTCTTGAAGGAAGGGAGTTCTCAAAAGAAGGCTAAAGGTAAAGCGTTCTTGCTCCAAGATGATACTATCAGTATGGACCCTGTTGATAACCCCAATGTTGAAAATCAATGGGTTGATGTTGGGTATGCAATTGAGAAGGTGCAGGATCGAGGTGTTAATGTGGCAGCTAAGATTGAGTGGTCTTTACATAGAATCAAAGTCCTTGGTGATGATAACAAAGAGAAGGGTGTGCTACAAAATGAGAAAGATAAAAGATTGTCCTTGGAGGATCTAGAAGATAATAGGGATAATTTCAACTATACAATAGGGAGGAACTACCCAATGTGTTAGGCATGGCTAGATATGGTTCTTTGCTTTTCTTTAGAATTTTTAGTTGGGAATTCAATGAACTAAATCAAACTAATATGAAGGTTCATTCTCTAGTTAACAAAGATGGGGTTTTCCCTTCTTCTAAGGAGCCATCTATCTAGGATCAAGTGAACCAATTGGTGGATGCACTTAAGATTGTGACTGATGAAATGTTGAAGATGAAAAAAGACTTTGAATTTAGAATTACAGTGGTGGAAGATAAAATGGATAGAGCCTACCAAAACTTGGAAAAGGTTGTCAATGTTAGTAAGACTCCTATCTCAAATGAAGTTGAGGGGATTCAATTCCTTAATGAGAAAGCTAGGAAATGGATTGGAGATTCATCTGGTGTGAAACAAGTTGCTAGTGGCATGATGGATCTCCCCAATGCTCTAAAAGATGGGATCAGTGAGAAGGGTCCATGCACTCAGACTTGCAACAAAACTGAGAAGAATACTAGGGTACCTACTAAGGAGATAGTTGAGGTCATAGACATGCATCAAAAGATTATTGATAGTGATTTGGAAGCTGCAAATATTTTGAAAAATCTGTAGTTGGTGGCTAGTTCTGTCCTATTGTTTCACTAGTTTTTTGTTGTCTATTTTCTTATTTTTGGTTGTTTCGTCTATTTTTTATTATCTTTTAATGCAACACTCTCTTTTGTAAAGGGTTTTTAGGTCCCTTCAAAACCTCCTTTACCTATAATAAGAAATATCATGTGCATCTATAGAATTATATGCATCACATAATATCATTATCATAGTCACATAAAAAATGTCTTATCTCATATATCATCAAAATATATGTCATGGTACAAAAATGATCTGAACATCAAATATGTGATACAATATCTACATCAAAAATATATGTACATGAGGCTATCAAGAGTCAATGAATGTATATACATCAAAAATAGCTATCTACATCGATGTATCTCTACATCAAAGTATAAATACAAAGACATATACATGAGCTAAAAGGAGCTTCCTCTCTCCTCTTGATCAAGAAGAGGAGGAGGAGGTTCCTGATGTGTAGGAGGCTATTGTGGTTGTTATCCCTATCCACCTGAAGGACCTCCCTATGATGGACACCCCATGAAACCACCATTTGATCTCCTTGATCCATTTACAAATTCACTTCTGGCCAAAAACCTAGGCTATCTCTGGTGCATAGGTATCACCACCTCATACAAGGTTCTATAGTAGGTAGCCTCACTCTCTCAAGAAGATTAACTTCCCTCATGTGTTGTGCTAAAGGGATAACTTGTCCCTATCTAGTAGCCTCCAACTACTATATTTTCCCTCTCTCAGTATCTCTCTCAACGATAACCTAAGAAAGCTATGCCTCTAAATTTTGACACATGGAAATATTTGCATCTTGCTCCTAAGCCTACTCATCTCCCTCTTGATCTCTAAGGTATCTCTCGATGATCCACTAGATCAACTACATGATGAGCCCATATTTTTCTACCCTATATGCATCTTTCTCTCAACGATCCTGATCCTACTCCTATAGGGAAACTCAGAGAATGACATCATTAAGTCCTTCATCTCCTCTTTTCTCTCCCTAGACCGATGGCACCACCACTGCATCCATCACCACCTCCTACTCTCCTCTATCCTCTGTGATAGGGACCTTTGCCTCCACTCTCCACCTCTGACAGTAGGCTCTTCCTATCTCCGCCTCCTCCATCTCCCTCTGATTACTCCTCCATCCAGATGAGTGAACCAAAGTGGCCTCACAGGTACCCACCATGCATCATAATTTGTGGTAGTCCCCAAATCCTCCACCTCGGCTACCTAAATCCATTGAATAGGGGCAAGCTAAATGAAATTTGTAACCACTTCCTAAGGTACGGGCATTAGAACCAAATCTAAAATCTCTCTAACAGTACGAGAAAATATAACATGATAATATTTTGTAGGTACATCTTGTACCTCTCTGAACTATGTTTGCACCTTATCTGGAAAATAACTCTTTAGGATGTAAGGAGTGTTCCTGATCAACCATCGAGTTTGTTAGAAAAATGTAAGATGCTCTCCATCATTGTCCAAAGCATCAATACGTAACCAAGGCATCCATCTAAACTCTATGATATGAATGATATTCCTCCCTCAAAATCTAAATTTCCTAATTGATGTTGTGTCAACATGGTATCATATCTATACACAAGATGGTATTCTGGATCTCAAACTACCTCCCCAACTGGTCTCATAACAATGATGTGCTCCCAAGCCTATATGTGAAGCAATGTATTACCTATTGAAAATATGGTGGTGTTGAATGTACAAGACAACTAAGAGGGGGGTGAATCAGTTGCTCATTAAAACTTCAAAACCCTCATTAATATTCACATTATCCTTATTATCCAATAATTTGTTAGAGTGATTTAGCATGTAAGAAAATAATAGAAACTAAAACAAAGCAATACCATACACAGCTCAGGACACCAACTTTACGTGGAAAACCCAAGAAGGGAAAAACCACAGTGAGGATTAGCTCACAATATAAAGTAATTGCAACACTGAATATAAAGGATCACTACCAGAGGGCTCACTGCTAGATTACAAAAAAGAAGAAAGAAGATTGTTACAATGGTAAATCCATCTCAGAGCAACAAAAAAATCCACCACAATATCACTAATACATTCACAACGTCTCTAAAGAATGTAGACACCTTATGTTCACTACTTCTAGTAGTCTAACACATTAAAGCTCACATTGCATTTCACACTTTCACACTTCACAAATCTACACTTCGCATTACAAACATCATACACTACTACACACACATCCTCCATCAACTCAAAACACACACACACACACACATATATATATATATATATATATATATATATATATATATATATTCTAAGACCTTGAAATGAATCTCCAAGGTTGACAATGTGCCTCAAATTAGGTCGATACCAAAACATTCCCGCATTGGAAAGGAATGAAGGAAGACCACATCACAAATTAACTAGTACCTAAGTCCACATATATACACTATGCCACGCTTCCAAAAACATCAAAGAAAATCCGCAAATTAGTGTAAAAATCCAAGGTTGATCGATCTCATGTAAACATCATTAAAAATTAAGGTACACACTTCCTTTGATCCAAAGACAACTCGCAACAACTTTCACCTAAAAAATATACTCATCTTGTACAACTAGTTAACCTTCCACATACTGTAACTCATGAAACTAACCTTCCAGAGTACCAAATCATGAAAAACATATATTGAAGATAGATATGAGCAATATAAGCACACCCTTAGATCGGCAAGACTAGAAATCTCACTATGGATAAATGAGAAGCAAAACTATTTCTCCCAGACAACACTACTTTCACAGTTCACACATTGGTGAACACAAATCTCTCTACACTATGACCCAAAACAAGAAACTCTAGATATAACACCTCTAAAAACCTTTGACCAACATGTCTGAACTACACAGGCAAAACTTCAATATAGAAGAAATATAGAGAAAAAACCAAAACACTATTACGTCATACAAAACACCTTTCTAACACACTATTTCCTCTTTTAAACAAATTTTCTCAAAAGCACTTGGAAACCAAGAACCACAAATACACTCTCATCATCTATAACACCTCCTCATCAAAACCAAACCAACTGAAATACAACTCAACCACACATATTCTTATCAAGGAAATACTAGAGGTTGACACCAATGAAAGTACTAATGACAATATAATGCAACTAATCAAAGCATCACCAAGATTGACATCAATGAAACAACATAGATATGTTGATATCAATGAAAACAAAAACTACACAAACTTCTGATAGGTGTCCTGTCAATACACCATTTTGTGCATGCCATGATATAAATGTGTAAGTATGCATGGTCCTCATGCATACACTCAAGCCTCCTCCATAATATGCTCTAGTACCTAGCCCCATCTGACCGAGAATCCTTTAGAGTACCTATAGGGCATAATTTCCCCACATATCAAACCTACTATGATGATAATAATGTCATCAACTGCTCCAATATATTATCTTAGGTTGATCTTTCCATCATTGATCTCCATCTTGTCATCCCCTAAAACTTCTCCAATGCCTCCACGCCATGGTCAGGGTTGTATATCACTCTCGCTCTGTAAATAGGAACTTGCAAAATGTGCCATACATCCTCCAACATGATGGTCACCTCTCCAGTAGGAATCTTGAACGATGAAGTCTCAAAGTGCCACCTCTCTACTATTGCAGTCATGAATGCTTTGTGCACCCTAATCTTTGGCATATAAGAAATGTAGTATAATCCAAGTGCCCTGAGAAAATTTGCATCCATCTTTGTAATATGTGCTATCTCATCTAGCACTCTAGGTTACCGCTCCCACGACATAATACAATTGAGTACCACCTGGAAGCATAGTTCCCACAACGTCAATTTATCAAAAAAAAAAAATCTATCAAGACCTAGAACAAAAGTGAGCTTCTTTACAAAAGTGTCACTTTATCACAGTCAAAAGTGGACAATTGTTCATAAGAGTTGCTTTATCAATTTCGTAAGCAAGCATTTTTACAAACACATTTCTTTACCATAGTCAAAAGAAAACAACATTTTCTAATCTATTCACTTATGCAAAAGTGGCGCTTCTTGCAAAAGCATTGTGGTGGTGTTCAAACACATCACATCGGGTTGTATAAGTGTTGATTCTAACTCAATACATTTGTTTCTCTACCTCTAGCTATCAATTAATGCACCTAGAACTATGCGAAAGGCTATAAGGGTTAATTACATATTAGGGGGTCTACTCCGACAAGTCATTGGAACTATTGCACTGCATCTACATGGTGTGGGGTAGTACAATTTGAGCCATCGTGTCAAGGTCTCTAAAGCAGCAAATCACTATAAATTCTAAGAATTTCAATCTCTCAAGGTGATTCAAATGAATTGTAAATTACTTCAAATGCATATATATGGTCCCCAAAAACCTAGGTTTCATCTCTCCATCCCCCTTTAGCCAATTTCTCACCTTCCCCATCTTTCCTAATTAATGTCTTGGCTTCGTAGGACCTAATTTTTCCTCCTCTTCTTTGTTGAACCTATCCCGTCATCTTGTCATGAGCCTAACCTAAAAAATAGTTTTTTTGGTCAACCTCTTAAGGGGGGTAGCCTAGCATCCTTAGTCTACTGAGACATAGTGGGGCATCAATTTTTTTTTCCAATCAACATCATGTCTTTGAAATAATGTAACAGGTACATTGTCTCAAAGAGGGGAAAAATGTAGAAACCTAAAATTGTCTAAGCACGTCACACATTCATAATTTTCCTTTTTAAATCATTTTCATCATTATTGGAAAATTTCTCAATTTTAATAAAATAATTCCTAATTATTTGATTAAATTACCTAATTTTCTCTATTAATTGATTAATTGATATTATTTGATTAATTCATCAAAATTCATCAAATTTCCCTCTTTTCCATTGATTAAATAAATTTGAATTATTTAATTAAATTCCAATTTCTATCTTCCCACTTTGATTAAATAATCTTGAATTATTTAATTAAATTCTAATTTCCTCTCACCACACAATTTAATTATTAATTTTCCTCCAACTTGCACAAAGCATATGACATTTTCAAAATATCTTCTCTCTAAAACATCTCAAACTAATTTCTTTGAATTAAGGAGATATTTTGAGTTAACTAAATCTCTCATTAAGTCTCCACCCTTGATCTCGTTGATCGAATATGAATTGTTTATCTTCATCTTTAATCTCCATCATTGATAGAATAGCTACATTTCTATAAAATAAGTCACCCTCTTCATAAAAATCACTCACAATTATCATAAGGAATTCATGACCTTTTTTAGAGCACTTTTGAGCATTTGAGCATCATAATTGTGCGTCAAGATCATCATCAAATCTTTTGCAACATGGGTTATGCACTATTTGATCAATCTACATCCTAAATTTAAATAAATCCACAATGGGATTATAGGTTTTCATTGTTTGTATCTTTTGAATTGAATTGTTAATTTTGTTTTGTTATCTTTCAAGTATTTCATTCTAATTTCATTGAGTATGGGTGTAATTGATCTTTCTTTCATGTGTTTTTAGTGTTTGTTAACTCTAATTGCTTTGATTATGCTTTCTAACCATTACCCATTATTCCCTTACAACAATAATAATCTATGCAAAACTTGGAAAGCATATAAGAGTGAACTAAGGATGTGTAATGAAGATACCAAAAGAAGATTGAGTGATCTTAATTCCCAAAAAGTTTAGTAAGCTCAAGTCTAACATAAAAAATTGATGATGGACAAAAATTTTCACTACCTAAATGGTGGATGAGTGATTCCCTATGATCAAAAAGTTATCAACATAGAGAACTAGAAATGTGAGAGTATCATCCTATTGTAGAATATAGACATTTAGATTAGAATGACATTGAGTGAACCCAACTATTAGAAGAAAGGAGTCCATCTTGGTGTACCAAGCCTAAGGGGCCTATTTTAAACCATAGAGATACTTTTAAAAATTAAAAAAAGGTGAAGGATCCTATATGAAACTCTATGGATGCTCCATGTACATCTCCTCCTAAAGGTCATCGTGAAGAAAACACTCTTCACATCCACTTGATGAAATTTTTATTTATCTGCTAAAACAATAGAAAGGAAAAGTCAAATGGAATTCATTTTGGATTTGGTACAAAATTCTAAAAGTAGACAACCTTAGGAACTTGGGAGAATAGAAAAAAAATGAGCCTTATGCTTGTCAATCCATCTACACAAAATTTTGTTTGATAATATCCACTTGTACTAAACAAGTTTCCTCCCCTTAGAAAGGGGGACTAAATCCCATGTGTGGTTTCTCTCCACAGAACTAAACTATCCCTGCATAATAGCATCCCACTCGAGAATACTAGAAGATTATTTGAAAGGATTATGGATTCAAAGATATTGAAATGAAGATATGTGGAGCTTGTTAAAATTATTACTTTGTTCTTCTAGTTTCTTCAATATTACCAACACAATCATCTATTAACTACAATGTTTGACGAGGCCAAAGAGGCCATGAAGCTAGAGTCCATGGAGAATTTATAGGAGTGTCCTATTAGTGATGACTAGGAGTAGAAGGATGTAAATTGTCATCATCATCACCATATGAAGTGGAGCAATTAGAATCCTCATCGAGACTAGGAGGATTAAGATCCTTTGAAGAATTATCATGTTGTAGTGTCTCCATCATGATAGATGATGGATACGTGGTAGAAGAAGATCTAGTAGGACTCTACTCAAAATGAACACTTCTCTCAATGAATATTGCATGAGTAGTAGAATAAAAAAGCTTGTAGCCTTTGACACCATTTGCATACCCAAAAAATATATAAGGCTTGCTTTGTAGATCTATAAACTTGCATTTTTCTACTAGAATGTAGGCCCATGTATCAAAGCCAAATACACAAAAAAATTTCCTTGATGGTTTATGATCATTCCAAGATTAGAAAGGAGTTAACCCCTTCACATCTTAGTGAAGAACCTAATTTTGAATATAACACACGTAGTTGATGGCTTTCACCCAATATGGTGGTGTCAAACATCTTGAGTATATCATACAATTAACCATATCTTTCAAGGATTGATTATTTCATTCTATAACTCTATTTCTTTAAGGACTGTAGGAGACTATGTTTTGTGAATCAATGCCTTTCGAAGGAAAAACTTCTTAAATATGTGGTTGGCATATTCTCCCATTATCTATATGAAAAATATTGATAGATTTCCTAGTTTGTTCCTTTGAAAATTCTTGGAAGTCAAAAAATGAATCAAATATTTCATTTTTTTGAGAAAATATATAAATATGTACCTATAAAGATCTTCAATAAAGGTCAAAACATATCAGGATCTACTAAAAGATGGATGTGGAAATGGACTAGCCAAATCACTATGTACGAACTCAAGAAGATGCCCTTTCAAACTTCTCCTCTAGATGATCCCTAACAAACACCACTGGAAAACTAAACTATAGGAAAGCTTGAAACCATGTCATAAAAAATAAGCCAACATACTTGTAGTGGTAGTTCAAGTGGCCAAATCATTGATTCCACAATTTTTCCACTTCATATAAATAAGTAATAAAATTTTTAAAAGGAGAGTCAAGAAAAAAGAGAGAAAAGTGATAGAGCCTAGATTTATTATCTAATTTTCCCATGAAAATTATAGACCCAAAAGATAGGTAATCGATGACCACTATATCTGGAGTGAGTTCAATTTGCTTATCAAAACCTATATGAGTGATTTGGTAGATATATGAGAGATGAGCTGACAAGAATGGTATGAATAGAAAATCATGAAATTCCCTATCACCAACATAAAAAAATCCTCTCCTAAGAACCTCTTCTATTGGATCATTACCCATAAGAATGTAAAGTATAGAACATGGCTCCAAAGATGAAATTTATTTCTATGTATTTTTCATTTGGTGAGAAGCACATGAGTTAATAACCCAAGTGTTAGGTCATGAAACCATTGCAACAAGGGATTTTCCCTTTCCTTTTTGATTATTAGAATATGTGGACTTTGTATATTCTCATGATGAATCTTGCTTTGTTGAATCTAGTACTTCAATATTATTCTTTTCAAGAAGATGGGTGAGATGATCTATTTTCTTTTTCAAGTATTTATACTCATCATGACCATATTTCTTACAAAATACACATATAACCTTCTCCTTCTTATAATTTTCATCTTTAGAGGAAGAGGTTTTAAAAATTGAATGTGAGGATATTATTTTGTGATCTTGTTTCTTATTTCCTTAGTTTCTATATTTCTTGTTTTACTTGCTTAAACCTTTATGATCTTTAGTGCCCTAATTTACAACCAAGTCATCAAACTTAGAAGGTTTTATGGTGCCAATTTGAACAAATTTATCTTACTCCTTTGATATTTCACTCACAAATACATCAAGATAAGACATTGTGTATGAGGTTCCTAAAACACATTTAATAGCATAAAATGTAGAAATGAAAACTAATAATTTGGACCAAGTTTAGAGAGAATAATCAAAATTAATTACTTATCTTCCTTCTCAATTCCACACTATTTCAATTGTAATCTTATGGGTTTTGGTTTAGTGAAAAAGTTATGAATAGTATCAAAACTATTAGGACTTAACCCTATGAGTTCATTCCTTAATTGATGACCTCTTAATTCATCATGCTTACTAATTTTTTTTTCCAAAGTGGTCCATACATCATTTTGTGTATTAGTAGATCCAATATTAAAGAGTGAATAAGGAAATACAAATAAACACAAGATTTCAAATGCTCCATCACATTTATTATGCCATTTTAAATTTTCTACATGGATTGTAGGTTCAATTTGAAGTCCCATTGTTACCTTATGAAATCCTAACTTTTTTGATTAGATTGTCGTTTTACTTTCCATTCAAAATAGTTGTAGGGTGTTAGAATAATAATTATTACTTGATCAGTTTTAACTAGAAAATAATATTGGTTTTGAGTACATGAAGAGAGAAGGTAAAATGCAAGAAAGTCACCAAAAGAAACCCCCTTCATCTAGTATCAAAAATCACCCCTAGAGATTACAACATTGGCATTTTATACGTAGTACAATTACAAGGATTTTACGAGATTACAATGTTCACTAGGCCCACACTCGCTAAAAGTTTTATTTTTGATAAAAAAATAGAACTATTACAAAATATAAATAAATTGACTATACAACTATGTAGTGCTCTCCAGTATCTTTCCAATGCCTATTCATTTTTAAAAAATAGAGATTTGTGTCAAACAAGAAAAATATAATAATTAGCTTCAACCTACAATATCTAGTAAAAATAGATTTTTTTTTACCAAAACCACCTTGGCTAGAAAGTAAAATTTGACTCTCGGGGAAAAAGTTATACAAAAAGTAATAAAATCCCTATTAGGCTAAAAAAGGGTCTTGGTGGCCCTCAAGTGGCTCACAGGCAATGCCATTGACAAGATTGGTGCTTGAGTTGGGCACAGGTGGTACTGTAGTGGTTTTAGGGGTAGTGTATGGTTAGTGGTTTACTAGTTACATTAGTGATTTACAATAACAATGGTGGTTTATTTGATAACATTTTAGAAATTTGAAATATATACATAAACAAACAAAAAAATTAAGAGAGAGATAAGCTATAAAAGTATAAAATAATAACACAAATATAGGCGAGATAATTTGATAGAAGTGAAAATTTCAAAATGATATAATTGCTTAGGATATCACAAAGAGAAGTTGCATAAAAATATTAAAAATGTGAGCTAGAGAGTGAGCTTTTATAGATTTAGGAATAGGGTGGAGGTGGCAATTCCAACCATTAAATGATGACCACCAAATGGTCTTAAAATACTAAATGTAACCCCCTTTTAGGATGTTGAAACCTCAACAACCCATCCAATAATTAAACTCACTTTATTAACCTAAGAAAGCTTAATAAAAGTGTAGGAAAATAATCCACTAAGAAAATAAAACTTACACTAGTAGAAAAATCTATTTGGGTAGTCATAGGGCCTTATTGGGTCATTAATGGATTTTTAGAGCATGCAAGGAGTTAGGTAGGAGAAAACACAAAAAAATATTGGATTTTAGACTTTAGTGGTTAGGGATACCTTATCATAGATATCACCATTAGGATTTTAGAGGTTGGGGGTTTGGGGGTGACAAGGAACTCATATCACTAAGGTACCAAGAATGGGGAAGTTTGAATATGCAACCTGTTATGCCTTGCATAACCACCCCATTTTCTTTTTGTCAAAATGGCCCCCCCCTGTGTGTTTTTAGGTATTTGTGTTTTTTACTTTTCCCTCTTTTGGGTTTTCTTTCATTCCTTTATTTTTTCCCTGAGTGTTGTTCTCCTTTTTGGGCTTTGTTTCTTTGATTTTTGCTTTATGTTCAGAATTGGAACTCAGAATTGAACTTGCACCTTTGCAAAAAGGTTCAAGTTTGATTTGTTTCCCCAATTCCTCGTTAACTTTCCATTCAAAATTAGAATTTTGAATCGAACCTAAACTTTTCGACAAAGGGGTCAAGTTCATTTTCCTTTTTTTGGTTCTGTGTCTTTCTTTGTTTGAAATTAGAATTCTGAAATGAACTTGCACTTTTTCCTGAAAGGGTCAAGTTTGAAGCCTTTTTTTGATTCTATGTTTTTTTGATTCAGAAATGTGATTTCCAATCGGAATTTTCT
Organism: Sequoia sempervirens; assembly: GCA_007258455.2. NCBI lineage: Eukaryota > Viridiplantae > Streptophyta > Pinopsida > Cupressales > Cupressaceae > Sequoia > Sequoia sempervirens. The sequence goes on from VDFB02271358.1 coordinate 1,061,507,154, forward strand.
GATGAGGGTCAAGTTTCAAATGTTTCTAACTCCGAAGTCCACTCACCACTGCATTTATGGAAAATTACTCAGCACGTGTGAACCCGATATTTAATCAGATTTATTCCATGATTATGCTCATAAGTGCATTTCATTCTCACCGAGAGCACAACAAAGAAGCATAGGAGCATTTGAGCTTGAGCATTTGGAGGTTTGATGTTTCGAGTTATCATTCATTTTTTTCGAGGTAGGATATTTCCTGTTGTTTGTTTTCCTTCTGTTTTGTTTCATTTTCTTGCTTCTTTCTTTTTGTTTTGCATGTTTTGTGTCGTGCGGTGTTTTTCCTTTTTGGTGTGTTGTTTTGGTCTTGCATTTTTTCATTTTTCTTGTTTGATCTTTTGGGTTTTGGAATTTTGGCCTTTTTTTCATTTGGTTTCTCATGTTTTGTCGATTTTATTTCATTTTTGTTTGGGTTTTTCTTTGTGTTGGTTTGCATGCCTCACTTTTCACAGGTTTATAGCTAAGGTTTTCATATAGCTTTTCAACCTGATCATTAAATTTCAAATTTCGAGCCTTGCAGAATTCTAATTTTTGCATCAACCTTTAATGAAGTCTGAATTCTAGGTGTAACTTCAGCTCCAAAATCTGCATTTGTACTTAGTATATTTTGTCTTAGGGATCGATCAAAAATCCAAGTTTCGAACAGATTTTACCTCAAAAGGGTCAAGTGCAATGTGCTTTTTTGCTTTTTATTTTTGAAGCCTTTGTTGCAGATTTGGGTCCATCGAGTTTTCATAACTCCAAAGATCACTTTAACGCATTGGTCTAATCATAATTCTAAATTCTGAACAGACCTATTGACTAAAGAGCCATGTTCCAAGTGCAATTCTGATTTTTGCTTACATTAGATATGGTTCCATCAGAATTTTGGAGTCTGATTTAACCTTTTTACCCAAGGTTCAAGTTCAAAGTGCTTTTTCGATTATGATTTCTGATATTAACAGACAAGTTTTACTACTTTTTGAAGAGGTTCTATTGGGGTTTATAATTTTGATGGAACATGGTTATAAGATGATAAAATCTATGATGCATTTATGATGAAGTTCTCTTTTGTTTTGCTTCTTAGGTATCATAAATGTTTGGTTCAGAGGAGCTACCTCCTGCCAAAGAAGTGGAGAAAGATCAAAAAGCTAAGTTAACAAAATTGGATCAAGCTCACTACAGGATGAAGTATACATATCAAGGGGTTCTTGTATTCTCTAAATTCACCTCTAGGGTGATGAAGATTATAGCTACAATGATGAGACACATTGATTTGGAAACATTCAAGAAGGAAACCTTTGATAACAATGCTAGTCCAAGATCTAAGAAAATAGTAGCTTTAGGGCTCACTCACGTAGCTTCTTTCCCCATTATTGTCCAATTCTTGAAGTTTATTCTTATAGTAGCATATGCATATAACCCTATACAACGCAAATGCATTGACCAATGGGGGAATGAAATAATTGACTTGACTCCATCCATAATAAGAATGGTTTTTGACCTACCACCATACTCTAATTTGAAGATTATCATAGAAACTAAGGCACTCCAAAAGTATGAGAGTGATGTGAGCTAATGCCAAAGGAACATGAATAAGAATTAGCTCAAAATAGGTAAGAAATCTATCACAAAGCTGCCCATAAAATTCAAAAGATTTGATTTATTTTCAGAAATAGGGGACATTATTATATTATTGATCAGAGTAATGGGTAAAGAAATCTCCCACATGTATGAGAATTGGATGTTTCACTTTATTGAGCTCATCCTGAAGGCAGAGGTATACGTGGATTGGGGACAAATAGTTCTAGATACCATCTACAACTAGATCACTAAGGTGAAGGATTCCAAAGAGTTTTACATGCCATCATATGTGATCTATTGTGCAGCCAGAATGGGGAATTTCCCGGGCTTAAATATAGTAGGGGTCAGAGGTGAAGGGTCAAGGTAGAGCAAGATCTAAGAATATTATGACCAGTTGGATCTCAAAACATCAGAGAAACACTTTAAAAGAGTTAATGATGCCTTCCTTTATGTTGTAATCACACAACTTTTAGGGGATATTGGATTCAGATTGACCACAGAAGCAATGGATTTGGTAAAGCAATGGGGGAAATGGTTTATCTAGTATCCTAAGTCAACCTACATTCACTTATGGGGGTATGATGGAGCCCCATTTTTGCTACCAAGGTATTGCAATGATAAACTGATTTTGATTGAGTTCTCCTGACAGATGAGGGAAATTAACCTCAAGTTTTATAGCAAGCATAAGGTCAGAGAGGTGAAGTACCCCATTGACCTTGGCTACTATCAGTGTCCATCTATCGGGGCTGCCAAGTCTGCCACTAAGGAATTACAAACACTAAATCTCAAGATGTACAAACGGAGGTCAAATTTTGATCCAAAAGGTAAAATGAATAATTTAAATGCATCTCTTTTCCCATTACATGAGTCCAACATAGAGGATTTCTGGGTAGACCTACAGGATGAATTTGAGGTGAGGAAGAGAAAATATGAAAGATTGACCATTCCTCAAATGTGAGCATTCAAAGTGAAAGAAGATATTCCTAAGGGGATGTCAGATAATGGTCTAAACCTTGATCCACAGTATGATAAGGAACAGGTGCATACTCAGACATTGCCACCTATCAATTGGATGGAGAGGGAAGAATGTAACATTGATATTGTATCTGTAACAATTATGGGGAGAAGCTTGAGGTGGATCAATGAGTGTATAGAGGATAAATAGAGAAAAGTTAGGGGTAAGAGGAAAGAAGCACAAGAGAAAAAATCCTCCTCTCTTCCACCAAATAAATATAGGAGGCTCAAGAAGCATACTCTACAATAGGCAACAGGAGAGGAGGACCCAAAAATGGAAAAAGTTATCAAGGCATTTCAAAAGGCCACAGTCACTTATCGGGCTACTTCTGCTGGAGTAGTATCAGGGTTGGGTGTCCAAAACATTACCAAAGTGTACTCGAAAACAAAGACTGCTCAAGAAAGCCCTTCTATTGCTCCTCCCCAAGTTAAATAAATAGTAACTGAAGAAGGTCCCTCAACTATTCCTTCAACAATAGAAACAACAACTGAATAAGGGGAAAAGACTCCTATTATAGATGTCACAAAGTCTCCTCTCCCTTCAAATTTTGGAGACTCCTCCACAAGAGGAAAAGGAATTAAATGAAGGATAATCTGAGGAGGAAGATATAAAATTTCAAGAGGGAAATCTTTGGAGAGAGGAAGTTGAACACGTGTTAATGAAAGATGAGTAATAGGAAATCATAAAAAGTGTTGAGAGATAGGCTGTCAAGGATAAAGCTACTAAGGACAAGGCTGATGAACAAGAAGCTCAAAGAAAAGAGTAAAAGATAAAGAAAATAGAAGAAATAAAAGTTGAGAATGAAAGGCTTGAGCTAGAAAAATCTGAAAAAGAGAAGCTTGAGTAGGAAAAATATGAGAAGGAAAAGTCAGAACAAGAGAAAGCTAAAAAGGAGAAATTAGAGAAAGAAAAGGCCAAACAAATACAAATAGAGCTCAATAGTGGAGAATAAGAGAAACCCCATCAAGGAAAACAAGTGGCAACAACCATTGGAGCTCTGAGATGGCTCAAGCTAAATTTAGAAAGAGGCAGCAAGTGGTGGCTCAACCACTAAGCTAGGATGAGATGATGAAAGAAAACAAGGTTTCAAAAGTGAAAAAGAAGTCAAGGACCATACACTCGACTACCATGAATGAGGCAGGGGAATTAGTGGTATAAATAACCACTACAATAGTGGACAAAGATGATCAGGAGCTCCAGGCATCTGACTATCAAGTAACGATAGTTAATCTAGGTAAGCAGACCCGTTCTCAATAGATATTGCTCTTAGATTTAGTAGCCACCTTAGCAAAGTCTAGAATGGAGACAGAAAAGAAAGCTAAAGATGACTTGAAGGCTCAACTAGACCATGTGAAAAGGTTTATCAAGGATCTTGCCCCTCCACTATTAGAAAATCCATCTTCTTCTAAGGTACCTGTATTGGTAAGTAGAAAAGAAGTTGAGGACCTCATGAGAATGAAAAGGAAAGCTCGTATATTTGATAATTTTGCTAACCAACTAAAGATTGAAGTGGATGTGCTACTTGAAATTGGGTACAAGCTTTACAGTGAAGCACATACATTGAAGAAACAAATCAAATCTTTGGCTAAAACCATGTGGGATGAAGAGGAAAAGTATCGTGTGTACTTAGAAAAATTAAAGGAGATAAATAAGTTGGTTGTAGATGAGATTAATGAAGTAGGGATTCTAGAGGATGAAAGTCCAGATTACCTAACCGGGTGTAAAAAGATAATAGTATTTAAGATGGAGGTGATGATTGAGCAAAGAATAATATTGCTAAGATTGCAACAATTTTTTTTGAAACAAATGGGATTGTTTGAAGAAATTGTTTGTGTTGGTACTAATCAAGATTTACCGCCAAATGGAAAACTAGGAGAGTTGTAGACCATCAAGGATGCTTGGGACAGTAGGTGGAAAACAATGATAGATATTGATGGTGAAGGCATTCTCCTCAATAAGTTGGAAATAATTAAATTTTATACCCATCATGCTATGGGTGACATTAACAAACTAAAGGATATTGTACATATAGCCACCAATGGATATGAGAAGACAAATTTCAAGATGGAATGGTTGGATGGGCACGGTGAAGTTTTGACATAATTTTGGTCAACTATGAAAATTATAAGTAGATATAAAGGTATAATGAAGATACAGTTCAAATTTTGAAGAGGGATATGTTGTTTTGACTAGAGTAAAGTCAAAGATGCAACTTTTGGAGCACTTCCTATAAAAGAGGAGGGCACAATAGTTAACTGAAGACCATCTCCAACAAGATTTAGAGGAAAGTGCCACTTTCCCATGTAGTCAGTTTTTCATCCCAAGTCATCTCCAGTTGTGTCTCTAGATTGCACTTGGATGTCCCTATAATTGTGGATATGCACTTAGGTGCCTTGCTTTTTAGGATCTAGGATTTTTGGAGGGAAATTTTGATTGTAATTTTCTATAAATTGTATAATTCACCTCATTGTAAAGGTCAAAAAATTTAAGTCAGATTTATAGCCTTAAGTTAGATAATTTCAAGTTTCTATGCAGTTCGTTTTTCATAAATTTCTTAAGTTTAGTGATGACATTAAAAGACAATTGTTTTTTGTACACCAGTGAATTTTATTGGAAGTAAATGCCACTTAATTGATTGAAATCAATAGAAGGAGCCAAATTTAAAACCATCAATTGTGTCATTTGTGAATGGTATTTCCCTTTTATTTGTTGATGTGAAAAAAACTTGTGATGAGTTAATTGAATATTCCTTTTATGAAATTGATTTTGGCGAAACGAATTGCAAGTATGCTTATTAAATTTGCACTGTGAATTGATATAAATATATAAATGATTACGAGTTGTTTCATTCATTAGTTTTAACTTTAAGAAAAATCTTGTTACAGAATTGCATGTTTGAATATAAGAATAATATGTTTTCACATATTTTTTGTTTTAAAAACTCTTGGTGTATCTTTTTCTGTTTATTTGAAATCTGCTATTAAAACATTTAGAGTACTAGTCTGTTACTTTCAACCAGAAAAGGCCCCCTTGAATATTATAGTCATGTTGACCACTCAGTAATACAGTACAGTTGTGAACCAACTATCAAGACCTTGGAAGATAAGTAATTTTATTATTATTTATCTTTTTCAAGAGAAGTAGGGTAGAAATATCATGCTTAACTTTTGTTGTGTCAATTTGGCCATCAACACAACCTTGATGAGATATTAAAACTTAGTGTGCTAGATATTGGGGGGTAAGCATGACCCATAACTAGTGCTTGGACATGAGGAAGGTCAAAAGTTTTATTTTTATAGGATGATTGTGTAAATGGTCATGGAGTTGGTGGTTTTGACGAATCAAAGATGTCATGGAAAGGGTACTTAGGTAGGGAAAAGATTGAAACACTAAAAAGGGTAAGGGAAATGAGTGGAGAATGAGTGAATGAGATTTCAAGAAGAGGAAGAACAAGGCTTGGGAGTAAAGAGGGATCAAGAATCAAAGGTGAGGCATATTGGGTACCCATGGGAAGGGATGGCCAAAAGTCTAGCTATACAGGGGAAGTGGAAGGAGGCATGGCCTTAGAGATTAAGAGGAACATGAAAGTGGTACTTGAGGAAGGTGAACTTTGAAAATTCAATAAAATAAGAAATTAAATGATTTTTTTTAATTTTTGGGGATCGAGAAGAAGGAATACTATGTATATAGGGAAAGGTAAAGCCAAAACTTTAGTTCCAAAATAAAACTTAAGGAAAGGATGGAAAATTCCAAGTTTGGGGTGTAGGGGTGCCAATAAATGGTACCTACGGAAGTAAATGATCAACAACAAAAACCACAAGTGAGCTACACATAGAAGTTTAGGGTTTTAAGGGGAAAAAGTGAAACATTACCTAGGTAGAGTAAAATTTAAAATCCCAAAATCCTAACAAACATAGGAAAGTGACCCAAAGAACATCTCATCCTTAGACTTTACTTAGATTTTTATAATTATTAACATATTGATGAGCACATGGGGGATGAAAGGGATTTTTTTTTTGTTTGGAAAATTTGGCCACAAAAGACCCATTAAGAAATATCTCAAATTAATAAGAACCCAACCACAACTACAAAATTGGGACCCACAAATTTGAGCACCAGTAAAGCCAACCCAATATAATATAAACTAGAAAACCTACAAAATATACACAAATATAATATCTAAAATGTGATAGAAAACATGGCTAGTGTATCAACTAAAACCAAATACTATAAAACACACATATCTTGAACAATGAAATAAATAGATCTACTACCATATTAGTAACATGAAAAATAGGGATAACTATAGACAACATGTATATTCTCCACAACTCAAACACTAAATCAACTCTAGATACAATTTTCCATAAAACCACAACAAAGTAACCATAATTTAGGAAGCCAAGAATAAACTCTACAAAATTATTAATTGATGAAGAACATACCAACACTTCCATAACTATGAAAGGTACAACCAACCTCCTTGAAACATGCAAAAATATTGCATACAATTCTACAACTATATTCATCCAAAAAACCAATATTTTTTGTAGATCTACAAAATCATAGATTTTTATTAACATGAAAAACCTTCCAAACCATCCATACAAATTTGAAACCACTTATACATCTATATAAGTCCAAAAATATGAAAAATATTAAATTTAGCATCTAAAATAATGGAATATCATAGATATATAAACCCACCATTTTTTATTAGGAAATCTACAAAACCCATAAATCCAAACAAAATGAATTTAAATATGCAAGTATATATTCCTATAAGGATTGAGGATTGTTTAAGAAATATAGGCCACAAAAATACCAATTCCATAACCATAAGCAAGTACATGTGAATGAAGGAACTAGGTTATTTAGGAGCTTCTAAGTAATCAAAAGACCAACTCCAAAAACCTACATGCAACTAGGGGCTAATCTTCCAATGATTTCGTAAAAATCATAGGTTTAAACCATGAACCCAAATTCAACATTCCATATAATAGTCAACACAAGTAGTGTTTTCCATATAAGGCCAAAAATAAACACCCAACATAAACTCTCTTTCATCACACATAATTTCTAGATAAAGGAAATTCAACACCATTTTTGAGGGTAGTCATGTACTTCCAAAAGGAAATTCAAGTCACAATAATGTAACTTGCATACACATAACCAGTTACATTAAACCTCTCCACCATTCCACTAGTGCTTTCTATGTTGTTTCCTAAAATAACAATCAAATCCACTTGTTATCACTTGGATTTTGCACCCTGTTGAATGTAAAATTCAACAATCTAGTGTAACATGGGAAGACCTCTAAAGCTGTAGGTTTCTTGTAAATAGAGGTCAACCTCTGGAGAAGGCCGAATTCCTTTGTGTTATCACCTAACTACTGATCTTTGCAAGGAAAAGGGAGAGGAAGTGCACAAAAAATGAAAAATAAATCCTATGGTGATACACTGAACTAACAGGAATCATGAAATAAAAGATGAACATACACTAGAAAAAGGATGATAGTTATTTCATCTACCCAACATAAATCTTGTGAAAGCTTATACAAAAATTATAAGAAGGTTTAATCCACATATATATTTTAAGAAGGAAAGATGAATTTCACAACCTTAAAATTTGAATGCAGACTTAGGGAAATACAGTTCAAAACTTGCATAATCTGAAAGAAGGAAGAAGGTAGTATGAAAAGACTAACACTAATCTTCAAGGTAATCTCTGTATTCCAAATTCCAAAAAAGTTTCAAAACATACATCAGCTGAGAAAGGATTGTTAAAAAATCACTAACTCTCTAGAATGCATAATCCGAACTCTTTTACAAAGAGGAAAAAATGCCCTATATACAAAAGTCCCAGCCCCTAGGGCTTACAAAAATATCTGCGTTCATAAAGATCTGCCCCTAGATCTTTTAATGAAGTTAATGTTGCATTCAAGTGTATCCCTACTGTCCATGTTGGTGATAGATTTCCCTCAGGGGAAGCCTTAAGATATGTTACAACATTAAATTATGGTCTTCGTGTCCACCTTTGAATCTCCTTTCTGAGCTACTTTGAATGCTTCTGAGTGTTACCATAAATTTCAATCCACTCTTCTACCAGTAGAGATCCCAACTATCATAGAGGCTCGTGGCCTTCTCTTTCTGTAGGTTGACTTCCTCTACAAGCAACTTCAGACTTTCCTATTAGATCTCCACACCATTGTTCACCGAGTTGCTCCATCGCCTTTGATCTCAGAACAGATCCATACCGCTGCATTCTGTTGATCTTCCACAAGGGGTGGTCATAATAGTCCAGCAATCAATGGTTCATCCTTAGCTCCTTCAGATTTGTTGAACTTGTGCCATGCAAGACCCCAGGCGGTCAAAGGTAATTCAACTAGAATAGCATGTCGGTGAGACACTAGCTGTGTCTCCTCGATGCGATTATGCCCTTCAACATTTATCAACATAGCTTACAACCGTCAGTGAGAGTTCATAGAGAGCTTCTTCATTCTCCCCGAGTGCACTTCATTTCAGCAAGACCCTATCGGGTCGGCAAGACTTCATGTCGAAGCCTACCCTATTTTGATGAGAGCTTACTTCAGTCGGAAGGAGGTCATAGCGAACGCTAAGAGTCCTACTAATATCCTTTTTGTGGGCAAGTTGATCACTATCGCCAAGACACTATTCTCTCGGCAGGACCTCATATCGAATGCAAAAAATTTCAGTGTGCTCCTTTCATTTTGGTAAGACTCCCCTCGGTCGGCAAGACATTTCATTGACCTAGCCTTCTGTCAATGAATGCAACCTCCCTTGGCGAGACCTGGCCCTGTCGTCTAGATGTTATACTAATGTCATCTATGTCAGTGAGACAAACCCTAGTCGACAAGACTATATTGCAAAGCCCTTGTATTTCACTGGAGGCATCCCGTTTTGGCAAGACCTCACTGGGTCGGCAAGACCTCACGTCGATGACACCTCCCTATCGGCGAGACCCTACCCCTTCGATAGGAATTCTCCCCGACGCTGGCCATTTCGACGAGACCACCAATGGTCGTTGGGACTTCATGCCGAAGCCTTCATCTCTAGGCGAGCTCAGACCTTCTTTCGGGGAGACCACCACTTGTCGGCGAGCCCAAAACTTTTTGGTGAGAGCTCCATTCTTTCGGTGAGACTGCGGTTGATTAGCAAGACTTCACACCGAACACAGATGTCTTGGCAACTTGAGGAAAAATTTAATCCATTTGGCCCCCTTGAATACTTAAAAAATAAACCCCTGCCTGATTTAGCCCGTAGGTGAAAATTGGGCAACACCACTATAAAGTCCCACTCATATAAGGATTACTATATAACCAATTCCTTCGAACATATACTCATAAGCTTGTTAGGCTAAGAAATCAAAAATAGTAAAATACCAAAATCAAATCACAATGTATCCATCACATTAAAATACCTGCAAGCCCATTCAAGTCTTGACATGCATTTAATTTCCAACTAAACTTGATGTAGCTAAGGACCACACATAACTCAATGAAAACACTATCCGCTAATGAAGCAATATTTTAGTTCATGTTGCTACTTCATTTACATGCCAACCCATGGATGTATATTTTGGCATGGTGTTGATACTATATGTATGACATTAGGTTCGTAGGAAATTAAAATTCTAATATTGTGTAGATGAGAAGAAGTAAATGTTGTTTCTCTAAAATAAATTATACTCTATAGTTGAAAAGGTCTTTAAATCAAACTAGGAATTATACATTAGATGTTGTAGGTTGATGGAGATGTTATATGTTAAATACCATAGGTTAATGCAAATGTGGTAGTTTAGTAGACTTCACTAGGTTACTACGATAAATTATGCTTAAAATAAAAATGCAATAATCTATGCTAACCAAGATAGAGGCCCAATTATAGTCCACCTCAAGTGGGCCCTTGCTTGGGTAAAATTGTAAGTTTATCTCTTCCTATAAGTAAACTATTACCTAAATTAGAATGCTTGTAACAATAATGACATAATGACGGTGTAGGAAATCATATAATAAAAAACCCATCTTCTATTAACTTGACATAATCTATTAAATATTCTTAAACATACTAACTATTTTCTATTTTGGATTACCTTGCTATATCTCTATCTACATTATTGGCATTATTTATATTTTGTAAATCTATTGTATTTATTCTTTATATAGCTTCTACTGCATCCATCCAATCACTCTCAATCATATAGGAGGAGGACATTTTATTTTAGAAATAATAATAAGATAATGAAACTAAATCTTAGGTGGGTAGGAAGAATGTTCATATTAGAATACTACATTTTCATGAGAAGAATTGTGTTTAAGAAAAAAATGAGTAGATTGAATTATTTGATTATATTAATGATTTGCCACCTATTTATGGAATCTTATTTACTGCAAGTGTGCTATATCCAGAGCTACATGAAAACTATATCGTGACTACATGGAAGATGTTGCCACATATATGGTTACAATACTATCAACACTACAAGCTCACTATAATTATGGGGTCAGGAACGCTATAGCCATGGCTATTGGTTGCAAACCTTGCTTGTTGTAGGTAATGGTTAACTCCACTAAAATCCTTTTAGTTTCACTGAAAATACTCATGAGAATGCCAATTACCATAACTAAGATAAAAACTTCTATATTATTCTAAAAATAACTACTTTAATATATAACCATTCAATTAAATAACACACTGTAAACTTATTTATTTTATCAAAGTATCAATTAAAAAGGTTATTTAAACGATGTAAATGAGTTTAGAAATATAAATAAAAAGAGAGAAAATAAGAATTAGATGAGGGAAATTTTGGGGTTCATCATACCTCATAGATTAAGGTGTTGATTTTCCTCAAACAACTAGGGCTTCTAATTATACATCAAATATAGTAAGTAAAATTAAATGGCTTTGTAGACCTTTCACACTAGGGGATAGGGACCTATAGTGGAGCACCCTAACTTTGTGTTTCTCAAAATCCTACGTGGAAATTTCAAATCACTCCCAATTCTATACAACAGTTTATTTGGAAACTCATGTGCTTCTATATTTTTTTTAGGGCCACATCATCAAATATAATGCCACATTAGCATGCTTTTTTTTGAGGTATCCAAAAAGGCCCAAAAAAAAAGTGAGACCGATAGTGGTGCACTAAGTCATGTTTAATTGGTGCGCTGGTGTGGCATCACATGATTTGTCACTTTGCATACTTTATGGATAATTTTTTTTTGCAATTGGATATTAAAGTTCTCCACTATGGGGCCCACTGAGGACTACTTCTATCCTCACTATTGGACCCTGCTCCATTATGGGCCCCTCTCCCCTACTTGAGGTAAAATCCTTTTTATCCTTCAATCTTGTCCCATTTGGAATCTTTGTCTATCTCATCATAAATTATGTTATTTCACCAATTGGGAATAGGAAACCATACTAGATGTGGATGGAATGCTAAAGGAAGCCAACTGAGGGTGTGTTGTTTGGCCAAGTTTATGTATTTTATATCCCTACTCACTACTTATTTATAAATGTACATGGAATAGGCCTCTCTCCTCTATAGGTTATATGTGAGATCCTACCATCTTAGTTTGTTGAAAGAAAATGACTACTTCAAAATTTTAGGTGATATATTTAGGTAGGTAATCTAATCAACAACCTAATTATCTTGAATCTTCTTGGATACTATAGGATTTTCATCAAGTGTATCCATTCTTCTATAATTTATTTTTGGATTTTTTTCTCCCCTTCTAATTTTTAAACTAATGAATTTCTCACACTGATTATTTTTACATATCTTCTCCTCTCATTTTCTCATTTATTATGAAAGAAATAAACTCTTTCAATTGAATGTCTACATATAGAATATGATTCAATTCTAAATTGTACAACACAACTAGGTCATGAAGATTAAATTTGCACAATTGAAACTATATATCAATGATTCTTTCTTTATAATCTCTAAAAAATGACATAGGGGTGTCTATTTTAGAAGTCAAATCATAGTAAATTTGTATAAATTTAAAATTGAGAATTTTTTCTTTCAAATAAATTACATATACCTTAGTAAGAGGGTAACATCCTATTATCTATATAGTAAATTCACCTATTTTCTCAAAATTTTCATTTAATTAGCTTATTTTTGTATCGTTATTTTTTAATTCCTCGTCAAATTTTTGTTTCATCGCTTTGTTATCTTGAACCTCCACATTCTTCATAGATTGGATGGCCCTATCCATTCTCCACAATATTGTTTCAAGGTTGGGTCCATTTTTCTTGGTTGATGTTGATTCAAATTGCTTAAAATTATGAGATTTACAAATATTTTGGGGATCATTATCTAGAATACCCATGATAATGGTTGTATGTTGGTATGCAAAGGGCACTTCTTCAACTTCATGCTACACTAAATTAGCTTTTTTGCATTCCATTTCTTCTTCTACCATCTAATAAAACATGTCCATCTCACTTATTTAATTCTCATTTTCCTAGAGCCTTGCTTCTAGTTGTTAAATTTTTTTAGGATAGCATGTAGCTCCTTTTTTTATCTTAATGCCCTAGGGACTGATTCCTGTTAAGACTTGTGTACTATAGAATCAAAGGAAGGGTTGAATCTACATTTGGATAAAATCCAAAGCTTCTAGATGTGTTTGAGTCTTCACTCATTCTTTAATATAAATATATTTTTATTAGAAGTTGTATCACTCCCAATAAAGACAACCTTGGAAGTTGATTTATAGGTACTTGGTGTTAGCCTCTTATCCTTGAGATGGTGTGAGAACCTAGGTTTATAAGGTTTTGTAAATGAAGCCACCTTTTATTTCTTTTTATCTTGTTTGGAGGAGGAAGGGGTATGTGATTCTACAAGTTCTTGCATAGCTACTTGCTCGGATTGTAATGTTGCATGTGTAGAAAGTATAGTTTCATGTTTAGAGGATGAATTTACATGGATAATCTATGCGGTATCTATAGACATTGAAAAATGCCCCAAATGATAGCATACACTCGAATTAGGTATACTAACACCATTTCCTCCTTAAAACACATCCTCTTTTTGCTTAATTGATTAAATTAGCTTAGCTATTTAATTAATTGCATCATTTTCATCTATTAACCTAATCGATTTAATCAGGTTGATTCAACCCCTTCCATGCTAACACTTCATATTATTAAATTTAAATCTCCAAGTCCTCTTATTTAATTAAATAACCCTAAGTTATTTAATTAAATGTCATTTCACTTTCCCCATTTCATTAAAACATTTTATTTAATAAATATCATCAAATTCCCCCTAATTGCATAATTAACATTATTTTAATTATTCAATTACTAATAAATCTAATTCCCCCCACTTGCAAGGTAATATTCCTCCTTTGCACATTCCTCCAAAATGAATATTCCCATGTAATATTCCTTCCCCTTTTGCACAATTAAACCTTTGTTTTAATTTGCTAATTGTCTATTTTCCCTCACCCATGAGAATATTCCAAAGAATATTTATTCTCCTCACTCATTTGAAAAAGGGGAATATTGTTTTTTCTAACAAACTTACTTGACTTCTTGTGCAAGTTAACTTGTGAGCTCTTGTGCAAGGTAACTTGTGACCTCTTGTGCAAGTTAAAAGCGTGTTTGTTTGGAAAAAGGTGAAACCTTGATTAAATATCATCATTGATTCTCATCCATTGATGATAATCCATGATCCATGCCTCCAACTTCTTCCATCCTTGACCATTGATTAACCTTTTTGATCTCAGTTACCCTCCATTTCTCATTTGCTTTCCTATAAATAGGTCACTATTTGGAGACAAATGGATCCATCTTTTTCAGAGAAAACTCATGCTGTTGAAATCATTCACACTCACACTCATTTTTAGCATTTTATTAATATCATTTTAGATTAAATACTTGCTTGAATTAGCTTAGCTTCCATTAATGGCTTCCATGGTAACATAGATGCATACATTCAACTTTTTTTTTAATTAGGGTTTAAATGTTTTAGCTTAAAACCCATTTAGAGTAGATTTGCATATACCCATATCAATCATTTTAGCATAAAATAATGATTAAATAGATTGCATCAAGATCATTCAACTTTAAATCATGTTTCAACACACATCTCACAATGGTTTCATCAATTTTCTTCATTAAAACTAATTGAAACAAGCTTATTATCTAGGTGGGATTGGGAAAGGGTTGTTGTTCCACATCAATGCAACACCACTCCCCCAATAGGATAAGTTTCAATGGATTAGAGTAGGTGTTATGAATCTTTCATAGTTTAACATGTTAGTTTTAATGAATTCCTAGTTTAGTGTTTGTTTGAATGATCTCTATTGGATTGATGTTTAGTGGCTCGAATATGCTTCGTATCCTCATGGATCAAGTGTAGTCATCCCATACTAATCCATTGGTCATAGTATCAAGTACAAAGGATGAGGTTGCAGAAATAGTGTATGTGGCTACATGTGTAGAGGATGAGGTTACATGGATAATATGGTATCAGGACATAATAACCCAACCAAAATAACCCTGGACAAAATAACCTGACCAAAATAACCCAAGGACAAAATAACCCAGGGTCATAATTACCCATGGACAAAATAACCTGTGGTCTAAATAACCCATGGACAAAATAACCCATGGTCAATTTAGATCAAGCTAGTAATCTAGAAATGACGTAAAATAAATTATAAATATGATTGTGAGGCACCATAGAGGCTATTTAGGTCATTTTTAGACCATATATCCATTATATACCCCTAAAATAGCCTTAAAACACCTTTAATATGCTTAAATAACCTATAAAATGGTAAATAATTATAAAAATAAAGGAAATTTTGTGGGAATAAGTTGATTATTTTGAAGACACATGGATTGGAAAACTAACCAAAAGAGGCAACAAATGATCACCCAAGTTTCCAATCACAATGCAGAATTGTTATTTAGCTACTCAAGATGATATTCCCATAACCAATAATACTATTGAGGGATGGCACAAAGGATTTAATGAATTTCTTCAAGCATTGCACAACTCATTTTGGAAATTCATCAAAGCAGTGAAAAAAGAACAGAGTCTCCAAGAGAATAGAATAGAGAAATATATGGTTGGATACACTGGGCAACCAAGCAGGAAAAAATACTGTGAACTCAAAGAAAGACTAAAAATATTGGTTGATGGTTATGACAACCATAAGATTTTAGATTATATAAGGCATTGCTCATAATTTGAAACTTTAATTGAAAATTTGAATAATAATTTTTTTTTAGCAACATACATGTAATTTATAAAAAAAAATTCCTTTATATTCTTATGGGGATATTTTGTCCATGGGTTATTCTGACCACGGGTTATTTTGGCTTGGGTTATTATGACCCCAGGTTATTTTGTCCCTGGGTTATTGTGACCAGATTATTCTGTCCAGAGTTATTTTGGCCGGGTTATTATGTCCCATAACCGGATAATATTTGTGGTTGCATGCTTTGCCTCCAAATTTTTCTCTTCATATTTATTCAAATATTGCTACAATCTGAAACTTATCTTTTTCCTAACTTGTTTTGGTTTCTTTCAAGTTTGCTCAACCTTCTACCATGAGGGCCTTGACCTATGTTTTTTTAGTCCCCAATATCTTTCATTACAATAAATTCTTCCCATGAAACTTTAGGAAAATAATTATTAAATATTTTCTTAATAATAAATTGAATTAAATAGTGATGTGATAGGCCATTGAACCTCCATTTTTGGTAATATTTAGCCATTATTCTAAGAAAATTAAGCAAGAAATATGAATTAAGAGTATGAAGTGCATTGTATATAGTAATGATTGCCTATCTTCACAAGTAATGTACAAAATGATATGCATTGCTACTTTGGGCCAAAATGTAGGTAGTGATAGCCTTTCAGTTCCTTGTGAGGAGTGATCGAGTTATTATCTTGGAAGTGAAGATTTATTCCTAGTGTTGGTGATTTGAGTTTTCACTTCCAAATCCCGAAAGGTAGGTCTCTTCATGATTGTTGGGGGTGTCAAACTTGGAGAAAAAACTTGCAACCTGATGATCAAGTAGGGAAACTTAACACAAATTATTGAGGTGGGTAGTACTTCCTTCACTTCTAACTCTACTAAGCCAAATGGAGCTTCTCTAATGTGTTTTAATAGATATCTTAACAATGTATATAAACCTACCTTGATAGAAACCATAATCATTGCATTGTGCACTCATGTTTCAATTGTCACTTCATGCTTATCTATTGGTTTGAGGGCTTGAGGGTTTAGTACTCAATGAAGCAAATAAACTACCAAATTGGTTTTTTTACATGAATTTCAAGATATCCCCTTGTGCTATTTCATATATTCAATTGTGGTAGCACCTAAAACTACATATACCACAAATTAAATGATGTTTATGATTAATTGTTTTGGTTTTTGGTGAAATAATGAGGAGGTAGAGTAAATATTAGATCGATTTCTATATCTAGTTGGGAAATAGAGTCATTGAGTCCACACAAACATGTAACAACTATAACCAATGGTGACATCTTAATGAAGATATCGCAAAAGACTATTCTTCCTAGAGAATGCACACACAATCTAGCATCCACACATAAATTTAGAAAAAAAACAAATAGTCTATTTAACAATCCTTAGACATAATCATATAGTTCTTTTACTTTTCTAAAAATATACTCCACAAAAGCTTTGTGAATATTTTTTTGTCTTTTGATTGGCCAATTAATCAACGTCTCATAGAAAAATACATATTATGCACAAAGATACACTTAGTCAAGATATAATTTTCCTTTAATCACTCAATTTTCAAAGATTAAAAATTGTTATTACAAATTTTGGATCAACCTAGATCATTACAATATCAATATACTTTACCCATAGTTGGAAATGAAAACCTACAAGTTCTATTGAGCTATTTTTTTCCTTTTCTATGCTCCTTTTCTTTCTCCTTTTTTCATACTTTCTAAAATTAAGACCCTTTTGGCCCTTACTACCCTTCAATAAGGGTGTATAAAACTTGCATTAATTGAAACTTCTTGATGGGTATGTTAAAATAAATGCCTATACCTCCCAAGGGTTATTTTCCTTGATTTGTGATTGAAATAATGCTCTAAACACCCTAGAAGTACTTGAAAGGTATGAGAAATGCTTATTTTTTTCCTATGAAGATATTATAAATTTATGTTTTTGGGTCTTCAAATGCAAGGACTACTTAGTAGATGAGGGGTATTTTATTGTATTCATGGTTCCTAGAGAGTAGTTGCGACATATAGGGGTGGTTGTGGTGTGTGAATGTTCCTCCACCATTTCTATACTTTTAAACTTCAAAATTCATTATGTTTACTTATGTTCTTTGTGTTAGATAAATGAACCTTTTTCAAAACTATTTTTCACTTTTGAAAAATTTGTGAATTGATGAACCCATCAATAATGAAGTCCTTTCACCTTTTCTTTTATCAACATTTTGAGACTAGGAGAAATTTGTCACATCATCACAATTTTTGTGAATACAAGAACTATGTCAATATTTTGCATAGATCATAGCTTGTGAACTATGTGAAATTCTAAACTTGGCCTTCTCTCTCTCTCTCTCTCTCTCTCTCTCTCTCTCTCTCTCTCTCTCTCTCTCTCTCTCTCTCTCTCTCTTCTCTTTGTTCTTTCTTTCCTTTATTGTTTCTTTCTACTTGTCACAATTTTTGCATTTTATAGAACTATGTTGCACTTTCAAAAAGTTGTAAACTTTGTGACATGGAGAACCTTGTTCATTTCTTTTTCTTTTTTGTTCACTTTATTTTTTTGCAATTTTATTCCCTTTGCAAACCTACACACTTTGCACAAGTTCTTGAACCTATAAAAAGTGCACTATGAAGAAATTTTCACCATCAAGGTTTCAAGGAGTTTACAAAATCATGAACTTCCCAATTTTAAGAACCAAGGTACCGAGATAAAAATAGAAAAAAAATGGTTTCAAAGAGTTTGGGAGTTGAGATTTTAGAGATCAAGTGGATCATGAAAATAGTACTTAGGTAACATAAATTCTAGAACACTAATAAGGATAAGGGAAAGAGAGAGAAAAAAGTGAAAGGGATGTTGAGAGTGCTTCTTAAGTGGTAACTAAATAAATATAATGATAAATTCATGATCTAGATAAAGTAATTAGTGAAAAGAGTCAAGGATTAGAGTTTAGGGGTATGATGGTAACAATACTTTGGTAAGGAAACTTTTGAAACTTTGATGTGAAAAGGGTTTCAATGGAAGGGGCAAGGGAATCAATTTTTTTTTGAGAGATATGTAGTTAAAGGAAACTTCAAAGTTCAAAACTCTAATATGCACATACTTAGGAAATTGAAGACAATCCCACACGCTTGTACCTTTCTTGGGTTTTGAAAACTTTGAAAACATGATAGGAACATGGAGGGGAATGAAGAACCATACTTTTGCAAACCTTGACCAAGGGATACCCATTAGGAAACATCTCAATTTGGTTATCTATTATGGGGATAATATGAACAAAATGCACAAACGAAAATAAGAACATAAATAAGATACAAATTAAAGTGGGTTTCAGTTACGTGGCTATAACTACATTAGGTCCCACCAAACCTTAGATGGAACAATAAGACATAAGATGTTTTAAAACCCTTCAAATAGGTAACAGTGAAATAGATCCCACCCTGGGCATAAAGTAAACATAAGGGTTTTACATGAAGACAAAGCTAAAACCCCAACCCTTAGAAATTTTCCAACACCATGAAAGACCAGTGACATAAGGCAAGGCATGAGTGAAACACAAGGAGAAAAATTTGAAGTTCCATTAGTGGCTCCAGTTGGGGATGTTCATTCCACTGGAATGAAGCAAGAATTCAGAATCTCAAGTAGAGCAGACCAAGATGCAGAGATGACCAAAAAGGGATTGTTCGGACAAAACAACCCCAACCTATATACAAGATATATACAAAATATACAAACCTAAACTACTGTTCATGGAAAAGAATACTTCAAGTGAAGTATAAATTCAAGAATTGTCCATGAACTAGCAATTCAAGAATATCCCCTGTCATATCTTGGAGGAAGTACGAATCTCCACCCCATTTACCATTTATAAAAAATGGACCTAACCAGATTGCATCAAATTTCCCATGTTTCCCTTTATCTTCCAGTCTGGCATTCCACATTAAAACCAAATCTCCATCTTTGAAACTCCTAGCAGTTTCCCTCTTGTCATACAAATTCTTGACTTGCAACTACAACTTTGCATTTCTCTTATGGGCTTCCCTCCTAGTTTCATCTAATTCTATAAGAGCTTCCACTCTTAATTGCATCTCATCATCAATTTCATTATCATACATCTAAACAAACTTATACATTTCCATTAAGTTATTTTGGGGCAACCTGGCATTTATCCCATAAACCAAGTCAAATGAGGCACAACCTATTGCCTTCTTCACAGTTACCCTATCTGCCCAGACTGATAATCTCAGCTTCGAATCCCAAGCCCTTTTATTTCGATCCAGGATTCTTTTAATGATCTTCATGAAGCTTTTATTGCTTGATTTTTCCTGTCCATTTCCCTATGGGTGGTATGGTGATGAATAAGAAATTTGGATGCCATGCTTCTCACAAAATTCTATGTATTCTTCATATCTAAAACACATTGCGTTGTCTGACACAATCCTTTCTGGACATCCAAATCTAGTCAATATGTTGCTCATCAGGAAGTCAATTACCACTTTACTAGTGGCTTTCTTTGTTGGAATTGCTTCCACCCACTTGGTGAAATAATTAGTGGCCACCAATATCCATGAGTGGCGTCCACTAGATTTACATGCTATCTCTCCTACAAAATCAATACCCCACTACTGGAATGGAGCTTGTACTATAATTGGTTTTAGAGGCAAGTTACCAAAAAACTTTAACTTACCAGAGAAACGCTGACAAGCATCACATGTCTTCACTAGTTGGTGTGCATCCTTAAAAAATGTAGGCCACCAAAATCCAGCCCTCATTATCTTATGTGCAGTTATTTTAGCCATATAATGTCCTCCACAAACTCCACCATGCATCTCACTCAGAAGTTATTTTGCTTGATCTTGGTCAACACACTTCAACATGACACCTTCTCCATTTCTCCACCAGAGCTTTCCGTCTATGATAACATATTTGATAGCATGTAACTTCAATGTTCTTTTCTCATTTTCACTTAAATTGTCAAGACATTTCATTCTTTGCAAATAATATATCACATCTTTATACCATTCAGAATGCTCCATATCACATATGTGTGATCTATTTTTCTCTTCTAGCAAATTTATCTGATTTGCTTCCAGATTACTTTGGGCCATGAGCTTGGCCAATCCTTGTCCCCTCACCAGTTTAGTAATTTGGACCTCAATATTGAATTCCTGGATCCTATTTAGCTACCTACACCTTCTTCCTGATACTTCCTACTGTGTGAAAATGTCCTTAACAACAACACTAGGCACATAAGCAATTACAGTAGCTCCCATCAAATAAGGCCTAAAATATTTTACTTCTTTTACCAACGCATATGCCTTTTTTTCATTTATATCATACTTAAGCTCTACAGTTTTTAAAGATTTGCTAAAAAAGGCCACATGCTGTTCAAAACCTTCTGCATTCTTTTGCAATAACATAGCTGCAATTGTGTGGAAAGAAGCAAATGAGAAAATCTGTAAAGGTTTGGAAAAATTAGGGGTTCTTAACACAGGAGCCTCCTTTATTGCTTGCATAATGGCTTGGAAAGCCTACACAGACTCCTTATCCCATTCAACTTTGGATCCTTTCTTGAGCACTTTGGAAATAGGGCGAACTATCTCAACAAAATTTGTCACAAACCTCCTTCATAAATTTATTTGTCTAAAGAAAGATTTTATTCCTTTGACACTTCGGGGTTGTGGAACTTTATCAATTGCAATTACCCTCTCTAGATCAATTTTTACTCCATCCTTGGAAACTATATGACCCAATAATTTTCCTTCTAGTACTCCAAACACACATTTCTTTGGATTCAAAGAAATACCGTACTCCAAGGCTCTAATGAATATCTTCTCCAGATGCTCACAATGATCCTCTTCCTTTTTAGAATATGTTGTCAAGTCATCCTGGTAGATCACCAAAAACAATTTAATGAAATCTGAAAATGCCACATCCATGTCTCTCTAAAAAGTAGCCTCTACATTTGTTAGACCAAATCGCATTCTTACATAAACATATGTTCCCCATGGTGTGGTGAAAGTTGTCTTAAACTATTCAGACTCTTTGACCATAAGCTAGTTATAACCAAAAAATCCATCCATCATAGGCATCAATTCACAACTTGTCACCCTTTGCAACATGGCTTCCATATTGGGTAATGGATAATTGTCTTTTAATGAAGACACATTCAAATTTATGAAATCTACACATAACCTAATGTCTCCATTTTTCTTCCTTACTAGTACCAAGTTTGATACCCAGGATGAATGTCTGATTGGCTTGATGATTCCTGCATCCCTTAGTTTCATTAATTCTTCTTTCATTTTCGGGGCTAAAGTGGGATTAATAGGCCTTTGCTTTTGTCTAAATGGCTTGGCATCATCATGCAAAGGAATCTCATGTTGGAAAAGATCCTCCTCGTATTCCTTAAGATCATCATAGGACCATACAAACACATGCCTAAACTTCCTTAATAAGTCAATTGGCATCCTTCTCACCTTTGGTGACATTTTCTTTCCAATATACACCTTCTTTGGGGATGCTTCTGTTCCAAGCTTTACCTCTTCCAAATCATTAGGATGAGAAACAATATGATTAGCCTTTGTCTTATCCTGATTATCAAAAACTCTTTCTAGTACAACTAGACCCTTGGGAATTGTGTTTGTCTTTAATTGAATGACCTCATTTCCAAAAATAGTATCCTTACCATCAACATTTTCAACAAAAGCTCCAAAGTCAATTTCCTGATTTTCATACTCTCCCACACAATTCAAAAATCTCAATATATCATCATCACTATCAAAAACTTGCCAATTTTTTATATTATCGGGGATAGATGGTCTGGTTTGCACCTCAACCTTTGAAATTCCAGCATAAGTCATATCATCTAGTTTTAATGCAATGTTGGCTAATAGGTCTGCCACTTTGTTTTGACCTCTCTCCATCCATCCTATACCAAATGCATCAAAGCTCTCTAATTCATCCCAAACAACATTCCTATACTGTTTCAACCTCTTGTTCTTTGATACATACTTGGATCTAATTTGAGAGACCACAAGCTCAGAATCTCCAATTGCCTTGAGCTTCTTGATCCCATGTTTTTAGCCAATCTCAACCCTAATAACAAGGCTTCATACTCTGCCACATTATTTGTGCATTCAAATAACAAAGTAAAAGAGAACCTGAATGTCTTTCCACTTGGTGACTGTAAAAAAAACACTTGCACCAGACCCTTCTTTTGAACTTGCACCATCAAAATACATAGTCCACAAGTCATCAAATTCTGACAATTGTTTTATTTATGTATCAATCAATGTAGTAGGCTTATCACAATTGTTAGGGAATTCCTCAACCCTAAATTCATTTATACCATTGCCAATAAAACATGTCATATTTTCAATCAAGCCATGCTCAATCATATGAGGTAATTTTGATTCTCTTTCAATTTTGACATCCTTACCATCAATGGAGAAAGTAGCAAATGACAAATCACATTGCATATTAGCCACCATTGATGCACTCCATTTTCTTGACAAGAGCATCTCAAAATGAGGTGGGATGTCGGCAACTAATACGGTCATGACTAAATCCTCGTCAAGGTACTGAGTCAATTTATAAGGAAATGCTCTGATAGTTCCAATAACTGGCGCTTCTCTTGAATCCATAACATAAAATTTACCTTGAGCAGTATCTACTATCAAGCCCATTGCCTCCATTATTTTGACTGGCATAACATTATTTGATGCCCCTGAATCTATCATACAGTTCCTTAAAGTTTTCTAATTTATATCCACACTTAAGAAAAAAGGGGTTATGTTTTCAAGGCACATGTTAATAGAATTTCCTAAATACATAGGGGGAATTTGTGACACAATTCCCTCCACTTCTTTTTCTTTCTCTTTATCCTTCACTTCTTTACCACTTCCTTGTTTATTCTTATTACCAGCAACATCTATGATCAAGGCTATTGTCTTTTCTTTGTGTTATTTATTCTCATAATTTCTAGCAAAGGTACAGTTACTTTAACCTGAGAAAGAACATGAAACATATCCAGAGGTGTATATTTAGGAAAATTAGACAAATACCTTCATCATTTTCCTTTCTCTTTGGTTGATTACTTCCTCTTAACTTCTTTTGCTTCTTATCCTCTGCAGCAGGTTCAACTACCTTTGTAATCACCTTGGTCTTCACCAGTGACGAAGTCACACCTTCTTGAGGCTTTGGGGCTTTGTTCTTTTTTTCCCAAACCTTATCACTCTTAACTTCTTTGACTTTCATAGCATCCTTTTTGTTTTCAACCTTAACACCTTTGTTTTTATCCTTTTGATCTTTAATAAACAAGCCAACATGTTTACCCTGCTCACCACCCACAGTTCTATTTCTCAATTGAAGTGAACTTCTCATTTGAGCAGCCATTTCTTCATTCAATCTTGCAATCTCTTCTTCTGACGGTCTCCTTAAGGACACTGAATCTTCAGTCTACTCCATATTGTAAGCATTATGATCAAAATCACCTTCCTCATCAGAAAAGACCTATTGATGATACATCTCACTTCTCTGCCTCTGATTATCCACATCAACTTCCTGTATTTCATCATCAGAGGAACATTCTGCCTCATTAATGTATGATCTAGCCATACAAACATCTACATCATCCTGCTTATATTTTGATGTCTACTCATGACCATCCTCCTCAATTTCCCCAGCAACAAGCAATTGAGCAACATCACAGTAATTTTGATCATGTGGATGTTCACACACTTCACACCATGGTCTATCTGGTACTAGATTCACTAAATGTTTCTGCAAGAGGTCTGGCGTATGTTGATCATTTTTAGGGTTCTGGCTAGGCAAGATTGGTTTTCCATCTTTCTAATTTGTATTATAAGGATAATTTTGCAATCTAGGTTGCCTATCATTTTTATTATAGGATTGCATTTCATTTCCTATACATTTCTCTTTCTTAGCAATAGTTTTCTTTATGTCTTTCAAAGTACTGTAAACCTTTTCCCACTTTTCATCATCTTTAGGCTTTGTAGCCGGAACCTTCTCAGTCTTATTCTTAGGATTTTTTAAAAGTGTAGGTTCTTCTCTCCTACCATATTTCCCAAAAGCTCTTCTGTTACTTTCAATATTTATAGCCACCTTGAATGCATCCCTCATAGTCTGAGGGTCCTTATCTCTAAGGAGATATTCCATTTTAGCATCAAAAGCATTGAAATATGTAGTTAAACAAACATTTTCATCAAGCCTTAAAACTTGAAACAACTTATACATTGCTTTCTGAAATCTTAAATTAAACTTTGTTACAGGCTCATTCAATGACTTCTTGATGTTATTAAACTCATTTAGCATGAAACTTGCATTAGTTTTATCACCATACTGCTCCTTGAAACACTTTTCAAACTCATCCCATGAACCAATACTAGCATCAGGTAGACCTCTATACCAATTCCTTGCATCTTCTACCAGAGATTGTACAAACAATTTCATTACAACATCTTCATGTTCTACCTCATAATAATTTAAAATATCCATGAAAGTTTTTAAGTGTTCCTCTGCACTCACAACATTATTTCTGACAAACTTACTCATCTTTTCTCTCAAGTCAGCAGGGATGGGATTTGGATAACCAGGAATACCATCAAAGAATAATGGCCTATACCTTTCCAACTGTATAGGTCATTGTTGAAATAATCCTTCATTCATCTAAAAATCAACACCAGACCCTACATCTTGTACTCTATGACCATCTTGATTTGGATTTACAAACCCAATTGCATGAATCTTCAGGCCAAAATTAATTGTAGCGGGATTTGGAGTAATTTTTGGATTATTATTTAAGGTATCCTCGTGATTTGATGAGGTTGTAGCTTGTGCAACCTCATCCACACTTGTCATTTTTAGGAAAATTATTTTCCTTTTCATTTTTGCATTTGCAGCCTCAATTTCTATTCTCTCCAACTCTTCTGCCAGAGCTTCACTCTCCCTTTTAGCATTTTCTAAGGTAGATTTTGTTTGAAATGACACATGTGGCTGGAGATCTTGTTGAGTGGAATGGGGAATCACTTTCTCATTTATTTTAATCCCCTCAACCTTTTTCTTTCCTTTTTCCTTAGTAGGCTTAAGGTTTGTATTACTTGGTTGAGACTTAACATGATTTAAGGGCTTTGGGTTAGCAGGTTTGGGTTGGACATCAATGTGGCCTGCTGGGGTTTCTTTAGACACATGCTTTGTTTCCTTCTTAGCAATCTTCTGTACAACCAAACCCTCAAAACTTGGTTTAGGTTCTTCTTGGTTCAGGAGCTTCATTTTTTCCAACTGTCTCATCAACCTATCCCTTTCAATCACAACATTCCTCAACTCTATTTCCCTTTCTTTTTCTCTTTTCACCCTGAGCTCAGCTTGCTCTTGGATTTCCTGCTTCAAGGAATTAATGTCTCCAAAAAAATCATTAGGGTCAGGTAAAGTCACATCATAACTCGATGTATCATCTAGATCTATTAAATTGACCTCTTCCAGTACATGTTCCGACAATAAAGGGTTTACATCATTTTTAGTAGGAGGAGGAGGCACATCACTAGTGCATTCTCTGTGATGGCTTCGACTTCTACTCCTGCCTCTTCTTTTTTCAACATATTTGACACTAACAGGCCCTTTATTTTGACATGTCATATCTTCTTGAACTGGTGTATTAAATAATGCGTCAAAAAATCCACCACTATCTAAATCTGAATTTCTAGACACATCTTCAAGATTTTCAGGAATAGGGTGTAAAGGAAAACTTGAACCTTGGTGTACAGGGTTCTATGATGTGGGAGCAACATTACTAGATTCTGGTTTTTTCTTTATCCAATCCTTCTTCATTTTGGGAAGCTCACCTTCCAATTTCTGTTCCAAATGATTCTTCATGAATGACCTGGTGTGCTTCATTCTTCGTACTAGTCCAAAAGTTCCTTCCACTTGTAATAAACCTTTCAAAATAAAATGCACACTGGTGCAGAGACTTCAGAGTCGCCACCCAATTAGCTTGGGACTACCAAATACCCAAAGACACGTGGTAGAATATAAAAACCTTTTGAACCTCGTACTGAAAACACACAAAAGTGCTTTACAACATAATTCTTAACACTTATGAAAATAGAAGAAGTGGAAAAACCTAACATAGAATTAGAGGCTCAACCTTCAAATCACAGAAACATTATGAAAACTCTATGCAAAATAGACAACCGACACACTGACAAGAAATACTAAAATTAGCTCCCAGTAGAGTCGCCATTTTGTTGGTTCTTTTTTTACAATGTGTAACCAGGTTTGTCTTCTAATCTACCTATGGAATTGCCAATTCCAATCAAGGGCAGCTTGAAGGACCTGGACCAACTAACACAGACTTTAAAAATCCCCCTACACTTCAGGCTCTGCAAGACCCGGGAGGGTGATCCCTTAATGTGTTTACAACCTCTACACCATTATGATAAACAACATTAACAATAGCAGATAATCTCATCTAATAGCTCAACATAATAGGATAAAACTAAATTAAATTGGTTGTTTATCAGTAATATCAACTATTTGGAGCATGAGATAATTACAACACAACCCATTGCATAAGATAGTCATTGATTTGCAATTTGTAGCAAGGTCTAGGAAAATTAAAAAAAATACTGAATCATACGGGAAAATACAACTTAGATCAGTGCCATATCCATTGGGGAGTCAAATTCACAAGCATCTAAAGGTATATGACAAATTTAACACATAACATATGAAATCCTTAATGACATTGCATTAAAATCTCATCAATATGCATTCTAACTCAATACTACTTATCAAATCCTTATACAGAACATACCCACCTATAATCCCATTCAAGCATTTTAATTAATTCCTTGAATTAAAGCTAAAATAGAATCATACACACTACAACAGTGAGATGAATGAAACAACCCTTAGTTATTTTATTCAAAGTTCAGATATGAATGTACAATGGAGAGACATGAGCTTGAATTTATCATTTCAACTCAAATGCTAGTACTGTTATACAACATTAAATCCCCATGAACTAAAAACCTATTACAGAATGACCCAGAACCTAAATTGTATTCCTCTCTAAAACCATCTCTTTACAATTTGCTCTGCAACTTCACCTAGTCTCGACAAAAATTATCTAACTTGCTAACTTGTACTTTTGGCCTTGAAATCCTTCTTATAGAGAATGAAGGAGCAAACAAGCATCGAGCCAGAAAGTACACATGTCACCAGCCAAATGAAGCACCTGGTAATATTCCAAAATTTGTTACAACAACCATCACCTTGGAGAATATTCCTATTCATCATGTCGGCTGAAAAAGTTGTTGCAACATCAAAAGTCTCAAGAATCCCATGCCGAGACCGCCACTGAAGCAACACTGGAAACTATTGTAACCGTAGAATCTGATTTACCAATCATGCCAGTAGTCCATTCCTTTATTCTTCCTCAGTCGACTACTTAGTCATCGATCTCTAGTATTCTTCATTAGTTAGTGGAAATATTTTGATGCAGATTTAAATTCTAGCCGTCAATCCTTCAGTTAGATCAAATCATTGAACGACCGTCTTCAAAACAGGCTGACACAATCACCAACATGGCAATAAGGGGCCCACCATACCATATGCCACAAAGGAAGTCCACGTGGCGGTCGCCTGTGATATCACAATCAGTAAAGATCCTACAACTTTGGATCACGCAATGGCGGGCGACCGCAAATCTTGAGCATCGATGATTCTGTTCCTTCAAAACAGTAGTCAGCCTTATCATTATTTGTGAGCATCTTTTCTATTGAGATCATAACATCTTCGTTGATTTGAAGCATGTGCATCTCACAAGCATTTTAGTAACCCACAACATAACATATTAAAGATGGGTTAAAGTATTTCATTGTTCCTTCGACTCCACTAGATGAGACACGTGGCGATTGCTCGTAATATCGCAATCAGTAAAAACCTTGCAATTTTGGATCAGGCGATGGTGGGCAATCGTAGATCTTAAGCATCAGTGATCTCGGTCCTTCAACATAATCACCAACCTTATTATTAAATATCGAGCAACTTTCCCACTAAGATTATAACAGATCTGTCGATTTAAAACACATGCACCTTAAGAGCACTTTAGTAACCCGCATTTTAATGTATTTAAGGCTGGATTAGTGTTCCACGGTATTTCCTTCAGCTCCACCAGATGAGACACATGGCAGTCGCCCACGATATCGCAATCAGTAAAGATCCTGCTACTTCGGATCGTGCGATGGTGGGCAACCATTGAGATCTGACAATAATTGATCAATGACACACAAACTGATATCCTTCGGCCACGCCAAAAAGGACACGTGGCACCTGCCCATGATATCGCAATAAATCAAAGCACTATGGTGGGGCTATCATGGGATGGTGGGGAACAACTAAGATCAAACAGTAATTGATCAATGGTCACACAAATTTTATCCTTCAGAAAGGACACGTGGCACCCGCCCGCGATATAGCGATTAGTAAAGATCTTGCATCTCCCAATCACACGATGGTGGGCAATCGTTGATATCTGAAGGAAATTGATCAACAGTTGCACGAATTTTACCCCTCTGTAAAATAAAATATTTATTAAAAGGATGAGGGGGGCATCACTAGGCAGATGGAAAACAATGACATAAGTTGTTTTAAAACGATGAAGCACAGTGTCATCCAAGACTTAGGAAAATAAACCCCGCAGAGGGAATAAAAATTAAAATCAGAGGGACCAAACCTTAGACGGAACGATAAGACATAAGATGTTTTAAAACCCCTCAAAAAGGTAACAACGAAATAGATCCCACCCCAGGCGTAAAGTAAACATAAGGGTTTTACATGAAGACAAAGCTAAAACCCCAACCCTTAGAAATTTTCCAACACCATGAAAGACCAGTGACATAAGGCAGGGCATGAGTGAAACACAAGGAGAAAAATTTGATGTTCCATCCAAAATATTAGTGTAATTAAATAACACACAAAAACTAATCATTAAAAAATATGTAA
Source organism: Sequoia sempervirens (assembly GCA_007258455.2). NCBI lineage: Eukaryota > Viridiplantae > Streptophyta > Pinopsida > Cupressales > Cupressaceae > Sequoia > Sequoia sempervirens. The sequence continues at coordinate 1,061,537,045 of VDFB02271358.1, forward strand.
CATGTGATTTTAGTATGAGAATTTTATGACCAATTTTCTTGATGTGACCAAATACAATATGGATTTGATGGTTATGAACAAATTGATGTTGAGGTGAAATTTATGATGTGATGGTGTACAACTAGAATGAATACAAGGATTTTGTGGATGAAGATGTGAACTAAATTACTAGAAACTCATTTTCCATGTGTTGGATACCAATTATTGTAAAAAATAAGAGCCAACAAGTCAACTTAATAGAATAGGTAAGCTAAAGGTAGGTGTTGATGAATGATTGCACAAACTACTAGTAATGAAGTGGGATAGTTGATGAAGATATTTTATGTGTAGTGGCTATAGATTGGCCTACAATGATGGTATAAGAAAAAAACTTGTTGCAATGCATTTGTAAGCTACAACAAATTTCTAATAGGAGTTTGTGAATTATGTAGTGGTTGAAAGTTCACTTGTAGAAGTGGTGTAGAAATAGAACACTAGAAACAACACATAAAATGATTATAACACAAATTTTGTGAATTGTGGAGTGGCTATAGGTTCACCTATAGTAATGGTGCATTAAGTGAACACCAACAACTCACAAAAATCTTGCACCAAGTACTAATGTCCCTTATAGTGTCTATTTTTTTCCAAGGCACCTATAATAGATATGATGTTAATTAGAAAGTAGTTTACTAGCCAAAAATTCCCAAGGATTTTCATTGTTGGCTTAAATTTTTATTTTCCCCTTTCTCTTGATAATATATGGAAATGGAATTATACCTAAAGTGGGTTAGCTTCTGAACCATTAAGTTCATCCATTTCTATTTTTGGTTTACCATAACTACTAGATAGTGACCAAGAGAGTTCTTTATTAATACTAAGTCGTTTGTCCTTCACAAGATTTTGGATGAAGGTTTTTTTGTCAACAGACCTCTTCTAAAGCTTAAGACATTAATCATTGACCACTAGATAAAATCTAAATAGATCAATGGTTATTAACTTGACTACTCTATTTGGAAACAATTATTCTATCTCATATGGACCAAGCCATCTTATTTGTAACTTTCCTTTGTGATTTTTTATAATTTGAAGCATATAACAATGCCTAGTCACCTTGATAAAATTCCTTGATTTTGATAAGTCTATAATTCCAAATTATAGAAAGTTCCTAAAATGTTTGAGTTATATGTTGAGGATGGCTCCTACTATCTTTTGTTTCCATACTCAAATGATATTCATGTTCACCTCCAATATGATGACTTGTGCATTACTAGTTTGTGTGTGCATGCAAGAGAGAGTCTACATTTGTTGTAGTTGGGTGGTGGAAATGATTTTGGTTTGAAGGAGATCAATTCATTCAATAGGCTTATCTTTGATAGAGGTATGTTTTTGTTGTAGTTTATTTGTGGTCACGTGCCATGGATCTTCTTTGCATGGTATCACCTACAATAATATTGTAAGTATTATTTGTAGTCATATCTTCAATCCTTTGTGCTTTCGTGTCATTGGTTACACATTGTTTTGTGTTGTACATATTGTGTCTTTTCTAGTTGTCAAGTAGTATTGTATATATTGTTGTATATGTCTAAAAATGAACCTTGTTTTTCATGATGAAGTGTAATTTAGTCTGGGTGATCATTATTTTGGTTCCCCATTTTTTCGTTTACTTGAAGATTTGGATTCTCATTGTTCCTACAAGATGCATCCCCAATCAAATCTTATTGGGACTCAATCCTTGAGTCCCTTCCCTTTGTGTGTGTCATAATCCTATTTGAATCATTATTGATAACAAATATGAGACATCCTAAGAGAGCCCCTTGAGTGTTAAAAGATACAAAAATTTATAAAAGGTATAAGTCTAGGTTATTTTTGGTATTTTTCTTCATATTTTTTTATGTTTGTAGAGTTTTAATTTTAGGGTTATCCCTACTAGCATATGTTTCCTATTGATATTGATATCTCAATCATGCCCTTATTGAAATCCATCTAAGTGTTAGATTTTTTAGGGCATTGGACTTTATCAACCATCCACCCCCTTGAATCCCTAGCTTACTTTTATAGGTGTATTTTGTTAGAGTTTTAGAATTCCTCATCCTCGAGTACCACTTTTATTCTAAACTCATCATCTTGATCCTCTACCTAGTTGAAGAATTACCTAAGTGTTTTGGAGTTTCATACTTGGTATACCTTGCATGAATTTTCATTTGTGTTTGATTCCTTAATGATGATATCATGTTGATGTCACTCTTCCATTAACATTGTGTGTCGATCCATACCTACTAATGTCATCATGGTATCATGCAAACATCATCCATTTTTTGCTCCAAGAATTTATTTTTTCATCACACTTTCAAAATTTCAAGTGACACTTAACCTAGCACCTATTTACAATCCCCCCCAAAAGTATAAATTTTTCCATTCCCTTAATGTATCCTTTTGAAATCAAAATTTCAACCATTCCTTATCTCAATACTGATTATAAGACCCACTTAAACACCTAATCATGACTTCTTGAGGTCCTTATTCCCTATTAGAGTTCTCCTTTTAGAATTTCTCCATTTCATGTCCCTTCTTGACATGAATTCCTTGTCAATTTTGAAGATTGATTTCCAACCAAAGGCATACATTATGGATTAACCTTGACCCTCAATAATTTTATGCTCTTTCCATTTTGGAATAAACCCTCCCTACCATGCTTGAACACCTTGAATGCCATTAATTAGTTGTAAAGTGCTTGCAATTGTCAATTAGGGTATTTTCACACCTATAATGAATATTCATCACAAGGGCATAGATTTATATGCATTTAAGGATGTGGAGAGGATGACCATGTAATTTTTAATTTGGTTGTTGGTTTTGACATGTTTTTTTTATTTTTGAGGTTGCTCCAATATTTTTTATATATTTTGTGGATCTTGAATTGAGGAACATACAAAATTGATTACACCTATTCACAAGTTAATTACTCTTGTGGTTTTAGTTGCCTAAAATTTTGGTATAAAGAGATATTTATTTTACATACAAATGGGGTTGGTCTCTAAACCAATTTTGTGGGTGGGAATAGTTTATAGGTTATTCTAGGGCATCAAACTTTAAATGTTTGAAATATAAATAAATAGATGTGTCTTGCAAAGAGTAGGAAAGTTATGTAACTACATATATTCGTGTTCTAGTATGTCTCCATGGTAGTTTGTAACAATTTATGTGAATGTATGGTCATTGTTGTATATTTTCTCTCACTATATTTTTTGGTGTGCTTTTAGTAAGGGTTAAATGATTTTTAATGGTTTTCCATTTGTTGCATATGGGTGTGTAGTTTTATGATGGATTATTATGTATGTCAGGACTCACATTAAATACAATATTTAATTATGATGTTAATGAAAATATAGATTTTTTGATCCTTTAGTTGATGACATCTCTTTCTTCTTTACTATTCATGACTCTGTTGCCCAATGGAGTAGGAACCATTCCACATTGGTGAAGGATCAATCAACACATCATTAAATAGCCATACATCCTTGTTAAAGTAGGAGTAGTATAAGATATGCATGTTGTTCATTAATCTAGTAATACACAATAGGGAAGAGTCTTAAACAATCTCAAATGGATAAATATTTAGAGGATCATGTCCAATATATTTGCATCTTTCTATTATGTATGTAATGTAATTTGAAAACATTAAGGTATTATAATAAAGTTGATGTCTATAGGTGCATGTGCAAGGTGTTAATTATATAGAGTTCATAATGTGGCTATTTATGCTTTATTTACTGACAAAAATTAGGGTCAAGTGTATAGTTGAGTATAGCTAATATTTACCATAGTAGTGTCATATGTTATTTGATTTAAAAACCTATTTAAGAGAAATCTATGAATACACTCGTTTGTTTAGGATGAGCCCAAAGTGTAAGAGATACTAGCCACTCTCACAGTTAGCCTTTAACTATCCACATACCCATAGCCCTAAAGGTAAGAAATATTCTACGATTATGACAGAGAAATTTTGGGACCTAACAACATCAGTGTGACCTTTTGGAGAGAATTTTTTAAAGATGCTTGGAGTATGGTATATCTTTAAACTACAAAATGTATTTTTTGGGTTATGGAAAGTAAATGTTTTAGGCACATTGTTTCTAAGGATGGGATTGATATTGATCTTGAGAGAATAGTTATTATTGAGAAGATCCCTCAAGCCAAAAATATTTTCGTAGGAGGTTTGTCCCTAATTTTGCAAAAAATAAAAATTATATCAAAAATGTTGAAAAAATGATAGACCATTACATAGGAAGGTGAACCCATTGAAGTATTCCAATGTGTTAAGGAAGTAATCAAGAAAGCTCTAGTGTTTGCCTCATCCAACTTTTCTAAACCATTTCAACTATTTTATTTTGCTTCCTTTCACACAATTGTAGTTGTGTTGCCATAAAACAATAGGATGGGTTTGAATATCCTATCTCTTTCTTTAGCAAATCTCTCCAAAGTTCAAAGCTAAAATATGATGCAATGGACAAGCAAGCTTGTGCCTTGGTAAAGGTTAAGAATTTTAGACCATATTTAATAAGTGTGTCGATTATGGCTTATGTATAGCATGCAGTAGTAAAGGACATATTTACTTAGTAGAGGGTAACTAGAAGAAAGTGTATTGGATCAATAAAATCTAAAAGTTCAATATTGAAATCTAGATAAATAAATTGTTTGAGGGAAAGGCTTACCCAAGCTAACGAAAAAATTCTAATGTACAAGTAGCTAAAGTGGAATGTGGAATAAGAGGTTGAGAAGAAGAAATGAAAGTTGGAAAATTATCCTTTCTATAAGGGCATACTCTAGTAATTATACCACATGACTTTCCTATGTAAAATAACTAAAAATTAGAATAGGACATTGAATATGCCCTAGTAAATAGAGAACTAATGTTAAAAATTTAAATAATGTTATTTTGAGCTTGGATGAAAAAGAAGTGACTAAGATATCAAATGAATTGTATTGTGGTGCATGTGGTGGAAACTACATGGCTAAAAATATAGCCGACTAGATCCTTAGAGTTGGCTATTGGTGGACATCCTTGCTTACAAATGTTCGTAAATTGGTGAATTAATGTGATGTCTACCAATGATTCTTAGGGGTACTTAAGGGATTAGGAGTTTTAACTTTAAGGCCCATGACAGTAGAGGCCCCTTTTCAATAATGGGATATTGATTTCATTGGAGAGATTGTTGAGAAGTCTAGCTAGGGTTTCAAATGGATTCTTATAGCAACAAACTATTTTATAAAATGGATAAAATAAATTCCTACTAAGAGGGATACAATTAAGGTTGTAATTGAGTTCATTATTGATCATATTATACCAATGTTTCGTGTCCCAAATGAAATTATATGAAATAATACGACGTGCTTTAAATTTGTGGAATTTATCAACCTTTTCTCTAAAAATGGAATTATTGTCTCTCATTCATCCCCATATTAACCATAGGGGAATGTACAAGGTTATTCAAGTAATAAAAACTTGATGAAGGTAATCAAAAGATTACTTGGACAAAATAAGAAAGCATGAGACTCTAAGTTGATGTTAGATAGAGTGAAACCAAATAAATCTATTGGGAAATCACATTTTGAGTTGGTGTATGGAGCTAATGTAGTATTGCTTGTATCGGTCTATAACTTTGTGCAAAATTCTGAAGAAGAGTTTGATGATGTTATGAAATACATAATTAAACAACTAATTGAGCTCAATGAAAGTAGAATAAGTGCTCAAGTGGTTAACTTAAAAGGAGAACAAGAATAAAAATACTTGTTTGATAAGAGGGAAAGCATGAGAAAATTTGAGATCAAAGATATGGTCTTAATATGTAATGCTATAACATGAGATAAGGGAAAAAAGCATGGAAAGTTTGATTCCATTTGGCTAGATTCATAAATTATAAAAGAATATAATGGTGAAGACTCATACTTTATAAAAGGGTTTGATTGGAGAATTTCATGAAATTTTGTTGTGTGGATAATTCCTAAAACATTATTTCTCTTTGGTTTTAATCTATCCTTTTATGTGTGGCTTTCTCACCCTTGTATTTGTGTCATGAAACCATTACTATCTTTGACCCATGGTGAACTTTGTATGTGTGTGCGGGTTTTGCATCATCAAAGTATTTTTAGATCTTGTTATGTCCTACTAGAACATACATCCTTGAATGAGAGCCACTATTGAAAATTTTCAATTTTTTGCTAAGGAGATCCTTATGATTTCAGTCAATTTAATTTATAAAAGTTTTATCCTTTTTTTTCTCTAAAATTCTAACCTTATTGATTTGGTCTTCTATTTTAATGATGATCTCTAGTTTGGGTTGTTTCACTTTAGTTTATGGCCTTGTCTCCATGCATACTATTATTTTATTATCTCCTTGTTACCATTGTCTCATAATTTTGAATACCTTCTTTATTCCTTGAGGTTTTCTCCTTATGATAGCACTTTGAATTTACATCCCATTGCATCGCTAGGGTCCTTCACATCACGCTTTTCATCTTTTATTTTTACCAAGACTATGAGCTAGCAATATAATGCCACGTGTCTTTGAGTTAAGAGTCATACTTTCCAAACTTTTGTGACATAATGCAGGTTTATTAATACTTGTGTGTACATTAAGATGCAGGTCCAAAATGTTCTTTTCATTTGTGGCAAGTGGTGATATTTAATCGCATGATACGTAGTTCTATGCACCATACTTTTAGGTATGGGCCTCATTTCCATTTATTTATGATGGCCTTGCTGCATGGATTTCTATTTTGATATTATTATGTGCAATGTCGCAAGTCTCTATTTGAAGTATTTTATTAAAATGATGAGCTAGGGGAGAAGAGCCAGTAGTCGCCAGGGCTAACTTCGTGCAATCGTAGAATACAAACCGTATGTCGAATCGGGAAAAAAATTTATGGGTTTTTTTCGCACATGAGTTAAGATCTTATAACTAAGGTTTTGGCTTTTGGGCAATTCGGTAGAGTGCGGTAGCATCTGATATGCGCGCGTATGTCAAAAAGACCCCTTTTAGAGGTGCCGCCCGATTATCATCACCTAACGTCCCAATACCCCCTACATATAACCACCAATAAAAAATAAAAAAAACACCTAAATATGTCACTTTTAATATCTAATTAAAACTCTTTTATCATTCAAATCCGCTCAAAAGTGAATGGGTCTAATTCACGTTAGCACCTTCTACAATCAATTTCGCACCCATTACAAATCACTCCTACATATTAATCTCCTTACTAAAGCACCGGACACCAAACACATTACACCCCAATTAATCTTTATTTGGGGTCCGATTGATGCATATGACTAATGTTTTTTTGTGGGTATCCCATCATAACCATTCGCTTTGCCGCGCGCTGTCTGGAAGGTTCCCGGCGATGGAGAAGGCTGCGGATGGCGACGGCTCCCCACAGCTCCTCCACGTGCGCACGGCTCCAGGTAACATCTAACATCGTCTACCTTTAGAATATGCAAACAATGGTACTGGTTAATCATTTTCTTCTGCATCTTTCATGACCCGTGAAGGGTTTATTCGAGTGTTAAGACCCGTGAAGGGTTTGTTCGACGTTTGATAAATTATTACTGCTTGTCTATGAAGTAAATCATGCATCTTACATGCATCTCGCCATGTGTTGTTTTATTCTGCTAATGTCATGGTACTGGCGTTATACACACGGGTTTTTTTTGGGGTAAAATGATTTCCTGTCCTCATGTTACCGCGCGCTCACAACGTGGTAAATTCGACTGTATCATGATTTTGTCTGCAGAAATGATAACGAATTTCGTGGGTTTGTGAAAACCCTTGCTTTGTTTTTCCAAATGCGGGTTTTATTGTGCTTAAATTATTAAATATGACCTAGTAAAGTCGATTGTCTCATGATTTTGTCTCCAGAAATGATCAGGAATTTCATGGGTTTGAACACATGTCTATAAAAAACCCATGTCACTTTGGGCATAAATCGACAAACCCATTAAAAATAAATATGTTTTTGTCAAAACCCTTGCATGGTTTTTTCCAAATTCGTGTGCTTAATGAATTAATCTCATGAAACCCTTGTTTGGAATATTCTGCATCTATCTCAAAAACGAATTCGTGAAAACCCTTGCTTGGCTTTTTCCAAATTCGTTTGCTTAAGGAATTGATCTCATGAAACCCTTGCCTGGAATATTCTGCATCTATCTGAAAACGCACTTCTGTATTCCTGCGACTGACAAATTATTACTATGAAACCCTTGGTTAATTTCTTTTGCACCTTTCTGAAAAACCCAATACATACATACATACATATATGTATGGTATGCATGTGCACATACATACATACATATATGCATGTATATATGTGTACATACATACCATCTATATATGTATGGTCTGTATGTATGTACACATACAGACATACATATACACATACATACCATACATATATGTATGGTCTGTATGTATGTATACATACAGACCATACATATATACGTACATGTATATACATACATACATGTATGTATGTATGTATGTACACATATAGACATACATATATACATATATGTATGTATATACACATACAGACATACATTTGTACATACATGTATGTATGTACACATACAGACATACATACATACATATGTACATACATATATACATACATGTATGCATGTATGTATGTATGTATGTACAATATACATACATACATATTTACATATTATTAGTATACATACATGTATGCATGTATGTATGTATGTATGTATGTACAATATTATCGCATTATTATTATTATATTTACATTACATGTATGTATGTACGACATACACACATATATACATACATACCTGTATATACACATACATACATACATTATACACTTACAGACATACATATGTACATACATGTATGTATGTACACATACAGACATACATATACAGACATACATACATACATACCATACTTTCCATTGCACATACAGCAGGCCTCAGGTAACATCTAACATCTTTCTCCTTTGAATATGCAAACAATGGTACTGGTTAATCATTTTCTTCTGCATCTTTCATATTACAAAATGTATGTATGTATGTATGTATGTGCACATACATACATACATGTATATATGTATGTATGTATCGAAAGCAACGACAAGCATCCTCTGCACATTCCTCTAATAGCCCAAGTATCAGGTAGGTACTTATAGTTATTTTCATTTATGCAGTGTCTTCTTACTTTATACATTCTACCATTTGTAAAGAAATTTCTACTTTCCATTGCACATACAGTAGGCTAGCATACATATATTTGTCATTTTACATTCTGTGTCTCTTGTTCATTCAACAAATTGATGTATATGTGTGTATCCTTTGCCTATCCTTTCAAAATGCAAACAATGGTACTGGTTATTCATTTTCTTCTGCATCTTTCACGACCCATTAAGGGTTTATTCGATGATGTCAAAATTATTACTGCTTTTTTATGAAATAAATCATTCCTCTTACACTCCTTTTCGCCATGTGTTGTATATATGTATGCATGTATCTATGTGTGTATGCACATACATACATACATACATTTATACATATATGTATATATGTATGTATGTACATGCATACATACATACATACATGTATGTGTGTATGTATGTGCATACATACATATATACATATATGTATGTGTGTATGTATGTATGTACATATATACATATATATATGCATGTATGTATGCATGTATGTATGCACATACATACATACATACATATATGTATGTGTGTATGTATGTATGTACATATATACATATATATATATATGCACGTATGTATGCATGTATGTATGCACATACATACATACATACATATATGTATGTGTGTATGTATGTATGTGCATATATACATGTATGTATGTATGTATGTATGTATGCACATACATACATATATAGATACATATATATATATATATATGTGTATGTATGTATGTATGTATGTGTAGCTACAAAGACAATGCGCGGTAAAACGAATGAATAGGATGGGATACCCACGAAAAAACATTAGTCATATGCATCAATCGGACCCCAAATGAAGATTAATTGGGGTGTAATGTGTTTGGTGTCCCGTGCTTTAGTAAGGAGATTAATATGTAGGAGTGATTTGTAATGGGTGTGAAATTGATTGTAGAAGGTGCTAACGTGAATTAGACCCATTCACTTTTGAGCAGATTTGAATGATAAAATAGTTTTAATTAGATGTTAAAAGTGACACATTTAGGTGTTTTTTCTACTTTGCAATGTATATTACTGATATATGATTGTATGACTCTATGCATGCATGCAAACCTGCAAAAAATCACAGATATATAAGGCTTCCCAAATGAACATCCAATCCAAATATAGTGCAGAATTCAGTCATATCATCTCTAAAAACCTACGTAACTGGCAGCTACAAATTCAAATGCTATAACAAATTCATATTTGAAACACAACAATCAAATTGAATGCATTCAATTGTCAGATTCAAATTTCTAAATAAGAGGGATAGCAGCCAGTGGCATTCACAATTTTTCTCCTCTACTATATTCGCAATTGAACTTGATTAATTATGTGTTGTTGTACATGCATTATTTCAAAGGTCATATGATGTTTGTATGTTACTAGCCTCGGTTGTGACTACCCGTGGTTGTAAATCTTTTCTTGCATGCATGGGAGAACAAGGAGAGGTGGTGTAACGATGTTCATGGTGGGCAGTTTGGTAATTGTGTTTATCAACACACCAAATAATTAAGGATTTTTTGTTCAAATTGTTCTAAGTTTCAATTATTGTTCTATCTTTTTTACTAACTAGTATATCTTTTTATTTATTTCAATAACTATTGTCCATGTTTGTTTGTTGTATTATATTTGTTTGTTGTGGCAGGCATGTCAAATGGCTAGGAGGTTGTGAAGACCATGTCAATTTGTACGATTACATATCAGGTAAAGTCTTTCAAGACTTTACTTTGGCTGTGACCCGATAGACATTGTGTTCATTTATAATGTTCATTTTTATTATTCATTGTAAACTTACATTTACAATTTACAATTAAATTAATTTCCAAGTGTATGTGTTCAAAAATTTATAGTTTCAAATAGATTAATTTATGGATATGTTGCATATAGATGTATAGTTATATGTATGCATATACTTAGTTGTGTATACATATGTATGTATGTATGTATGTATGTATGTATATATATATATATATATATATATATATATATATATATATATATATATATATATATATATATGTATGCATGTATACACAACTAGGGAGGTTGTAAAGAGCAAGTCAATTTGCATGATGACATTTCAAGTCAAGTCTTTCAAGAGCTTACCTTGGTTGTGACTTGCTAGACATTGTGTTCATTTATGATGTTCTTTTTTCTGATGATGTTCATTCATGAACCTGAACAATGGGATTTGATTTATGGTGGGATTTACTTATTCATTGTAAACTTACATATAGATGTATAGTTATATTATATATATCTATGCAACAAACAAACACATATGTGAAGTTAGAATTTTCAAAATAAATAGATGTGAGAAAATACATACAAACTTATTGAATTATTAAGTTTGAATTTTCAAAAAGTCTGATGTCAGGAAAAATACAAAGTTTGAATTATAATGTTTTCAACCTTAACCAAATGCATTATTTACAAAACATAGATCTTGAATAGACTAGTGAGTCATATTTTTAAATCACATCAATGATAGATGAATACAACAAACACAAAACTGATTTCGAATCACAAAAGCATAGATCATTAACTTGGAAAGAAGACAAGGAGTCTTCATATATACAAAAAACACATTGGAACACATCGAATTAGATAAGTTGAGAACACACTACCATTTAGTTCTACAAAATTAGACACTAGTATCGAAATGCTATCCAATACAACAAACTAGTATCCTTTGACTGTCCAATACAATAGACTAGCATTCAGTTTTACAAAAAACACTCTAGCACACTTCGAGGTCAAAAAATTGACAACAAAAAATCGTAATCAGACATCCACAGATCTGATTATGAAGTGGTGTGTCCTTGGGGGTCAACTAACTCCGCGTCAACTGGAGAAGATGTTGAGGACTGCGGATTGTTCTGTATGGCACTTGCTATACAAGCAAGCAATGCATGATTTGCCTCTGGAGTTAGCTGTAACTGTGGAGAGCAGCCTTCAGAAGACCCATTTTGTAGGCTGCTAAGAGCTGCAAAGGCTGGAGACAAAATGTTAATCATGTCCCTTAAAATTGGATGTTGACTTGGAAGAGGAGTTGTAGGAGTACTCTTACTTTTGTTTCTTTCTGCTCTTTCCGCCTGCTTTTGGTTTTCCTTCAACTATCTAGCAATCTTTGCTTGCTCCCTTTGAAGCTCCTTTTCATGTCGCTGCCTCAGTTTCTCCTCTGCAATTTTTTGTTTTTTTGCAACACGCTCCAATCTATTTGCCTCCCTCTGTGCGAGGATTGCTTCTCTTTCTGCCTTCCTTTCAGCCATTTGCTCCCTTTTCTTTTGTTGCAATTCTTGGTTTCTTTGCTTCTGTGCCTCTTGTTCATTCAGCAAATTGAAGAAATCATCCGATGTCAAAATTTGAGACTGCCTACTAAGGCGTAGGACCCTATTGCGACCTCTGTTAGATGATTGGCGCACTCGTTGCATTGGGAGTTGCAAAAAGTGATTTTGCTGCCTGTTGGTTGCTCATCATTGACTTGTGTGCATGGCACATAGTCAGCCTCTTCATCATTTGAGTCATTACCATCGACTCCATCCTCTTCATCATTTTCAGCCTCCCAATTTCTCCCAGTTGTGAAGTAATGGATGACATCTTCAGGATCAACATTCGGTGGTGATGGCATGGACAACCCTTCATCCACTTGAGTGAAATTGAGATGCACCCCTACGTTCAAAGCTGCATCTTCAAATTCAGATGGCAGATTCAGACTCTCTTCATTTTCAGCTGCCTGATTAGATGATCGAACTGCTGGTTCTTGTTGAATTTCTATTGCCTCAATGTTTTCTGGATTTGGGGGAATGTTTGCAGAAAAGGTATCCACAAACTGTCCAATCTGTTCCTCATTCCAACCTGCTATCCTCAAACAAGTCTCAGCTGCCATGAACTGTGCCTCTTCATCAGCTGTATCACCCTCAGTTTCTGCTCCCAATGTCGTTCCTTCCTCTTCAACCACAAAAGCTTGGCTTGGCCCCATATCCAAGTCAAGTGCATGTCGATCTAATGGCCAAATTCCTATTTTTCTAAAACCACTTGCAATGTTATTAGGAGTCAAAGCTTGTGCAAAAGCTTTGCTGGCAAGTGTTGCCAACTCTTCCCTTCCAATGTCAAGTTGAGGATTTGCAGAGAGCCATATAGTCCTTTGCTGTTTGAAGTAGTTCTTAAATGGTGAGAACACACTAACATCAAGGGGCTGCAATTTGTGACTGCAATGTGCTGGAAGTGTGAGCAAATCTATTCCCATAGCCTTTGCTACTTCAACCATTTTGAATGCCACATGGCTGCCATGACCGTCAAAGATTAGAAGCTTTCTGTTGGTTGGTGACACACCTCCTGGGACATTTTTTGCGAAGTGTTTTAACCATGCCACAAATAATTCTTTAGTCATCCAAGCATGCTCTTGGATTGCCATGCATGCCCTTGGCTCATAGTTAACAATATAGTTTTTAATGTTCCTTTTGGACTTGAACAAATAGTAACCAGGTATAGCTTGACCTGCTGCACTAACACAAGCTAGAACAGTGATCCATTCTCTGCTTTTAGCAATTAATTGTGGAACACATTTCATCCCTATTTTTGCAATAACTCTCATTGCACAATTTTTGCCAGCTTGCACACCTGTTTCATCGTAGTTCCGTATGTTGTTGGGCCCATAATTAAGTTTGTTGTACAACTCCTCCAAGTTATCATAGAATGAAGAAACTATTTCGGGCCGCAACATTATAGCTCGATCTGTGTCCACTCCTTCGGGTGTTCGAATTGTCAGATCAGGATGCCTTTGACGAAATCCAACCCACCATGACCTCCCTGGTATCCCATTTGTGAATGGGTTAGGCCTCACTCCAACCATGTGGGCCACCGTTGACTTAAGCTGTGACACTTGAAGGCCATGGCCAATATTAGCCATATCTTTACACCATTGCACAATTTCAGCTTCTTCTTCGTCAGTCAGGATTGTTGGTGGCCCCCTCTTTTTTGTGGATGTCACACCATTGAGCCATGACCGCAAACTGCTAGGCGAGATTCCCCATTTGATCGCTGAACCTCTGATTGTCATTTGATGGTCTTCAACATCTGCAATGGCTTTTCCATGTCATCCATAGACCAACTTTTGATGCTATGATCTGGGGTTGTCACTTGGTCAGCAGATGGCGGTTCCATTTCTACGTCAGTATTATGAACAGCAGGTTGAAAACCATCATTTTCATTGGTCTGTTCTACATTTTCAGAAATAACTTCCTCATCCATGTTCACTACTAGCTCTTCATCAACATCTGGAACATTGAATGTCACTACACGCGGTACTCTATTCAAGCGCCTCAGACCCGATCTTTTCCTCTTGTGCCTTGGTGCCATGATTGTCAATGATCTTGTACATTGTAAGTGATCAAGTGTCAGAAAAATAGTGTATAAACATTGCAAAACATAGATATAAATACAAAACACAGGTATAAACTTTGCAAAATATAAAACAGATCTATTTTATCATTCAAATCCGCTCGAAAGTGAATGGGTCTAATTCACGTTAGCACCTTCTACAATCAATTTCGCACCCATTACAAATCACTCCTACATATTAATCTCCTTACTAAAGCACCAGACACCAAACACATTACACCCCAAATAATCTTTATTTGGGGTCCGATTGACGCATATGACTAATGTTTTTTTTGTTGGGTATCCCACTCTTTAGTTAAATGTATGCATATATCTGTACATATACATATATATATATATATCTATATATACATAGATATATGTATGTATATATATCTATGTTCAAAGCACATTGTATAGACTTGGGTTTTGAAAAAAGAGCAGAAGAAATTAACCAAGGGTTTCATAATAATAATTCCTCATTGGTAGGAATACAGAAGTGCATTTTGAGATAGATGCAGAATATTCCAGGCAAGGGTTTCATGAGATTAATTCATTAAGCACACGAATTTGGAAAAAACCATGCAAGGGTTTTTACAAAAACATATTTATTTTTAATGGGTTTGTCGATTTATGCCCAAAGTGACCTGGGTTTTTTATAGACATGTGTTCAAACCCACGAAATTCCTGATCATTTATGGAGACAAAATCATGAGACAATCGACTTTACCAGGTCGTATTTAATAATTTAAGCACAAAAGAAAACCAAATTCACTTTTTTTTAGGGTATGTATGTATGTATGTATGCAGATACATACATACATATGTACATATATACATATGTATGTATGAAGCTGCATACATACATACATACATACATAAATGCAATGTGGGAAAAGGAGTGTAAGAGGAATGATTTATTTCATAAACAAGCAGTAATAATTTTTCAATCATCGAATAAATCCTTCATGGGTCGTGAAAGATGCAAAAGAAAATGATTAACCAGTACCATTGTTTGCATTTTAAAAGGATAGGCAAAGGATAGACATATACATCAATTTGCTGAATGAACAAGAGACACATAATGTAAAATGACAAATATATGTATGGTAGCCTGCTGTATGTGCAATGTATGTATGTATCTGCATGCATACATACATACATACATATACACATATATGTGTGTGTGTGTGTGTGTGTGAAGCTGCATAGATACATACATACATAACTGCAATGTGGGAAAAGGAGTGTAAGAGGATTGATTTATTTCATAAACAAGCAGTAATAATTTTTCAATCATCGAATAAATCCTTCATGGGTCATGAAAGATGCAGAAGAAAATGATTAACCAGTACCATTATTTGCATTTTAAAAGGATCTAGGCAAAGGATAGACATATACATCGATTTGCTGAATGAACAAGAGACACATAATGTAAAATGACAAATATATGTATGGTAGCCTGCTGTGTGTGCAATGGGAAGTAGGAAAATATAAACAAATGCTACGCTATTGTATTGGACAGCCAAATGAAACATATTTAAACAGACTAATAGACGTATATATGTGTTTGTCTATGTATATATATATATATACACACACACACATATACATATTAAACCCTGATAAATGACCCCCCTGACAAATGACCAAAAATAAACAAGAGACATATAAGAAAAAATAAATAACAACTATAAACCCTGATATAAACACTGAAGTAAATGACAAATGAGGAAAAAAAGACAAATATAAATATAGGTACCATAGTCTACATTTTCAATGGATAGGCAAAGGAAACACACATATACATTGATTTGTTGAATGAACAAGAGACACGTAATGTAAAATGACAAATATATGTATGCTAGCCTACTGTATGTGCAATGGAAAGTAGAAATTTCTTTACAAATGGTAGAATGTAAAAAGTAAGAAGACACTGCATAAATGAAAATAACTATAAGTACATACTCTGTATTTTCAATGGATAGGCAAAGGAAACACACATATACATCGGTTTGCTGAATGAACAAGAGACACGTAATGTAAAATGACAAATATATGTATGCTAGCCTATTGTATGTGCAATGGAAAGTAGAATTTTTTTAAGAAATGGTAGAATGTATAAAGTAAGAAGACACTGCATAAATGAAAATAAATATAAGTACATACCTGAGACTTTGGATATCAGAGGAATGTGCAGAGGAATGTGCAGAGGAATGTGCAGAAAATCTTTGTTGTTGCTTTCAACTTTGGTGGGAGTGGGAGTAACATGTAATTGTGAATGCTGCTGGCTACTTTCCCCCTCTTATTTAGGAATTCGAATCTGACAATTGAATGCATTCAATTTGGTGGTTGTGTTTGAATTTTGAATTTGTTAGAGCATTTGAATTTGAAGGTGCAAGTTACGTAGGTTTTTAAAGATGATATGCATTCAATTTGGTGGTTGTGTTTGAATTTTGAATTTGGTAGAGCATTTGAATTTGAAGCTGCAAGTTACGTAGGTTTTTAAAGATGATATGACTGAATTGTGCATTACATTTGGATTTGATGTTTAATTGGGGAGCCTTACACCTATATTTAATTGTGCAGGTACCTACAGGAAATGAAATAAATACATATAGCTGACAGGGAGGGTGTGAAAGACTGTGCAAAGGAGATTGTGATTATGTCATCTAAAGCACCAGTAGCTGTGCATGTATACTTGTAAATATAAAATGTAGTGAGGGACAAACATTTGCAAGTGGGGGTAATTGTAAAAAGTAAATGATTTAAATGAAATTGTAAATGGGCCTTTTTATGTGCAAGTGGAGTTCTTTTATAAATGCAAAGGCATGTTTAGTTGTGTACTTTGATTGGTGAGTGACTCATTCTGTTATGAGCAGCTATTGGTGTTGTTGTAATTTTCTATTGGTATTGTTGTAATTTTCTATTTGTTAATAAAAAGTTTTTTTGTGGATCAGAGTTAAATTTTTTTTGGGGGGTGGAGTGAACCTGGAGGTGGCGGTTATTCAATGGGTGGTAGCTACTGGCTTTTCTCCCCTAGTCTCCCAATTTTGTGGTTTTATTTTTCAAGATTGATTTGTCTATATTTTTATTTCTTTAAGGACATAATCAACAAAAACTTACAAAGTTGATCAATATAATCCTTTTTATTTAAATTTAATAGAAAAGAAACAAGATCCACTATATCACCTAAACTAACATAAAGACACATAAAATAATAGATTTAAATATCATATCTTAAATAAATCAATTTAAAAAATTCTCTCAATTAAATATTTTTTTTATTATTATTACTGATTATTTACAAATTCCCTTTCCAACATTTGAACTTAAAATCATGAAAAATGAAACCTCGATACTTTCAACATTAAAATGATCCTTCAAAACAGTAAATATACCTTCAAAGAAAGCCCTCATTTATAAAGGTGGCATGCATACGATATCAAAGCTCGACAAATCCTACTATTTAACTGTAAGAATGCGTCTCAATGATAAAGAGCAGATATAAATCTTATTAAATTTAACAAACTACGACAGATAAAAACACTTGACTCCTACAGTAGACAGACAAAACAGACTCTTTATTCATACTAACACCCATCGTTGGATAGCAATAGTTGTTAAGTCTGTATTTTGGATAAAGCTTACATTATTCGCAATTTATGAAGAGGCTTTTCCACCCAAAACCAGTGCAGTCGGTTGTATTGACAACAAGTTCAGTATGTACTTCACCCTTACATCGACCAGCATTAAAAAGTAAGACGGGCCGTCCTCCGTATACAAATTCATATCCTCCGTGGTGCGGTATGCTAAAACACCCACAATCATTGAAACGGAGTCCCTTGTTATCACACCCAGGACCTTCCCACACAGTAAAAGAACTACCCACACAAGGCTTTAAAACCAAGAGCCATACAAGCAATACTCCCATAAATGTCAAACCATTAATTTTCTCCATAACGATACAATTGAATGTAGTTGTACAGATAAAATGTTTACATGTACTGCTGAAGGAATTGTGCTCTGCATTTATAGAGGAAGAGCAGGTTTCAATAGCGTGATTTTTGTTGTTTGTAACGTCAAGATAAAGATTGGATGAGCTGTTCTGCGTTTCCAAGGCCTGCAACTGTTTTTTTGCAGGGCGTCGTTTCCAGCTGTTTTTTGTGGTGAACAATTTTCCATAAATGATTAGATGAGATTTTTCTGTTGTTTGGTGGTCTGTAAACGGGATTATTAACTTTTACTTTTGGCCGGCATCATTTCCTTAGGTATTCCTCTTGTTTATCTCATTTATTTTCAAATTTGTTTATTTTTATAACTATTTTCGTTGTAGGCAGCCTGAATTGTTTTATTTTATATTGCTGGTTAGTACCCTATTTCCATTTGCGGTTACGAGTAAGAACTACTCTGTTACGTATAGTTGTTTCGGCTTGTTTTGTTTTAAACAAAAGCCACGTATTTTTCTGAAATTTTAATAATATTATTTGTTTATTACGCCGAAGGCGTCCCCACGCTGAACTTTTCCAACCCCATTTGACCTCGAACGATGAAGATTTCAATGGACTACGATGTAAACAAAATCAGTCGCTCATCTACTCGCGCCTAACACACCTAGGGTTTTTCAGAGCCGGCCTTATCCCTAGCTTCATTGATTTTATCTCATTGCTCTTTTGTGTTCCATGAAACCTAATCCCATGGCATCTATTCTACCAGATCATTTGGATCAGAGAAGGAACCCGCAAAAACTGCTACCATTGGCGGTGCTTTTCACGAAATCGCACCATCTGCAAACTCTGGCATCGGTGAGTCTGCAAACTCAATTTGTGTAGAAACTTGAGGTAAGCGTCTGGTTCGTTTATAATCAGTTTTCCATGTACGCTACAACAATGTCGGGGGATTTACACAAGCCAGTTGACATAATGTATCTGAATGGTACTAATTGGCTCTACCAGATACTAGAGGTACATTACCAAAAAACACCGCAGATATTTTTAGTATTAGCCATGGCTGTCATATTTCCTTTCAATGATTCCTCTTTTCTGCTTGTCTGATCCGCTGTATATTCACAGGATATCTTATTCTCCAATACTAGATTGGGGGAAATCACTCCTTCGAAATGTCACAAAATCTTTAGGAATGGCTGGGTTTTCTACATAGGCAGAGCCACACCGCCACGAAAAGAATTATCTACGAAGGTTCATAATGAGCACTCTGCGAAGCGCAGGCTACAACGCAACCGTGTGCAAGATGCGGTGGGAGCAAGCGAATGGGCATCCTCTAGGTCTGTTTCTTTGTCTCTTCTCAAACCCCAATTTATTCGAATATTTGTTGTCATCTTTGGTGATGCTCATCTTGATCCTTATTTGGTAATACAGGCGACTATGAGTTCATTGATGTGATGGTGGAAGTGGAGGCCCCTTCTTCCAAGTCAATCAATGCTCATCGTTTTCTGGTGGACATCGATTTCAGAGTGCAATTTGAGATTGCTTAGCCAATTTGAGCCCCCATTTGCAGCTTCTGTCATTTCTACACAGCGTTCACATCACTTGACCCCTGCGCCCACAAGGTGAGCATTCTGGCTATGAATCTTCCCTTGCACAAATATCATGATAAACAGATTTAAATAATTTGAGAACAAAAGGAAAACGGGATGGCATTGGTAGCTCTAAGGAGGGATTCAATTTACAGAGCTGCATAACAATCATATGCCCTCATTTCCACTTTTTCTTGATGGAGGGGCATCGATTCAATTTCCAGTTTAGTTGTCAAATTTTGGTTTGATGTTTATTCACTGTTTTGTGGTGCGAAATTTTGGCTTGTATACCCACGCTACTTTGCTAGAGATTTGAATTTGCAAAGTTTAGAAACAATTAATAACTCAGTTATCAAAAGCCCCTTTCAACGTGGATGATAGAGGAGAAAATGGCGTATGGGAGGAGGTAAGAATCTGTTGCAAATTTCAGTTATCAAAACCAGATTAGAACATGGGGAAAAGGCATAAGTTCTCAATGCAAAAGAAAACAGAGGGAGAGAAGGGTGATCGAATGGTTTTAGGGATTGGGGAATCGGCCTGAGGAAGGAGAGATAGGCTAAAGAAAAAGCTCGATCCACTTTTGCAAGAAGAAAACGATGACAACAAGATAGTGTGAAACACAGAGAATAGAGAATGGAGGAGGCTGTGGTGGAAAACAGAAGACAAAAACAACAACAGCTCAATTAGGAGAAATGCTGGAATGACAGGGATGGCGCGCATGGAAGTGAGGAAAGAGTTCAAATGACACATCTTGATGTTGTTGTTCGTGTAATCTACATTGGCATTGTTATGCTCTGTTTTTGTATATTGTTAATACAATAATCACAGCTTCCGTATTATGTGTTTGATGTGCTTTATATTATGAGGAGAACTCGCAAAGACATTAAAGAGCAAAAAATTGAGGAAGAAACTTATGACTGAAGAGGACGACTCATTTTTGGCCTCAGAAGGGTATGCAGCTATTGTGTTTTCTCTCTTGTAATAGGCCTTTAATTCGATTTCATTCTGCTGGAATACTTGTCGGTTGTAAAATATTGATTCAATTTGATTTTTAGGCTTAGATGGTAGGTCTGAAGGTTATTATGTATTGTACTTATGTTGTCTTACCTGCGATTTGAAAACTGTATTATATATGTGTATGTTTCTTATTCCTTTATTCACTAACCATTTGGACTGACCAGATCCAATTAGGATGAAGCTCTGGAGGGTGATATTAAACCCCACTAAATGAAACTGTGGATTCCCTCACAAGGAGGAAAGTGGGATGACCCTGAGCAAGGCTAGCTTTGGTTACATGACGACCAATATAAGCCGTTCCTCCTATTATCAGAATTTTGTTGCTTCCCATCTTTACCTTAACTATTTTTCATATTTAAATAAAATAGAAAATGGTGTGCAAATTTTGGAAGATGAGTAAGGATTTTTAACAAAGCTCTAAAGGAAAGTCATTCGTCGAAACATCTTTTCTTGAAGAAATGCAAAGGGAGAGAAATAAAAATTCTCGTTTCTCATTAGGGTTGGATTTAGTTAGGTTTTTTAAGTGGAAAGATTTGTATCACAGATTAAAGTGGAAAGATTAAAGTTTGTTTTCATACATAGGGGGAGAATGTTTCAACTGCCTGAAACTTGTTTTTCCCAGCATGAGATTTAGTTCTTTTTAAGTGGAAAGATTTCTAACGCAGATTAAAGTGGAAAGATTTCTAACGCAGATTAAAGTGGAAAGATTAAAGTTTATTTTCAGACATGGGGTGAGAATGCTTCAACTGTCTGAAACTTGTTTTTCCCAGCATGAGAATGTTTCAACTGCCTGAAACTTGTTTCAACATAAGCGAATTCTTATGTTCCAGAAATTTTCAAGTATTTGCTCAATCCTTGGTGCAACACGGTGCTTTATTAAGTTAATGTCTACCTAGGTCTATTATTCTTTGGATTTCTTTTTGCAGTGACATAAACTACATTTTCATCTATCTGTTCTTGCACCATGTATTTATCATTTCTAGCAATAAACCTTATGCTACAGGCAGCAAAACATATTGTAGACATCCTAAAGCAGTTTGAGATTGGGTAATTAGCTTGGTGGTGACATGAACCTAACAATTGGAGCACTTTGAGGATGAGGATTTGGGACGATGATGGGTGCTGATGCAGAACAAGCATCACTATTAACTAGATATTTACTACATTTTATTGCTTCTACTGATCTTGTGTGCTTGAAGATGAGCTTTTACTTGTCAAATTTGCTCTTACTGAAGACTGAAGTCTTCTTTGCTAATGATCTTTTGTCTCGGTTCCAAGAAATGCAACAGAATAGCAGAATTTCATGTTTCTGAGGCCTTCAACCCATCTGCAACATGAATGACCATTATGGATGGGGAATCTGTTTTGACATTCAAAACTACACATTTCTAGCATGGAGCTTTCTGAGCTTTTTTTTCTTGTCATTTTCATTATCCATGAACAAGTGGATTCCTCAATGCAATGGTTGATGTGTTTTTGTAATTGCAATGTTTTGTAGAGGAATTGGGAACTGTACAGGGTTTTTATAACTGCAGCTTTTTCATAAAACCTTTGGGCTTGCAATTTACTTTATGCCCACTGTATTTGCAGGGTTTCAGCTCATAATCATTATAAATAAAAAAGTTAAACTACTAGAATAATAAAATGATGATTTCTGTTTATTGTCCTCATTAAGATATCTTTTGTTTTTTTTTTTTAATATTTGTTGAAAATTTCAAATACGGTCCATACATTTACTAATATGCACGTTGTTGCTAGTAACTGGTTTTATATCTTCTTTGGGTCAGCGAATAATATTGCTGAGTCTGGAGTGTATCATATTTTACTAATTGTTAAAATTGGAATTGTTGTTGTGTAACATTTATTATGATTAATGTAATCACTGGATAACTACAAATTTTAGCTAAAACAGAGCAAAACAGAGCAAGTACCTTCGAAAGGAGGGCTGCATCATAATTTATTTATAGCCTAAATCCTTCAAAATTGAAAGAAGCGGAGTCGGAAAAGTCTATTTGTACTAAATTGGGAGGCTCTGGGAGGATCAAACAGTGCACGACGAGAAATTGTGGCTTTGGTTTAGTCTGAATCTAGTAATAACAATTAAAGAGGGTTTCAACTGAGAAAAATATAAAGATAGGGTTTGAACAAGAGGTGGGGTTTCTTCAACCTATCCATATTTACCACATTCTTTCTTCTCTCTTGTTTTTCCTATTATTTTCTTTAGTTCTGTGAGTGAAGTAGACATGTCTTAATGACGCTTTTATGAAATTGGATAGTTTGTTTCCTTTTCTTGGTGGTTTTTTAAGGGGGGTTTAAAAAACAAAAGGTGATTCTTTACTCTGATTGTAAGCTTGGAAGATGGGCACTGGTGAAATTACAGGGGAATATCCATCATGGCAATTTGATAATATATCTCTATGCATCCTAGATCTTCTAATGGTATAATTGTGCTCAAATTCTCACTGCACAAGCATTTGTGGTGGTACTAGAGAATTGTTTAAAATGGAACCGTATGAAATATAGATTAGTACATGCTTATCTATCCAATACTAGCTGGGTTTTTGTTTTGTAATTTTCTAATATTCTTAAATCTAGCTGACACTATATGAATTGAAAGCCAGAATCTGTTATTGATAGTATATACTCCAAAAAACTGAACCCTTGACATTGCACCCACTAATATCGAATTATAATAGAATAGGGCGATATCATGTAACTTCCAAGTGAAGATTTGTCTCCTAGAGTTCTCTAGATATACACAAAATCCTTTCCTCCAAACCTCGTAAAGTTAATCCTGATATTGTTGGGAGAACTTAAATAAACCTTGAAAACCTAAAATGTTGGGAAAATGATTATCAGAGAACCAATTATAATTTGAGAGTAGCAAGCAAGCTAGATTGTTTGCTCTCAAAACAATAGTGATATTGAGAGCCCACCAACATAAACTCATAACTTTTTCTAGCCCCCACCATGGAAAGAAAATTCTTATCAATATATCCCAAAAGCATATAGGAAATTCTGATATGGATGAAGAATACAAAGACCAATTTGTATGAGTGGGGCTACAAAATATAACTACCACACATATATTGTATGTTATTACATGAGATATTTAAAAACTACCTGAAAAATATGTCATTTTGTTTGCTAGAAATGTACAAAATGGATTTGTTGAAAAAGCTTTACAAACTTTGAAGAAAATGCAATTGGCACGTGTATAGTCAAATTCCACAAACTTGGCTAGTATCCTCCTTGCCTGTATCAAAATGGGAGCTTTGGAACTGGGTATGGACATCCATCAAAGCATCATGGAGGGTGGATTTTCGTAGACATGTATGCAAAATGTGGAAGCATAGAAAAGGCATGTAAACTATTTGACAAAATGCCTCAAAGAGAGGTTATCTCATGAAATACAATGATTGTAGGATATGCACAAAGTGGATTTTTTAAAATATTTAAAAACTTTCAAGCAAATTCTATTGGGATGTGTAAATACAAACTGCACAACTAAAATGGGAACTTTCAAAGAGGGTACAAACATCCATCAAATCTTAATGGAAAGGGGATTTTTGTCTGATGTTAAAGTGTCACGTAAACTACTTGAACCTTATATTTTTAATTAATTTTTTTTCTATTCTATCATTGTAAAATTAAATTGCTTCCTGAGATAAAATTAGTCAATATGCATATATCTTTGAGAGGTATAAAAGGGATTTTGAAACCCCACGTCTTATCCACCGTTTCTAACCAACTGTAGAATACATCTTATTAAAACTGTATGATGGTTATTCTAATGTGTTTGGTGAGGTTTTTAGCTTGATAGTGCCTACATATGTCATTGGATTTGTACACTAATGGTGATGAAGTGGGTATTGGTAGTAATTATACATTCTATTAACTAGTTGGGAATGTCTAGAAAATAAATGTAAGGAAATCAATTAAAATCAAACAATTAACAAGTAAATCTACAAGTGAATTTATATGATATTCAAATGAGAGTATTTAGGGCTGCATGATTTTTGAACAAAACTAGTTCACACAATAAATGTTGCTCTCTATAGGGTATGCCAGGAGATATTTGAACATATACTCAAAAATCCAAAGCACCCAAACATATACTCAAAATCAGAAACCAAAATAGACATAGAAACAACTGATAAAGAATCTTCAACTGGTTTTACTAAAATCCAAATGCCTAAATCAACTTGAGGGACACTGTTAAATTTGACACACCATCATTTAGAAACATAATTCATCATAGGATAGGTTTACATGCAAGGATGACTGCTTGTACCCATTGGGAAAATTACATGCACACTAGATGCCTCTATAGCATATCTGAAACTTGTCCTTGCCATGAAAGTTCATTTCTGATAGCAAGGTTGGTTTACAAACAAAATGGCTATCAAATATGTATCAAAGGGTCCAATGAATCCTATCAAATACATGGATGATGGAAATTTGGTTAGTCTCATTAAACATCATCTCTCGTGTCAAAAGCAGAATTCTCAAAGGTTATGGCAATTTGGGTAGACTGGTAGCTGCCCACTAGCACATATAGTTCTAGCATTCTGACATGAGGCTTATTTTGGGCCTTGGAAAACTCTTGATGCAATTATGATGACTTGGGTTCAAACCTAACCTTAAGTGGCTCATGTTTAGGAGCCTCCTTATCCTGGGATGAACTTTCTTTCAGAATATGGTGCATGATTATATGCCAAAACCACCCGAAGGCATTGGGTTTTATCACTATGATATGACATATAACTTTATAGAGATTTGAACCTCTACCTTTTCCCAAGGCATATTTGCTTCAACTTCATTGAATCATCTATGAAAATAGAGTTGCTTTACAAATATTTACTCCCATTAAATAGTTATATGACCATCTACACGACATGGACCTATGGATGGACATGTTAAACTTCAAATGCCTAAAAGATTCAAAACTTCACTATGCTCCCAGTCCCACATCACAAAGCAAAATTATTAATGGTTGTGGTAGTATGCATACACTAATAGCCGTCTATTTGCATTGCATTGGTCCTACTTGAGAAATAGGTTTTTGGCTCAGGAGTGGAGACTAAGACCTAGGCATGCAGATCATGGTATGCCAAAAAGTGGCAATGGAAAAAAAAATATGTGTTTCTGCCAACCTCAAAAAATAAAATGCTTCTAGTTGACTTTTATGTGCTTGGGCATTACCTGCTAAAAGCCCAAACCTAGATTTCAAAATTGGATATCCGATCCAAATCGGATATCCGATTTTAGACACATATATATACTTCTATTTCGGCCCGAGTAAAACTCATTTTCATTCAACATTTGCTTAACCGCGGTGGGCGCACAGTGGAAAGTTGATTCCACAAATCAAATATCCGATTTGGTGCAAATCCATCTTCAAAAGGTTAGATTCTTGATTTTTTATTTTGCTCTAATCAAATTTTCTCAATTAGATTTGTATAATTTTAGCTGATTTTTTTTCAAAATAGGTTTTGATAGATTTTTGAAAAATTTTGAGTTTAGCATGGATTTTGATGAAATTGAATGTTTGCAATGGATTTTGACTAAAAATAGTGTTTTATGTATTTGGATTAAAATTAGAGAATTTTTATAGATTTTTGTTAAAACCAGGGTTTTGTTGGATTTTTAAAACTAGGGTATTTTATAATATTTTCATTTATATTGTCTCGATTTTTAATTAGATTGATTTTTTTTTATATTTAATAAGGAATTATGCCTGCATGTATATAAAATTAAACTTTTGTGCATTTCTAAAAGTATTCCTATTGGTAGACCTAAACATCTTCAATTAGGATCCTCAAATACTATATCTCATTTTTAGATTTTAAATTTAACAAAAATCAACCTCATCAGTCTAGGGTGCCAATTCCCTATCCAATCAATTTTGACAAAGATTTGGATCATAGTTCTATCTCTATGATTCTTATGTTGTTTTGGGTTTTGTGTGTGCAAATTATTTTAGTTTTTGTGACTATTTTGTGTTTTCCCTTCATTGTATGAGCATTAAATTGTTTTGAGTCTTGTAGAAAATTTATGAGCTTCATGACCTTGTGTCACTTCACTAATACCCACGTGAGATGTAGTTGTAGACTTATGGCTTCCTATGTTGCAATCATAGCCAATGTTGAGCTTGATTCTTATAACTCTTTCACTCAACATATTATGTCTACCCAATCCATCTTATATTCCCTCCCTAGTCCTACATTACCCATGTCTTTTTTGTAACCTAACATTTATGTGGACTTGGCATATGTTATTTCTAAGGTCCCCAATGATAATCTAGAATAATTGGATAAAGACCTATAATGAATTCAACAATTCTTAAGCATTGAACCTTTGGATGGAGAAGCAATCCCTCTTTTGGATAGCATTGGGAAGTTGGTAAATGATTAGGAAGGGATAGAAGTGTTACGTAGCCTAGCTAATATAGTAGATTCTAATATTCCTTCGGTAGCTAGTTTCATGAAATTTTTGACTAATGCTCAAAATCCCTTTGGAAAATAAGTTTCCTCTCCCACAATAATGCCTTCTATTCCCAACTTTACACCTCCAGTCATA
Source organism: Sequoia sempervirens (assembly GCA_007258455.2). NCBI lineage: Eukaryota > Viridiplantae > Streptophyta > Pinopsida > Cupressales > Cupressaceae > Sequoia > Sequoia sempervirens. The sequence goes on from VDFB02271358.1 coordinate 1,061,564,807, forward strand.
GCATCAATGATGGAATATAACAATGGTTTAAACTCAAGCTTAGGAATTTCTAGTGGAAATTATAATAGTTTTGTCCCTTCACCTATAACACCTCCATATTCATCACCCCTCATAAACATGAAATATAATATCCCACCATTCCTCCATATTAGTTCACCATACTTGAAAAACTCTCACAACATGTGGCCTAATGATCTTGTGATAAATCAACTTTTTTAAAGCATGACATTATTACAACAAATTTCAAACTTAAACCAAAATCAAACCAATAGTAAACATCCAAAATACCTTACACATAGCTCATTAATGTTCACTATTTTAAATACACCTATACTACAAAACATTGAAATACCTCGCTTTGGAAAGTACAATGGTAAAAAATATCCTAATAACCATTTGTTAGTTTTTACTACCTTGTGTAGAGACTTTATTTTTGAAGATTCACTCATAGTGAAACTCTTTTCTAGATCATTGAAAGATATGGCCTTGGATTGGTTTTGTTCATTGTCAAACAAATCAATTACCTCCTTTACACAACTCATTAGTGATTTCCTTCAACACTTTCAAGTGAACATCAGTCCTCAAGTTACATTAACAAATTTAGTTCATTGTAATCAAGGACCTAAAGAGAAAATAAAAAACTTTATGAAATGATACTAATCCCTTTATTTGAAATTCTCCTATAGTCTTCAAGACATTGACATTCAAAGGGTGTTTATAGGTAATTTACAACCTAATATTCAAGATAAGAAATTGCTAATGAAATATCCATCCTTAACACATTTTTGTATAACCCTTCATGATTATCGAATATAGATTAGTTGGTATGAAGGTACCCCTTCATAGGCTCCTATTGGTCAATCATATAAGTCATGCCTCAAAACAACTATCCATCATTTAAAAAGAAAAACAAAAAATTCATTACTTGATAAACATTCATGTCAAACTCAAGTAATATTGAGATCTTAAGTAACTATTGTAAACATAACTCTAGATATAAATTTAGGCCATGATAGGAAATTTTCATGTTGTTTGATTCTCTTCCATGTGACTGTATGTTGCAATTGTTAAAACAAGAATATGATTCAACTTCCTCCAATTAGTCATATTCAAACAATTAAACCTTTTACCACCAAACTTTAATGCAAAACATTTTTCAATATCATACACCTCGGCTACGATATGGGCATGTAAGCATATTTATAACCAAGTGCAAGACCATTCTAATCAAACTCAGCTTGGATGACATATTAATGACAAAGGAAATAAATTGGTTTTTCCACCTAATCAATACTTACAACATTTTACAAGCCCATTGCCAATTCATTCAACAAACTTTGTTCAATACAATGATAAATGAAGAAGATGATACTGATTTTCCACACTTTTATAAATATTATTAATATTCAAAATCATAAAAGGAAAACCAATATTTTGTTTGACATTTTTTCAAAATAGGGTTTTTGATAGATTTTATGAAAATCTTTGAGTTTAGCATGGATTTTGATGAAAATTGAATGTTTGCAATGAATTTTGACTTTAAAAATAGTGTTTTTGTTGCATTTGGATTAAAAGTTAGAGAATTTTATAGATTTTGTTAAAAAACTAGGGTTTTGTTGGCTTTTTAAACTAGGTATTTTATATTTTCATTTATATTGTCTAATTTTTAATCGATTGATTTTTTTTTAATATTTAATCAAGCATTATATCGCTTTAATAAATTTGAAAATGCACCAATTCCCAATTCACCTCCACCTCCACCACCTCCACCACCACCACCTCCACCACCTCCACAGCCATCAATTCAAGAATTAATTTCTGAAAAATTGCAACAATTAAGGGGCATTTCTGAAGTTTATATGAGAGTCCCTCGATTATCTTTGATGTCAAACACAATGAAAGAAATAATTAAAAATATAGAAACCCTCTCCTTGCAACATAATGCCTTTCATTCGTGGTGAGAAGACATGAGAGAATATTATGCATGTGGATTGTCCTATGATGATGTGAAAGATCTTGGAATAACCAAAGCCCAAATAGCCTTTTTATTTGTTAACCCCCACACTGGTTTTCCAGTTAATGTTAATAAAACAAAACTTTGTATAAAATGGTGCACTCATAGAGACATTGTAGAAAACTTTTGGGATCGCGGTGTATGGTTTTTTTTTAAAACCAATCGTAACAACAATTTGATATACCATTTTACTTTATAAAAGTTATATGCCGAAGCTTGTGTTAGGCATCATGTCAATTACTTTTGACATTAGATCTCTTCCTAAGCGTGTTGGTGGAGGTATGCCCTGTGATGTATAGGTAGTTAGAGTAATACCCCACCCATATGTTCCCTCCTCACCTTAAGTTCCTCATGACCTCCAAGATACCATCATCCAGATATGCAGATGCGCCAGCCACGTATCTTATCCTCACAAGCTTATTCACTCTTTGAGTGGTCTTTTGGTTTTACATGCTTCTATAGTAGCTCAGCCACATTCTGGTGATGTTGGTGATGGCTCGAGTGCTGCATCATCCTCGTTAGGTCCACATATTTTTGTACCACATACTTGCTCCATGTGCCACCAAATATTTAAGTCCTTCTTGTAATGTACTGAAGCATCCCTTAGACACTTCCTGATTATGACTTCCATGATGTGGACATTATAGATCGGGACGAGGGGAGTAAAAGGCTATCACCATACAGAAGTCCCTCTCCCCTCGCTAGAGAGGAGGACATTGGAATAGTGACAGGTAAAATTTAAGTTGTGAATTCATAACTTGCATTTGTTTTTAAATGAATATTAATAAGAGATAGTATAATGTACTAATATTTATTTACATGGTCTATTTAACAGTTGATGTCCGAGGAGGAGCTAACACAAGTGATAGATAGCACCCTAAGGGCCATTTCATTTGGCCTCGACACGCACATAGTATATATTTTTGCACTCACTCATTTACATTTATTTATTATATACTTTCTTGTCATTTGAATTGTCATTAATGAAATTATATAATAACTTATATGTTTATCTTATTTTCCTCTTGTAGGAAATACCTTGTGCGAGCGAGGTGCAGCCTTGTCTAGATTATGGAAGTGCAATGTTGGATAAGGGGAAGGTAATTGAACTCAAATTTGATTGAATTAAGAATTTTAAGATCTTATATTGATTATACATATATCGACATAGATTGGTAGTTTCATATGTACTTGTCATTTTTATGTGCAGGGAATTATGAGCTATACGTCCTTGTTGACAAGTGACACAACACCCAAAGCAATACGTATTGGAACACTTGAAGGAGTAGGTGTTGAAGCACCTCAAGGAGGAGGTGTCAAAACACATAAAGGAGATAAAGAAAAAGATCAACCTAAAGAAGTACGTGTTCATTTTATTTTGTGCTTGGTATTTATATACCCTATTATCACACTGTATGCCAACTTTGATCACTTTCATGTTTTGTTCACCTATAGATTGAAATTACAAAAGATGGTTTTGGTCGGCCTCTTTGAGAGGCATATCTCTAACCTCGACCCCTTTGAAGAGATGGATATCGTGTAATCCAAGATTACACCTTAGAGTTCAATTCATAATTTAATGTATATTGATTTTGATGCCAATTTCATTTGATTTAAATTATATAGTATAACTAATCTCAATTGTGGTTTGACTTTTTTCTTGTGCGCCTACCTCAGAGGTAACGAGGTTTTCAAAGAGGGACCCATTTTGATGATCCACCAAGAGTTTAGAATGAGATAGACATTTTGCATGTAAATATTGAATAGATAATTGAGATGGCATATGCCACATATTGTAAAATTTGTTTGAGTTGGCTGCTGATGCCATTTTTGTATATGGACATACACTTGATTATTGGATAATTTGATATATAGAAGTTGACAACGTAAATTTAATTGCTCTCATGTGCATAATTAACTCTTTGAAATTTTAATCGCGAGCAATGGTTAAATATCTTACGCTAATAGCATAAAAAGAAATGGTTACATATGTAGTTTATTCATGATTGGTTTGCATTGGCATGCATCAGACATCTTTTCAAACTCAAAGCATTACTTCACATTGCATAAGTAACAACTAGATGCCGATAGATGAAAAAATTTCAATTACAATATAGTTTTTACAAAGTCAACCTAAGCAGTTATGCAATTACTTCACAATACATAACTAATAATTAAAAATTTATTCATATTATTGATTACATTGCATTGCACATCTTTCAAACTCAAACCATTACTTCACATTGCATAAACATCCACTCCAAGCACCTATCCTTGATGTACCTACCTTTTAGCTCAGTCAAATAAATGTTAGGCACCAATTTCAGTTAGTCTTGTCAGTCTAGGTGCCTATTCTCATCCATCATGCCACTCAAAACATCATTTTAGATCCTCCTAGGCACCATTTTTACCTACTGCTCACTGCTTCATGACTACTAGGCACACTTTCAAAAGCCTCATGTCGCTAACTCACCTTCTAGTTAGGTGCATGTTTTGGCTGATGCTCTATAACAAACCTCTCCTTTTGCCACTTAACATTGATAAAGCATAGACCTAGGCACCCTTTTATGTATGCTTTGATACTACAAATGAATGCCAACTGACTTTTAGGTAACTTTTTCTCACTGTCATCTTTTGTTCAGTCCTATATTTCTACTATATATGCCCTGGAATGCTTCTCAGCGGATTGATAAGTCACTATGACAAGATTAGATAGAAGTGACATACTAGAAAACTATGAAATGTGCAAGTATGAAAATTAAAATAAACAAAGAGTAGAACTTTATCTTTGAAGATACTTTAGTAGGTTGGAAACATGAATACCAATGCTACAAATAGTTTTTTCTTTCACTGCCAAGCAAAACACAGCATGCTAAAACATTCCAACACAATGACAAAGGCATGTCACACATATAATGGAATCATCTTTATATATACACTAACACATGCCTAGACTTTCAAATTAAATTAATTAACCCATGCAAAAACAAAATCACAAGAACTCAAGAGCACACAAATTAGTCACTCACACACAAACTGTAACCAAGCTAGCTTATGAGATTCAAGAAAATAGGTGTAATAAGAAAACCTTCACAGTGATTTAACTTGAAAAGTTGTTTTCGATCCACCAATTCACCAGAGTTTCCATCATTCTTTCCCTTTTCTTCATATTCCATAACAAGATATGGTTCTCTTTTCAACCCCTTTGCTCTACCCCTTTTCGTTTGATTTTGATCTTCTAGGTTCTTATTGTGTATGTTATTACTTGTATTTTCATTATTTTCCAGAGAGGGTGATGGTTCCTTCTTTGATGTAGTTGGCCTCCCTCTTTTAACCCCTTTCTTTCCCATTGCTTTTACTAGCATAGCTTCTGATTCTATAGTCACTATCAGGTTGAACAAGAGGAGCAAGTAAAAAAACATAATTTGCAATCTTTCCTTCCTTTATTTATTTCATTACCCCAGTTACTACTTTCAAATTTGACTAAAACATTATTCAAAATGTAGCGTATATGGTATAGTACAATGTGGCATGAAAATGAAACTCTGCTTCATACAATGTAATAATCTACTTCAATTGGAGTCCAATATAAAATATATTAAAGGAGGACTATATCTAATAAGAACAAGATAGAGATTAATAACTTGGATGAATCACTTGTAACCAAACTCAGTAGCCCAAGGGAAGACTTTCCAACAACCCATAAAAATGTTCTATAATATCATGAAAAAAGTAAAGCATCAGTAAGTCAAAGCAGGGCAATAATTTTGGAGTTTTAAAGCATCAAAAGAACTTTGGGAAAAAATAGCTCAATAAAATACATCTTAAAAATTTGTTGTTTTGTACCATTCAGAAAATAGTAACACTACTTAGCCTAATAATAATGAACTACTTAGCCTTAAATGTGCATTCATAAATTCAAATTGTCTCCTCCGCCAACTTTCATTAAGTCAAAATCATATTTATTTATTTGGTTTTCTTCCATATGGGAGTTGGTTATAGGAGGGATGTGACAATTATCTTATGTGATAATTATGTGGGATTTCTTTTTATAATTATTGTAAGCATAAGGCTTCAAGGATCTTATTATATTGCATGGTAACAAGGCTCTTCATTCTTCTGTGGAGAGACATCATCTACATTTGCAACGGAGGCTTGATGCTTAGGTCTATCTGAACAATGTTTGGAAAAGTGACCAAGCTTATCACACCTAAAGCATTGAATTTTTTCAATTCACAATGAAGGTTTGGACAATGAAGCTCTTTTATTTGGGTTGCAAATCAAACAAACTGAAAAAAGAGACAAGGGGTCAGAAGTTCTAATCTACTTCCTAAGAATTCAAGGGACGGTATTGACTTGGTGAAATGAAACCAAACTTTGTTTCACCATGCAGGAATCGAGCCAACTATGCAAAGCCATTGCAATCTTCGGCGAATTAAAGTTGCAAAGTGGT
>VDFB02271358.1:1061575712-1061631742 GCA_007258455.2 Sequoia sempervirens
GATATGTGTAGGAACTTGTTGGTAAGAGAAGTGTTGAATTAATGGAATTTAATGGTTGTACACCCACCTGGCTGCACTCACACCTTCCACTATTTTTTACATTGAAATGGACTGTGCTGCAATACAGAATGTGCATATTCTCTTGTGTTGTATCCTCCTTGAAGGTTGTAGTGTGTATCATGTGAAACAAGCAGTTGTGTGATAATAGTTAAATCTTTCTCTTAATGCTTCCAATGCCACTCAATCAACAATATATTATTGTACCCATGTAAGCAATTTTAATGTGTGAGAACAGTATATTATTGTATCCATGTGAGGCAATTTTAATAGTGCAGTATTAGTCCTTGTGTTAGAAGTGGAAAGAATTCTAAGTTCTTGTTACCCAGCTGATTATGTGTGGAGTGAAAATTGTCGTCAGTGTGAAAATAGATATGCACAACAGGAAAATGAATGAACTAGTGGTAGTAGTGCAATCATGAACACATTTGATGATATGCTTGTGTTTGACTATTTTCCAAAGGAAGAAAGAAAGATATGTTAGTATTATGTTGGGAAAATTTAAATGCAAAAACATGCTTTTGCCTATTTATTCTGTGAAAAAAAAATTAACTATTCTAGGTTTTAGTAGCATTGCCTCAAAAGATGAATTGGTATGTGGAAGAAATATTCTATTTTAGATAGACTAAATAGGAAGGCAATAGAGAGTTCTTGTGATATGCTTTTAAGTTAGAATGTAACAAAACTTCTTGTGTTGATTTTCATTTTGAATTTTGTTAAGCTAAGGATAAAATGAATCAATATGTAGAAAGTAAGTATACTTTTTCAGTTTATTCATAGATGGAATAAGACCAATGTTAACGCACAATATGTGTCTTAATTAAAAGAAAGTAAATATAAACTCTTGCTCTGCAAGTTGAGACCTTGGCTCAAGCAAAACATATCCTATGCCTTAGGGAGGAAATATATACGTAAAATCTTCCTTCCCATAGAGGAATCTATTGCAAATACCTCCTAGGAAATGAGAGAGAAAAGCAAAGACACTAAGAAAATTTTAGTGGGCTGTAGCTAAATTAAAGGAAAGAGGAAAAAAAAAATGAATGTAACATCCTACTCTGCAACAGTACTTGAACATGCAACAAAACTGTCCATGGAAACCTAGGGGTCAAGATAGAGTACTCCAAAGGAAAAAGATGGAACAGTTGGGTTTATGCAAATAAAAAAATAAAAAATAAACAAATAGATAAATTTTGAGAAGGGAAGGATAGGTAAGGAATGTCGCTAAATCTGAGCCAAAACCCTCTAACATGCCTGGGTCGATGGAGTTTATCCGTGCCTCCCGGGGGTCGATCCCCTTGCTTTCACACAACTCAAAGTAAATGTCAGTCACTCATGGGAATAGATAAATACAATTTTACGAAAGTAAAATGCATGATAGATGAAAATAAATTATTGATATTTTATTTAATTTCTTTTCCCTATCCATCTGCATGGTGGTGCATCACGAGGTTGTTGGGCCGACCTTCCATTCAACCTTAATCGAAGCACTTGCTATCTTTTGCAGAAAACATTGCCCTGGCTCTGCCGCTGCAACACGGGTAAATGTTTAGAGAGTGATACTCAAGGAGAGAAGACAATGTTAGGCACAACAAAGAAAAAAAAACAAGAAAATTATTTCAATCTCCTCTCTGCAAGAAATTTTTTTTCCATGTTATCTCTGCAAATACCAGCCACCGTCTCCTTATTCCTTCCCTGTAGCGCTCAGCATAAGAGGAGGTGTATACTAAGGGTTTTGGGATGTAGAAGGGCATAAAATTAGGTCAGAATAAAATACTATTTAATTGCCCCTCATTTTGAGCGCCTCAAAACCATGCGAAATAAGCGTGTGCCTTTAAAGAAAAATCCGATCCCTTCAAGAAATCGCTTGATTCTCTTTAAAAAGGCTTGAATTGAACTCTAAGTCTCACATGAAAACACATGTATATATCCCTTCAATTAAGGGAAGAGAATATACCTTCATTCTTCAATTAAGGGAAAATAATATATTAAGGGAAGCGAATATACCTTCATTTTCTTAGAAAGGGAATTATAATTATAATAATTTTAAAAATAAGGGAAGGGATTAAATAGTTTAAAATGAGAAAGGAATATATTCATTTAAGATAAGAATATAAGCAAGAATGAAAATTAGGCATTTCTAGAATTTCTTTAGAAATGAAAAATAAAAAAATTATTCCTTCTAAAAGTTTAAGTACAAAAATATATATGAAGAAAATTGTAGTTATCATTTCTATAATTTTAAATTCTTCTTAAAAGTAAATTAATTTTATATAAAAAGTATTTATAATTTTATGTATTTAAAAGAATAAATAAATAATTTAATTAAATAACAGTTAAATGTAAATAAATATATATATAATGAATAATCAAATGGACTCAATCTTTATGGATTTAGAATATTTATGTAACCTTAATAAATATACCAACAATATCAAGATCACTACAATGTATGTAGTTGCTCCACGATAATGAAGACTATTAAAAGATATTTAGATTTAATTTTCACATAAATTTACATACTACTAGACAACCCAACAACTCCATCTCAATCTTCAACAATACTACTAATTTGCAAATATATATATTTTTATATGTAACTAACATACTACAATACATAAGGTAATAGACAATGATCTCATTAGCTAAGAGTAAATGTGGTTATGAGTTTTTTTTTTTTCTTAAAACAATAATATCTACTTATTTTGGATCATCAAAACATACTCTCTTATCTACTTGCCATCTCTTGTGTTCCTCACACAAAATATTCTCTCCCAATACCTATACCTGCAAGGTCTACATGACTTGGCACACACATAAGATCAAAGGTAGTTAGCACATGATTACTAAGACAAGCTATATAAATCAATGATAGTTTTACGATATCAAGAGTAAATGACAAGTCTTATACAAAAATTAGAAGAACAGTCCTAGGGGCTCGACCTAATGCCTCAGGGGCTCATCGCTTGATGGTCTTGCCTATGTATATATTTTACAGAGGCACTGTAGTTCAAAAACTAAGCTACAACCATCTCCCACATGGTTGGATAACAAAGGAAAATAATTACCAGGATTAAAATGATGGCTTAACATCAACTCCAATCACAAACCACAACACCTCTCCTCCAATAATAATAGGAAACAATAGTTTAAGGTTAAGGATTGAGACTAGACCCACACATGGGATTTCTCAAGAACTTCCTAAGGAAACTAAAGTTCACACCAACTCACATTAGAATGATCCCCGAAATAAAATAATGCATGATTCCAAGGTTTGATTCACAACTAGTTTACCACCAATTTGGTTAATGAAGATAATGGACCATTATGGTCCAAATAAGGTTGGTATCCTCACCTTATAATGGGATCATTGCAAAAAAAGTACATAAATATACCATGAACCCCACCTAAGAGAGTAACTCTACTAGGTTTGCAATAAGGAATGACATGATTCTCACCTATATTTTCCTAACCATAAACTCATGTACCATATCACAAAATAAAGATACAATACTATTATCCCAAGCAACATTCCTATAATACTTGATTTAAGAGAAGAGGATAGGACACATTTTAACAACTTGTACTTAGATGTCTAAACACTATCAAACAAAGATTGGAAGAGGCTTACAAGAGGATCTCTCCATCCCCTTCCACCTTCTACTTGCAACAAGTTAAAACAACCAAATTCTATATCATAAGATTTCAATTATCATCCACTTTATGAATCAACTCAAGTCTATAATTAAATTGAAATGTCTTAAACAATAATAGTAGTTTGAAGGAACTCCTTTAGAAGCATTACTTCTATATCATTTCGAGTTGAGCAACAATAGGGTTTGAGGTCTTATAGAGATTCAACCATGAGCATCTTAATGACAACATAACCTGATTGTTAACTTTATCTGGTTATATATAGAGATGAATCATCTATAAAAAAAAATTGTCTAAACCTTACATACACATGATAGATATTTTCAAGATTCATAAAGACACAAATACCATGAAAAGTTAGCAAAAGAGGTTATGCACTAGGGTTTTAATAACTATGCAAACTCTTGCATAACCATGCACACATTTATTCTTTTAAGTTTGTGACATTAAAGTCGGATATTCTAATAACAATTCAATAATAATTTAATAAATTTACACATAAAAACATAATGAATTCAAAATTATATTTCAAACATATACCTACTTCACAAATATTCATTAATATTTTTATTAGATATATTTAATTATTATTTAATAAAGCATTTATTTATTCACTTTAATACATATATAAAGTGATTATATAAATTACTATAAAATATAAACAACAAATTAAATGAATACAAAATGGTCATTAAAAGACTCCTCCCTCTTCTTTAAATAATACTATTAAAATTTACCGTACATTTTTTTTATTACTTTTCATAATTTAAAATCAATAAACTTCCCCCTCCACTTTCAAGAGGAGTAGGATTTTTTTTGTTTTATTTTATCTTTATTCTTAAAAGCTAGAAGGAACATTACATCAAGTGATTTATATTTTAAAAAAGGGACTCCTTAGGGAAACATGGAAACTCATAAGAAAAACCTTAAGCTTTTTTTATTTAATCTATTTTTTTACATTGACTAACATGGTTAAGGAATCTCCTTTATTTGTCTTTGTAAGAATGGCTTTATAAGTGAATATATTCCTATGTAATGAATGAATAGCCATTTTTCTTTAAACTTAGTCCATCTCTTTATTGCTTTTCTTTCACGTAAGGGGGCATTTTATTTGGTTAAGATCACAAAGTACATGTTAAAAATAAACCTTACCTTGCCTTAAATATCTGTGGTGCGGCATTGGGTGTGGGAGGTTTAAATGGTAAGGAGGAATTAAAATGATACCTGGATGTAGGGGAGAGGGGTCTATAGTGGAGCACCCTAACTTCACATTTCTCAAAATCCTAAGTGGAAATTTCAAATCACTCACAATTTTGTACAACAGTTTATTTGGCAACTCATGTGCTTCTATATTTCGTTTTAGGGTCACGTCATCAAATATAATGTCATATCAGCATACTTTTTGTTGAGGTATCCAAAAAGGCCCAAAAAAAAGTGAGACCGATAATGGTGCACTAAGTCATGTTTTATTGGTGCGCTGATGTGGCATCACATGATTTGTCACTTTGTGTACTTTATGAATAAAAAGTGTTTTGTAATTGGATAATAAAGTGCTCCACTATGGGGCCCACTGAGGACTACTTCTATCCCCACTATTGGACCTTGCTCCATTATGGGCCCCTCTCCCCGAGTTGTATTGAAGACCATAAATTGATATTGGATTTTTCTGCGTATGAGACAGGTCACATTCACAGACACATCAGATCTATGCAAAGTTGGAGAAATTGGTTCAGATGAAAGCGGCAGGGTAATTTCCAGATTCAAGACATTTTCTTAATGCTGTGGAGGATGGCGGAAAAGAGTTATTTATCTGCCACTATAGTGAGAAGTTGGCAATTGTATTTGCTTTGTCAAGGGTAACTCTTGGGCAACTATTAAAGTTGTTAAGAACCTTCGAGTATGAACTGATAGCTACGCTGCAACTAAGATTATCTTCAACATTGTTGCAAGAGAAATTGTTCTAAGAGATGTGAACCTTTTCCATCTGAGACTTGAATTGTTAAAAAAGAGAATTTTATGTTCATCTGGCAATTTAAATTTTTTTTTCTGTTTATTTTGTTTTTCCTTGCTTTTGAGATTATTTTTGTGATAATTTTCTTGACAGCATTAATTAGCATTGAATGTATAGCAATTACTGCTGAAGTTGTAAAAGCAATGGTTGCTAGAGCTATTTTCACATCGAGTGAACAGTAGAGATGGGATCATCTTCTTAGGTTAAACTTAATACATTCCTTTTTACAAAAAGATTGTCTTATACAGTAAATATTCTTTCCAATTTTTGTGCCATTATACTGGTTCTTGTACTTTAAAGATCAAATGTTAAAAGACCAAATTGGAGGAGTAAAATGTCAACACCAGCAATGGTGCTGAGAAAGTGAAGCTGCAACGCTAAAACCTAAATGTGCTCATTATTAGTATCTTGGCCATAGTTGTCTTTTTAATAAACATACTTTAAAACTCTCGTCGAAACCTTATTTTAAGGCTGAGGACAATCACAGTAAGATGACTCAAGTCAATAGGACAAATATTTTATCAAATATAGAGATGTCGTATGCATGTCAGTCAATTTGCAATCCACAAACAACGGTTGTTAAAACATTCTATCATAGAAACCCATTCAGCAATATTAAGTCCAAATTTAATGGCTTGGATACACAAGTAAGATCTAGCCACGAACCTATTCCAAAACAGAAAAAGACAAGGCATGGAGACCATGACCAGTAGCTTACCTGAAGATTTTACACAAATTGGGCCACGCGGGTTCAGAATTCTGCAATCTTTGCCAGCCTCCTACCCTGCATTGTTTGACAAAACAACCCAAGAGATGTGAAATCATGGATTGCAACCGTTGCAGAATGTGCACAAAACGGATTTATTGAGGAGGCTTTTAGAAACTTTCAAGCAAATGGAATCGACAGCTATAAATCCTAATTTCCACAACCTTTACCAACATTCACTTTCTTTGTGCCAGAAAAAAATGGGAGATTTGGAATTGGGTGGGGGCATCTATCAAAGGATGGAGATGCATATATTTTTTTTCTTTATTTCTTTTTTAAATCGTCACCACTGCTTTGGTAGATCTATCTGCAAAAATGTGGATGCATGATCAAAACACCTGGACTGTTGCAGCTCTAACACCTCTCCAAGCGTCACTATTTGGTGGAAGTAATGGCAAGTTGGTGGGGAATGTTGCATTTATCATCTTCCACGTACCCTACAAAGCACCAGTTCTTTGGTAGATCTATCTGCAAAAATGTGGATGCATGATCAAAACACTTGGACTGTTGCAGCTCTCACACCTCTCCAAGCGTCACTATTTGGTGGAAGTAATGGCAAGTTGGTGGGGAATGTTGCATTTATCATCTTCCACATACCCTACAAAGCACCTGAGTTGGCCTAATGGTGGAGAACTTGTACTCTTGAAAGAGAGGTCACAAGTTCAAATCCTGCAAGGGGTAAGGTATGTACACCTCATATTGTATGTACACCTCATATTGTGGAGCACGAGTTAGGTGCCTCCCTCAAATTGGGAGTATGAGGAGTCCCATATACTGTAAGCTGTCTGTAGACCCAAAAACAGATCGGCTGGTATCGTGGACTATAAAAGGACATTTCCTTCTTTTTTTTCCATAGTAGCCTCTACTGGTGTGGTTGGTGAAGAATTAACTTTGTCTCAATTATCTACCTATAGGCTTTGTTCAAACTTGTTTGACATAATCATCAAGTGCAAACTTGAAGTTTAATGAATCATTTCCATGAAAAGTGCTAAGATTTGAAATAGGGTTTAACCTTTTTAAGGTGGAAATAATGCTATGATCTAATTTTGACAATAATAACTAAAGAAGGTAGGGACAATAATAAATAAAGAAGGTAGGGAGGAGTTTTCTTTACAATTTCTATTGCAACAACAACCAATCATAAAGGAAATTAATAACTAATGTAAATTAATGTTTCTCTATGACATGTACAATAAATTTTAATAACACTATTTCATATAATATTTGTGATATTAGATACATATCTATTCTCAACTCAAAGTGTGAGGGTCAATAACAAAACTTGCAAATCTTTATTGGCACTATGTGTGATAAGGTTTTTGATCATAAGCTTATATTGCTAAAATCCCATTGATACATTCTATAATATTCTCCCTCATATGAATACATAAATGTATATCGACTGTTATTTTAAATGACTTAACATGGAAATCTGTCAACTTAGCTAATGCATTTAATTAAACACTTTCTTATACCTTATTGTGTTTTATAAATATTCACAATATTAAGATGCATAAGATATTTTTGAACATATTGTAACTTTTAAGTGAAATACATATTATTCTTTCTAATAGCATTCACTTATATAATTACTTCTCGATTAACATATGTTTTATCTTTTTAAACTATGCTTTTGGTTTAACTACAATATAACACATTTAAAATAATCTCACACAATCAATTAAATCCCTTTAACCTCTACTAATCCAACTTGCATAGTAGCATTCCTAATAATAGTTAAATTGTTCCATGAACACTCAAGGAAACCAACTTATATTTTAAGAGTAAAATAATACACCAAAACATCATGAAGTTTTATGTATTTCACACAATAGGGATCTTGAATCACAATGATTTGGATTATAGTTGAATAAATAAATATGAAGAACATAATTTTATTTTTATGAAGCAAAATAAGGTAAGGTTATTACTTACCTCATCCATACGAAGCTTGATCACGCCCTCTTGATTCCCTTATGTTAAGCCTTAAATTATACTCATACATTCTCGAGGAAACCTCCAAAGTTCTAACTATACTGTCAACTCTCCAATCTTCCCTTATGAACTCTCAAAGATTGCCTTTCAATTATCAAAGATTATTACTTGAAAGAAAATGAGGACTTGGTAGAATTCTCCTGTGCACTCAATTGCAATCATTAGTATATCATAGTTACACAGTCAAAGCAAAATGAACTTAATCATATTCCACATGCCATTTACAACATTAAATATAGTCTAGGATCAATAGTAAGTAACCTTTAATGATACATTCCAAGTCATGAGAGGGTATATGAAATGGTAAAAATACACATTTCATTGTTTATATCTGTTGACTAAACATCACAAATTTACGATCACCATTATAACATCACTATTGGAAACTAGATGGTAGGTTAAGAAGAGTTGTTTGCTTTTATTAAGTAATTATACATATTAACTGCCACTAATTGGATTACATATGCATATGAAAGGAAAAAGTAGCATAAGAAATTCTTCAAGAACTAGAATTCATTAGATTTCCTCATGAGAAGAACAACTATCACTACCAAATCAATATTGAATACATCTACTTAATTATCACTTAATAAATACACCCATGATACAGTTAAAGTATTTGCTACTATTGAATAAAATGGTGGGCCTTACCAAAGATTATGTGATTATTGTAGTGATCTGTTTAAACAATTTTGATTTTGACTATTTTGATATCATGGATTCTAGCTTAGGCAAATTGATGTTATCATAGATACAATACACTTCAATGTGTACTTTCATCTTTATCAATATGGGTTTTGTGATGCTATGCAGTTAATTAAATTAATATGATGATTGTGTTATCATTTTTCTACGAACATTTGATGATGTGTTTAAATGGATTTGTGGATACTAGATGTAGTGCAATTGTGATTTATTTGAAATTTGAAATTTCTTATTTTGAAGCTTTATCAATTTGTGATGTTGTTGGCATGTGTAGTAATGTGGAATATGTAGATTGTCATACTCGTGGGGAGTCATTGACGGGTTGTATGGGGGGGAGTAGATGGCTTGGGGATTTATTGTGGAGGTTCCTCAGGGAGGATCTGATGATAATTATTCATGTGATATGGATTCTCATAGGAGAATTTTGGGTACTTGGAATCCTCATCCTTTTTGTGTGAGCCTTGTCTTGTGGGTCAATTTGGCTCCTTTTGTGGGAGTTTGTGTGATGGTTATGCCATGTTAGTTGTACAAATGAGAAACCAAGTGTAAGAGAATAACAATTGGAAAAGAGATTTAACAGATACTTAAAATTATGGGTATGATATGTTGATGACATGATGTGATATATGACTTCTTGCTAATGATAAAGTTTCATTTTGGTAATTTTGACAACCAATTATGGGTATGATATGTTGATGGCATGATGTGATATATGACTTCTTGCTAAGGATAAAGTTTCATTTTGGTACTTTTGACAACCATTCTTGTTGAATAATGGGAGATCTGCCAATAACAATATATAATGAATGTGTTCTAAAATTAACTAGGGTGTGTGATGCAATAATTGCATTAGTACTTGACCTCCTCATAAACTTATTTTGTGAATCTTGTGTTGTGATTTGTGTGGAGTTAGTTGTACTGTATGAGGTTACCACTACCTATGAGGACACATCATGGATGAGGACATTATACCCTTACCTCTTTGAGGACTTCCAGGAGGAAGTCCAACTCTAGGGGGGAGGATGTGAGACCCATCTTTTCTCTACCAAAGATTATGTGATTATTGTAGTGATCTGTTTAAACAATTTTGATTTTAACTATTTTGATATCATGGATTCTAGCTTAGGCAAACTGATGTTATCATAGATACAATACACTTCTACGTGTACTTTCATCCTTATCAATATGGGTTTTGTGATGCTATGCAATTAATGAAATTAATATGATGATTGTGTTATCGTTTTCCTACGAACATTTGATGATGTGTTTAGATGGATTTGTGGATATCGGATGTAGTGCAATTGTGATTTTTTTTTTATTAGAATTGATTTTGTTAATAATATGCTAACTATGCCATGAGGTGAATACATATGATGAATTGTTTAGTTCTTAAAAATATTTCTATATAGTTATCATGTTGCAATCTCATGCTTTTTTTTATTATGATAATGGATTAATGTTGCAATTGAGTATGCAGGTAAACCATGACCAGTGGACTTGGGGAACACCAAGGTGACATATGACATGATGGTTCGTGAAGTGTTATATGTGATATGTTAGTAAGTGTATTTCATTATTTTCTAGTGTCATGCTTAGTGCATGTGGTTGTGGTAGCATTCTAGGCCAAGTTATGGAGTGATTTAAGGTGTTTTGGTTATGTTTAGTGGTATTTTCTTAACCTTATGATAGGGAGGTTGGAGGAATCAATCACTGATTCCTGCTCTAGGTCTTGCTTGCAAGACCTCCTTGGTGTCTTGCTTCACCACCTTAACCTAAGGACCTTCTTCTTGGTTAGGTTCCCCTGGTTCTCTTTTCCAACCCCACTACCATCACAATTCAACCTACCAAATCAGTCTTGGTGCAATGTCTCTAACTCTTCCTTAGCCCTTAATCCACCCTAAAGGCTATTGTACTCCAAACCTTGAACTCAGCTTTGCAGGGGTGTGGAGAGGTTTCTAACAGGATCTTTCCATCCCATTATGGCTCTGAAGGATCCTCCTAACTCCATCTTGTCATCGCTTCCACCAAGCCCTCAATTAGGGTTAAAAAGACTACTAGCCTAGGAGCCCCCAATTAGGTCTTCTTCTCCGAGAAAACAAGGTTGTTCTCCTAAGTTTCCCAAAGAACACAAAATCTTCCCTTAGGGTTCCTAATCCTTATACCCATCCCTCAAATATTTTAGAGGTCTTAACCCTCAGCTGTCTGTACGCAGCCATAACCCTCAATTAGCAAATTAGGCCTTTTTTAAGCCATTTCCTGACCACACAACAGACTGTCATGAGTTTCTCTCACCAAATGAATTGGTGGAGCTTCCTCCTCCATGCTAATCCTTTGCAAGTCATCTAGTTACCCTCTCCACACCATGAGTTGACAGGAAATGATCACCCCTACAAATCAAAGTTCTTTGCACTCCTTGTCTTTCCTAGCCGGACACTTCCTGGCTCGCCTAGGAGAAGACTTCCACAGTGATACCCTGACTTCTAATGACTACTAACCCTACAATATTTACAATCATGGATTCAAGTCACAATTCCCAAGAGGCCGTACGTTATGTACAGTGGGAATGTGACCTAAACCTCCATTTTCTACCAACAAACTGTCAAATCAGCAAATGCAAAAAAACAACTACCTACTATAATGCTTGAAACTGAACTAGAAATCTAAATTGCTACCACACAGGGCTTAATCTATTAGTACACTACATCATGCGTACAATATAGTAACAATTTCAATCCATTAAAGCTCTCTTTAAAGCAAAAATCAAAAAATTCACTCAAACACACTGTTTTCTTCAATTCACAAACTTCAAAGCAAATACAAAAATGCTTCCAACCCTGCTCTCAGGTCGAGGAACACCCTATATAGGTCAACAAAAGTAGTTATGCCTCCCCTTGGTCGGACATGTCAGTTACATTGTGGCAAAGTTGCAAAATGCACCATTTTGCAGCTTTTGCCAATTTCTAGTAAACTAAGTAAAATGAGTTTCTAAACTCATTCACCCTTCCTCAATTTCTATCCTAGAGATGAAACATATCCCTAAGATATCTCCTCTACTCAATGGTCAACATGACCTTCATGGTAACACATCAAAAAAAAAAAATCATCCTAGATTTCCTAATTGCCTAGTGTAACTGCCTAGTGTTTCCTAGGTGCTCTTGCACTATTATCCCCCTCTCTGCACAAACACTAAGGAATGTGAGGAGAGATCAGTGACACATCAATGCCCTGCTTCTTAAACTGAGCTTCATCCACCCATGTAGCCTCTGAGTTTGGTTTGTCCCTCCATTTGATGAGATGTTCCAAGTATTCCTTATGTCGGGTAGACTTCTTCACCCTTGACTCCAAGATTCTCTCTGCTTGTAGCTTATCTTGAGTAGGTAAGGATATGTTGCTCACATCCTTGAAGATATCCATGTTGTTCTGATCCATGTCAGTGACTGTTCCCTTATATCTGATCAGATCAGCTACATTGAACACTAGAGAGATGCTTAAATCTGTAGGTAATTCCACCTTGTAGGCATTATTCCCATATTTGGCTAATACCTTACATGGTCCCACTCTTTTCATCTGAAATTTGGTTGATATCCCCTTCTGTAACCTAGATTTGTTGAGGTGGACCATAACATAGTCTCCTACTGCAAATTGTAGATCCTTTCTAGATAAATCCACCTTCTCTTTCAACTTTTAAGTAGCCTCAGTGACTATCTTCTTCACCTGCTCCTAAATCTCCTTCATGGTATGAGAGAAATCCTCTGCATGACCACTCCTATGCTCTATAGCTCCTAGATCCCTGAGCTCACACACACCTCTTGGGTGCATTCCATACACTATTTCAAAAGGACTCTTCCCTATAGTCTTGTTCACACTATCATTGTATGCATACTCAGCATGTGATATGACCAAGTCCCATGTCTGTCCATACTCTTTGGTTAGGAATCTTAGAAGGTTACCTAACACCCTATTAACCACCTCTGTTTGCCCATCGGTCTGAGGATGGTAAGCTGATCCAAAAGACAGGTTGGTACCTAATCTGCTCCATAGAGTCTTCCAAAAATGACGCATGAACTTCACATCCCTATCTGAGACAATGCTCAAAGGCAATCCATGGATCCTTACAATTTCCTTGAAGAAAAGGTGAGAAATGTAGCTAGCATCATGTGTGGTCTTGCAAGGGATAAAGTGACTCATCTTGCTGAATCTATCTACCACCACATAGACACTATCAAACCCTGTCTTAGTCTTAGGGAGTCCTACAACAAAATCCATGCTAACACACTCCCATGGTCTGTTGGGAATGGGTAGAGGTTGATACAAACCTGCATTACTAGCTCCCCCTTTGGCTTTCATACAAACTACACACTGCTCCACATACCTCCTGACATCCCTTGGCAACTTGGGCCAATAGAAGAACCTTTGCACTAGTTCCATTGTCTTGTTGATGCCAAAATGACCACTAAGACTACCATTGTGCTTTTCTTGGATAAGATTCTCTCTCATAGAACCTTTTGGCACACACAACCGATTTCCTTTGAAAAAAAGTCCACTCTGCAATGTATACTCTGAGAACTGACTATGAAAATGATTCTCAAAATCAAAACATACCTTAGATGCCTCCGAGAAGTCTTCATCTTCACCATAGAGATCCTTGAAACTCTCTATTCCAATGCTCTTTATCTGTATCTCCTGCACTGTCAGCAATCTTCTACTTAGTGCATCTGCCACCTTGTTCAACTGTCCCTTCTTGTGCCTGATGGTGAAAGTGAAAGCTTGAAGATGCTCCATCCACTTTAAATGTCTATTGCTCAACTTCTCTTGAGTGTTGATGTAGCTAAGTGCTTGATTGTCAGTAAACACTACAAACTCTTTAGGTAGGAGATAATGCCTCCACTTCCTAAGTGACTGTACTAGAGCATATAGTTCTAGTTCATAGGTAGAATACTTTTTCTTAGCTTCATTAAGCTTTTCACTAAAGAAAGCTATAGGCCTGCCTTCTTGGCTTAGCACTCCTCCTACTACAATTCCACTAGCATCACATTCCATAGTAAACAACTTGTCAAAACTAGGTAATAAAAGAATAGGTTGATTTGCCACTTCTTGTTTTACTTTCTCAAAACCTTTCTCAGCTTCTTGAGTTCACTTAAACTTAGTCTTTAAGCCACCTTTGATTGTATCTAGGACTGGTGCACATATGCCACTAAAGTTTCTTATAAACTTCCTATAAAATTGAGCCAATCCATGAAAAATTCTTACCTCTGTCCCGGTGGTTGGTGTAGGCCAGTTTAGGATAACTTCCACCTTGCTTGGATCCATATTCAATGATCCTTGGGATACTACAAACCCCAAATACACAAGCTCTTGTTTGAAGAACTCACACTTTTCTAGGTTGATGGCTAACCTCTCCTCCTGCAACCTTTTAAGAACCAACTCCACATGCTTTAGATGTTCTTCTACTGTCTTGCTAAAGATGAGTATGTCATCTAGATACACCACCACAAATAACCCTGTGAAATCCTTTAGCACTTCATTCATGAGCCTCATGAATGTGCTAGGGGCATTTGAGAGACCAAATGGCATCACTCTCCACTCATACAACCCATCAGTTGTCTTAAAGGTTGTCTTCCACTCATCTCCATCCTTGATTCTGATTTGATGGTATCCGCGTTCTTGAGATCCAACTTGGTAAAATACTGAGCTCCTCCAAGACAATCCATCAAATCTTCAATCCTAGGAATAGGGAACCTATATCTGATTGTAATTCTATTGATAGCCCTAGAATCAGTGCATAACCTCCACTTACCACCTTTCTTGGTTGCTAAGACCACTGGTACTGCACACGGACTGATGCTCTTCCTAATTAGTCCTTGGTCTAACAACTCCTGCACTTGTCTAGCTACCTCTAGGTTCTGATCCGGTGTAAGCTTGTAAGCTGCTTTGTTTGGCAATGAAGCTCCTAGTATGAAGTCAATCTGATGGCTAATGGCTCTCTTTGGAGGTAAGGTTGCTGGTGCACCATCACTCACTATGTCCTTATACTTCTCAAGCAACTTCTGGACTGTCCCGGGTATGACTGTTTTCTTTGCTTTGTCTTCTTCCTTGGGTTGCACCATAACCACATATCCTTCACCTCCTTGATGTAGAGTGTTAAGGAAATCCTTGCCACTGCTTAACAAGACACTAGGGGTCTTTGACTGTCCTTCTTCCTCATCTGACAGTGACTGCAACTTGAATGTCTTTCCATCCTTTTTGAATGAGATAGTATTTTCCTTTCCATCATAGATGGCACCTCTGTCATACTGCCATGGTCTGCCCAATAGAAGATGGCATGCATCCATGGGTAACACATCATAAATCAACTTATACTTGTACCCTCCAATGGAGAACTCCACCGTTGTTTGCTCATTGACAAGAACACTCTGTCCTTTGTTCAACCATGTCACCTTGTAGGGATTAGTGTGGGGTATTTTCTCTAATTTCAACTTCCTTACTACCTCCTTAGAGATGATGTTATCAGTTGAACCAGAATCCACAATAACCTTGCATACTTTCCCAAGTATTTTGCATCTCACTCTAAAGAAGGCTCTTCTTTGCTTTGGCTCTTCCTTGACTGGTTGTCTAATCAAAACTCTTCTAAACATCAGATTCTTCCCCGCTTCTGATTCAATGTGACTAACCTCTAGTGATTCGGTACTCATGGTGTCCTCTTGTGCATATGCCACTCTCTTCTCAGTATTTGATGAAGATGCTTTCTCTGGGCACCTATAAGCTGGATGTCCTACTTGACCACAACTATAACATTTCATAGTGGCAAAGTATGAGTTACTTCTACCTGCTACTCTTCCTCTATTTGAACCTCCTTGAGGTCCTCTACCTCTTCCATAGCCTCCTCTAGAAGTTGTTTCACCTCCATGCTCTGTGAGTTTAGACTCTCCCTGATTTCTTTGTTTAGTCCCTCTTCCTTGGTATCCACCTCTATGTCCTCTTTGATCTCTTCCTTTTCCTCTGCTCTTAGAAGCCTGTTCTTGTTTCCTCTTACTCCTCTCTTCAATCTTTATAGCCAATTGATAGCATTGGTGCACTGTTTTGGGACTTAGAAGAGTCATCTCCTCTTGAATGTTCCACTTCAAACCATTAAGATACCTAGCCACCTTGAGACTTTCATCCTCTGTAACATTAGACCTCATACAAAGTTTTTGAAACTCCTTAGTATAAGAGTTCACATCTTGGTCTCTTTGCCTCAAGCTCTGTCTTTTCTTGTGCAACTGAATTTCATAATCATCAGGCATGTATGCTTCTCTTACTTTGGCAACCATTCCCTTCCAAGTAGAGATAGGCTGCTTGCCTTCTTTCTCCCTCTCTGTTTGAATGAACTTCCACCATGTCAAGGCATAACCTATTAACCTTGACTTTTCCACCTTCACCCTCTGTGCTTCAGTGACTCCATCACATTCAAAATGGTTTTCCATTCCCTCTATCCAATCCATGACTAGATCAATTTCCATTTTTCCACTAAACAGTGGTATGCCTTCAAGTGCTTTTCTACTCAAAGCCTTCAATGCTTTCAAGAAAGGCTCTTCTTTCAAAATAGGGTCAGGTTCAGGGATCTTGTCTTCCTCTGCAACCTCTTCTTTCTTTGGTACCCTTCCTTTGAACTGCACATCATTCAATGCTTGCTCAAGTTGGTCTATTCTTTCCCTCAATAGCCTATTGTCTTCCTCCTGTCCTTCGACCATCTTGGCTAATTCTGAATTTGTCACCATGATGGTAGAACCACTAGACTCAATCTCAAACATACAATAGTCAAACCCAAATCTTTTGCTTGCTCTGATACCAATTTGATAGGGAGGTTGGAGGAATCAATCACTGATTCCTGCTCTAGGTCTTGCTTGCAAGACCTCCTTGGTGTCTTGCGTCACCACCTTAACCTATAGGACCTTCTTCTTGGTTAGGTTCCCCTGGTTCTCTTTGCCAACCCCACTACCATCACAATTCAACCTACCAAGTCAGTCTTGGTGCAATGTCTCTAACTCTTCCTTAGCCCTTAATCCACCCTAAAGGCTATTCTACTCCAAACCTTGAACTCAGCTTTGCAGGGGTGTGGAGAGGTTTCTAACATGATCTTTCCATCCCATTATGGCTCTGAAGGATCCTCCTAACTCCATCTTGTCATCGCTTCCACCAAACCCTCAATTAGGGTTAAAAAGACTACTAGCCTAGGAGCCCCCAATTAGGTCTTCTTCTCCGAGAAAACAAGGTTGTTCTCCTAAGTTTCCCAAAGAACACAGAATCTTCCCTTAGGGTTCCCGATCCTTATGCCCATCCCTCAAAGATTTTAGAGGTCTTAACCCTCAGCTATCCGTACGCAACCATAACCCTCAATTAGCAAATTAGGCCTTTTTTAAACCATTTCCTGACCACACAACAGGCTGTCATGAGTTTCTCTCACCAAATGAATTGGTGGAGCTTCCTCCTCCATGCTAAGCCTTTTCAAGGCATCTGGTTACCCTCTCCACACCGTGAGTTGATAGGAAATGATCACCCCTGCAAATCAAAGTTCTTTGCACTCCTTGTCTTTCCTAGCCGGACACTTCCTGGCTCGCCTAGGAGAAGACTTCCACAGTGATACCATGACTTCTAATGACTCCTAACCCTACCATATTTACAATTATGGAGTTAAGTCACAATTCCCAAGAGGCCGTACGTTATGTACAGTGGGAATGTGACCTAAACCTCCATTTTCTACCAACAAACTGTCAAATCAGCAAATGCAAAAAAACAACTACCTACTATAATGCTTGAAACTGAACTAGAAATCTAAATTGCTACCACACAGGGCTTAATCTATCAATACACTACATCCTACGTACAATACAATAACAATTTCAATCCATTAAAGCTCTCTTCAAAGCAAAAATCAGAAAATTCACTCAAACACACTGTTTTCTTCAATTCACAAACTTCAAAGCAAATACAAAAATGCTTCCAACCCTGCTCTCAGGTCGAGGCACACCCTATATAGGTCAACAAAAGTAGTTATGCCTCCCCTTGGTCGGACATGTCAGTTACATTGTGGCAAAGTTGCAAAATGCACCATTTTGCAGCTTTTGCCAATTTCTATTAAACTAAGTAAAATGAGTTTTTAAACTCATTCACCCTTCCTCAATTTCTATCCTAGAGATGAAACATATCCCTAAGCTATCTCCTCTACTCAATGGTCAACATGATCTTCATGGTAACACATCAAAAACAAAAATTCATCCTAGATTTCCTCATTGCCTAGTGTAACTGCCTAGTGTTTCCTAGGTGCTCGTGCACCACCTTAGGTCATAAGGGTAAGCCTTAGGGATAAATTTATGAGTTTAAAAATCAATTTTAAAGTCTTTAGACCCCTTTTTGAAAACACTTTTTACTAATGGCGAAATTCAAGGAGTAGGTGTGATCCAAAAGCCTTGTCACCAAAGAGGATGGGGTGGTTAACTAAGGAGGCAACACATGTCACTCACACAACTGATCATGGGTGACTAAGGTTCTTAAGAGAGTTTTATTTTAAAAATTTTACCATAGCATGGGGGGGATTCTTATGTTTTTGTTTCTTTCCATGTTGGTTGTGGGCTGTCAAAAGAGAGGAGAAGAAAGGAGTAGCAGAAGGGTGTTGCTCTATGTGAATTCCATTGCAAATTTGAAGGTTTTCTCAGGTTGGTTTTCTGCCCCTTTATGGAGTAAATTCTATGAAATATGTATGTATGTTTGTACTGGAAAATGTGTCTTTGTGACTGTCTAGTATAGGGGTTATCTGTTTTGCTAAAGGGATCTTCATGTCTTCATGGTGGTTCATTTTGTGAGGGGTTTGAGAGGGAGAGATGTCCATGGGAGGGGAGTTGACATGCGGGTATGAGTACCCTGGTAATTTGGTAATATGCTTGAGTTGTGTGGAATTGGCTACTAATATGTTTAATTGAGGGGTGAAAGTGAATGGGTGAGGAATGAAGGGTGGAAATGGGAGTATGGAGGTTGTTGTGATATGTGATAAGGAATTTGATGGCTGCAAATGTTTAATTTTGTGCTCCTCTCCCCTATAGATGTCCCCTCTCCCCCTAATGTGGGATCATGAAGGTGAGTCTTGAGTTTGTGTGTAGTATTATGTTGTAAAACTGTGTTGTGGCTCTTGAGTAGAGTAATCTGTTTTATGTGATTGTCATTTTGTATCAATGTTGTTGTAGCTCATGTTATGTCATGATAAAAGAGGAAAAGAAAAAAAAAAAGATTCTAGTGTAGTCTATTCACCTTGGTTTCCCTAGCTTGGGGGTGGGTTTCCCTAGCTTGGGGGTGGGTTTCCCTAGCTTGGGGGTGGGTTGTATTCAACCCTATGGCTAGGAGGTGAGCTCCCACTGGTCAGAAAATGGTGTTTGTGTTATGTGCAGGAAAGTGCTTGCTAAAGTAGTGCTGTCATAGAGAAGAAAAAGGGCATTTCTCACCTGTCACACTGTTATTCTCCCAGAAAAAAAATTGGGCCTAGTTGCAATATAACTAGGCTAGAGTACTTGAATTTGAGTCTCAGGAACTATAGAAAATAAGCGCTACAATGAAGTTTGTGATGAATGTATTAATGTTCTCCTCAATTATTATCCTTTTAACAAATATTGTATTGTAAAGAAGCATGTACCTGCAAACAATAAATGAGACGTGCTAGCCATGGGAAATATGTTTTCAATGTTCGGAATTTTAAAATAGTGGATACAATAATTTTCTTTGAGTACTCTAAGTAAAACTAGAAATTGATTAATGTGTTAGCTATGAAAAAAAAATAGAACTGCAATACTGGAAGAGTAAAATGGATTGTTACAGCAAAATTATTTATGTGAAATAAAAGAAAAATTTTAGGGAAAAATTTTAGCAAAAGGGTTTTAAAGAAAATCTAAATATATATTTGTTGTTGTATATTTGTTACAATCAGCCTTTGGTAAATTTTCTACTTCTTTTAGCAATTTTTATCTGGCTTGTCTTCCTTGTAACCTGCATTATTTCAATACAAAAATAAAGTAAAATAAAATCTTCTTATGCAAACTTAATCTAGTAGGAAAAGCAATAGGAAATAATATACCAGTGGCTTGAATCTCGTTGATAATAAAATGAGCTATTAATGTAGCATATAGATTTTACATATAGTTGAAAACCTCTCTTTGGAATTGTTGCATAAAATTTAAAATACTCTATAACAAAGTAGACATTGATTGCTATGTTAAATGGATTGCTATGTTAAATAGATCTATATTGTTTTGGGTGCATTCTCCTACACAACTGCTTAGTTCGGGAAAGAGTGGAAATGAGTCTAAGTGCAAATAATAGTAATAATAAAAGAAAAGAAAAATTTCCTTTACAACTCAGGAAAGATGGAAAATGCCTCTCATGACCGCCCCAACTGTGCCTGCTTTAGTTAGGCTAGATTGAGTCAGGTTATTAAATAAATAATAAATAAAGAGAAATCCTTAAAAAAAGGATAATTTCTCATTAAAAAAAAAAACTAAACAAGATGTGGGAGGGGCGTAGATCTCCCTCACTCAGTCGCACCCTCAAAAAAGTGATATCCTTCCTTTTCTCCCTGGTCTGGCGAACTTCGCCTTGGCAATATGTCTCGCCCAGGGTTAGAACAATAGCCCAGATCCCTTCTCCTCCATTGGCGAGCTGCAGCCTGAACACAAGGTTTCGACGAGGGTTTTAGAGTATGCTAATTTAAATGAAAACAGCAGCTAATATTCTAATAATGAGCACATTTAGGTTTTAACATTTTTGGCTTCTACAGGTTTGCACGCCCTTAAAAGAATCGCAAAGATTGAAAAGAAAGCAGCAATTTTTTTTAAAAATGAAACAAACAATGCTTAGGGGAACGCCATCTGCCGGTGGAATTTGATACTTCTGGAGCTTAAAGTTGCAATAGTCTTCCCTTCACATGCTATTTTTTTGTGCCCTTGAATTCTTCACCAGTTGTTGTCTTGTCGTGGCCTTCATACCTTCACAAATAAGCACTACCAGGGCAAAAGATAGATTGCATTCTAGGGTTCCATCGTTATTTCCTTTTGTAATATTTTTTTTTCTCCACTTGTGACTAGCTAGCTAGGTTGTCTTTTAAAATGGATGCAAAATAAATTTAATTAGAACTTGTAGAAATCCTTGCAGTCAACCATTTCAATTTGCACAATAGTTTTAAAGAAAATTTTATATAAAAAAAGTTACTATATGTGTAATTATTGAGTAAATATAGCAATTAATATTGACATAATTATTTGGAAATCAAAATCATAAAAACAATATTATTAAATTAAAAATTACCATTAGAATTATTAATATTGTAATTAATAACATTAAATCTCATGAGCATTGGAGCTAGAATTATTTCAATATTATCAAAGCATTAACTTTTAGTGTTGTTACAATAATCAAGTAGTTATTTCCATCGAATGATATAATGAAGTCAATAAATATGGGCAACACAATCCGTCACCAAAAAAAAAGCACAAAAGAAAACTCATTTTAGAAAAAAACAACATCAACACTATCACAAAAGCAAACTCATTTTAGAAAAAGAACGTCAACACAATCACAAAAGCAAACTCATTTTAGAAATAAATAAATAAATAAGCAATAAACATTTAAAAAAAACAAAATAAATAAAATCACTATATATATATAAAAGACAATAAAATAAAAATCAATAATCAATAGAATTACTGTAATTTTTGTTTTAGTGCATAATGTTTTTTTAAATTAAATTTTGAAGTCAAAGTAATAATAATAATAAATAAATCTCGACATATTTTATATAGATTATGTTGAAGATATATATACTAGTACTATTAATATGGGGAAAATATTATGGGTGATTTATTTATCACTGATGATAGTAATGTGGGTGACTTTTGGCCAAGCATAAAAATTCAGTTGCAACAACAAAAGATAGGTTTTGGATAAAGCAAAAAAACTATACTCTTTGAAATCCATTTTGGCCCCTATCCCGGAAGGTAGCTTTCAACAACATAGTTTATTCCTTAGCAACTATCTACCCCCTAGCAGTATCTACTTTGAGGTGCTCTAGTCTACTTAGGTGTTGTTGTTCTACTAAATAAAGAGGATAATCTTTACACAAATATCGACGGAAATGTAATTTAGTCTACTTAATTCCTCTACTTAAATGATTTCAAAAAAATTATTTATGATGATCTATTCAATGCTTTATCCACTCAATTCATACACATTTCACATGATACTTTCAACAAAATTTAGTATTCTTCAAAATGAATTAAATAAGTAACAAAAGAAGGTATGTCACAAGTATGTGTATGTACGTACACAAAGGTTTATGTACATACACATATATGTGCCAACTTAAGTTATAAATTTGTGCATACATTCTAAAATTAAAACCATTAAATAAAAAATTGTTTTCATTCAAATAATGCTACAAATTGTCATATTCTTTGATAGTAATACAAGATGTAAATTCGTCCTTTTCAAAGAAATAAGAATAAAACAGTTTTCACATACTGATGTGTTTTTTGTATCAAAACAATGTTGTTTGTATCAAAACAATGTTATTTGTATCAAAACAAATGTTGTTTGTTGTAAAAAAATGTTATTTGAAAAAGTTTACAAGTTATTGTGTCAATATGTCTCACTAACAGTTTCAGGTTATCTAGTATATCATGTAAACAGTCAATGTTCTATCATTCTGGTTGTAAAAAATATGAACAGTACTAGTGTTCTTTTGTGCAATAAAAGGATCAATCAACAAGCTTGTCATTGCCAATAACATGCAAGTTGGAATATTCATATTACTGTTTCAAGTTAGAAGAGACCCAAGTTTTTATTGGTGATAGTTATTGATATAAATTCAAGCTA
This sequence comes from Sequoia sempervirens, assembly GCA_007258455.2. Lineage (NCBI taxonomy): Eukaryota > Viridiplantae > Streptophyta > Pinopsida > Cupressales > Cupressaceae > Sequoia > Sequoia sempervirens. The sequence goes on from VDFB02271358.1 coordinate 1,061,598,788, forward strand.
CTATCATTCTAAGAACGACTGACAGTCAGATGACTATTTTGATTTCATCACAAACAATATCATTAGCTAAACCTTAAATAAATGTCATTTATAAGCTTACAATGTTCGATGGTTAGTTGATAAAACTCATTCATAGTAATCATTCTAAGAATGATATATGCATACAAAATAGATTGGTATAAACATCATATGCAAGCATCGCATGTATGTATAAACTGTAAATCAATATCCAAATGATATACTGTGAGCATAAAATGAAATACTATAAATAAAAAAATGGAATTGTTGAGATGGATGATTAATTCCATATACAAATGGTTTACTGCAAATCAATCTTAAGGATCAATTCCCACAAAATGAAATTAAAATTGAATGAAATAATCATTTGACCATTGTTCTTGGTGAATGAGGTGACATGCTTAAAATAAAAGCAAAATTTATACATCATTCTATGAACAATTGTTGAATCCTTTGCATCATTTGGCGTGACTTACCCGCTCAGCCTAGCTGGCAGGAAGATCATTAAATAGTGAATAATAATATAGAAATATAATTGATCCCTTAGAGAAAGTCAATAAATGATTTAAATGTCGTTTAAATGAAACAATGTAAATAGCTATTGGATTAATCTAATTAACTATAAAATGGTTAAATAAACTTACATGCAAGCGATATTGACTTGAGGAGATAACAATAAAGTAAATAGAGTTTAACAAGACTCGGTTATCATGTCAATAGAGGATTATGCACAAAATTGGTGCATGCAAAAGGATCAACCGATAATTTTTCTAAGGGAATGATCCTCAACCCCAAACAGTCTGGTACTAAAACAAATAAGTTTGCATTACTTGGGAATCTAATGTTTGTCATTAACTCAAATGAATTTGATAGAATAGAAGGGAAAAATGTAACTTTCAAATAGTTTGCACTAAAAATCATGAATATACAACATCAAGTATCGTTTTCTACCCCAAATTGTGGCTTTTCCTCAATGTTTCTTTCTCTTCCCAGAGGTGTTGATTCACTTGCTTCCTCTTCTCTTTGATGCCATTGCTCATTTTTCTTCCAGTGATTCCTTCTCCAAAATGGAAACCTCATTTTCCCATTATGGGAGTTGTTTCATTCCATAATTGACATTAATTTTTAGCCACCCCACACTGTAATTTAAATATTTTCCTTAAATTCAAATGCAGGCCGTGACTTTACAAGATATTCCTTATGATATTATTTGAATTCAATCAATATGATTGTGATAATTTTCAATTTCATATTATTATTTTTTTATAAGGAATATGTATGTATGTATATATTTATATATATGTATGCATATATATATATATATATGTATACATATATATGTATTTATATATACATACATATATATATATATATATATATATATATATATATATATATATATATATATATATATATATATATATATATATATATATATATATGTGCACACACACATATATATAGAATAAACTTTTATTTTATTCGAATAACAGTTTTTAAATGAAGTGATTTCATTATCCTTCAAGCATGACATTTAAATACATTCATATATGTTAAATCATGCTATCATTTTCTTTTCAAATCTTTGAAAATACAAGATTGAAATAGACAATTCAATAGCAAATCACATGTATATCATTCCACAAGCCTAATTTTTCAATCATTGAATTATTTTGAATCATATTAATATGATATCCTATATGAAATTTCAAATGTAGACATCATGTTGTTTTGTGGTGTGTGCACCCAGATTCCATCAAGCTTACCATTCAATCTGGCTAAATGATCCTACCTCAACCATGTTCTTGTCCTTCAACCTATTTTCCTACATTTCCACACACTTGTACTTATATAGTTCATCAGTAACGTTCAATCATGATAAAGTATAAGGTAGTTCAAAAGATCGCATGGTCAAAAGACAGTCAACTTCTTTCAAACATTTCAAAAATATCAAAATTTTTATTCAACATATTGAATTTCCTCAATAATTCAATTTATCATATTATAATTTAAATGCAATAAAAATTGGGTTATGACATCCTTCCCCTCTTCAAAGAGACATTGTCTCGATGTCTATTGAATCAAAATTTAATCATATATGTCTATTTCAACATCATATCATATTGTTTCCAAGACAAAACATTATAATATTCAATCCAAAATTTTCAAACAAAATTATCAAAAGTATTTTTCTAAGAAATAAAATGTTGGAAGGAGTGTTATGTTTCTTCTGAATCCTCCCAAGTAGCATTTTCTTCTGAATACTGGTCCCATTGGACCTTAAATTGAGCAATGTCTTTGCTCTACAACTTAATGTTGTGTCTATCCAGAATTATAATGGGCTCCACTAGTACCACTCCTGAGTCCTGCACCTACAAGCATTTCCAATTGAGTATATGAGCTACATCAAGATTATATGGCTTAAGCAAAGAAACATGAAACACAAATTATGAAGTCAAGCCAAAGAAGGTGGTAGAGCAAGTCTATAAGCAACTAGGTTGATCACTTTGAAGGAATCAAACAAACCCACATATCTTAGGGCTAAATTGGAAGTCTTTCCAAAGGAAATGAACTTTTATGGGGCCTGACTCTTAAGAAAACTTTATCCCCTGCCACAAACTATCTAAGAATTCTATTTTTTTTAGCATAACTCTTCTATCAATTTACCGCCTTCTTCAATCTGCCCTTAATAACTCTCATTTGTTCTTCCATCTCCTTAAGTATTTTAGGTCCTACTACATGATCTTGTCTTCCAATCTATCCCAATTGATGGGTGTACGACACTTCTTCCCATAAAGAGCTTCAAACAGTGACATACCTAGAGATGTGTGATAAGAGTCATTGTAAGCAAACTCTACCAACAATAAGTATTCTTCCCACTTATATTGTTGGCCCATGTACATTCAGAGGAGGTTTTCGATTACCTGATTCACCCTCCCTATCTATCTATCAGTCTGAGGATGATAAGTCGAGTTGAAGTTTAACTTGGTTCCCAATGTGACATTCAAGGTCATCCAAACTCTTGAGGTCATCTAGGTGTCTCTATCGAAAATGATAGTCTCTGGCACTCCATGTAAATGGAAGATCTCTTGGAAAAATTTCTTGGCCAAGGTCAATGATCCATCCTTAAGGTTTCCTAGGATGAAGTGTGCCACCTCGATCAACTTATCGATCACAACCAAGATAACATCATGTTAATTCTTGTTCAAAGGTAACCCCTATACGAAGTCCATATTGATCACCTTCCATTTATACTCAAGTATGTTGTGAGGATACAATAGCCCCACTAGATGTGCATGCTCAGCTTTGAATCGCTAACACTCTAAGCATCTGGCTACATACTCCACTACACTCTTCTTGATTTTAGGCCATAAGTATAGAATTTTCAATTCTGCGACCATCTTGGATACTCCGGGGTGTCCTGAATAAGATGCATTATGAACCTCTTCTAGAACCAATTTCCTTAGCTCTCTAGAGTCTGGAATGTACATTCTTCTCTAATATCTCAAAATTCCATCTAGTTCGATCTCATAACCATCGAACCAATGATCTGATGGATTCTCTACTAGGGTGCTCTTCACTCTTTCGTAGTGCCCATCCCCTTGCAAATGTTGTATAACCTATTGTCTCAAATTAGACCTTGTCGAGATCATGGCTGCCAAATTTCTTTGTCTACTAAGAGCATCAACCTCTCTATTCTCATTTCCCTTTATATACTCAATTTCGAAGTCATACTCACTAAGGAATCCCAACCACCTTCTATGTCGCACATTGAGGTTTGGTTGAGTAAAAATGTATCTCAATCCCAAGTAGTCTGTCTTGAGCTCAAATGGCTTCCCTAAGAGATGATGCCTCCACATCTACAAGGCATGAACTATTGTAACCAACTCTAAATCATATGGTGTGCAATTTACCTCGTGTTGTTTAAGCTTCCTTGATTGATACGCTACCACTTGTCCATCATACATTAGTACTGCTCCCAATCCTTCTCCTAAAGCATATGTGATTACAATGATTCTTCCATTAGGATCAGGGATGGTTAGTATTGGTGTTGTTGTGAGCCTCTCCTTCAGGAGATGGAGTTCCTATTCACATTTCTCAGTCCATTCAAATTGTGTTCCCTTTCTTTGGAGTGACATAATTGGAGATGCAATTTGGGAGAACCCTTGCATAAAATTTCTATAATATCCTGCAAGGCCCATGAAGCTACGAACTTCTAAGACATTCTAAGGCACTGACCATTCCATGATCACCTTGATCTTTTTAGGGTCTACAGAGAATCCTTCAGTTGAAATAATATGACCTAGATAGTGCACCCTATCTTGATAAAATGAGAATTCAGATAGCTTCCTAAAGAGTTTCTTCTCTCATAGTTGTTGTAAAACTATCCTCAAGTTCCTATCATGCTCTTAAACAAAATTTGAGTATACTAGGATGTTGTCAATGAAAATAATTTTTTTTTATCCAAACAGTCTTTGAACACACTATTCATGAGATTCATGAAGGTTGTAGGTGCATTGGTCAAACCAAAAGGTACCACAGTGAACTCATAATGTCCATACCAAGTTTGAAATGCAGTCTTCAGAATATATTCTTCCTTTATTCTCAATTGATGGTATCCCGACCTAAGATTGATTTTGGAGAACACTATCACTTCCTTCATCTAGTCAAACAACTCATCGATCCTTGGGAGTGGGTATTGATTCTTGATAGTTGCCTTGTTCAACATCCAATAGTCTATACACAAACACAATGTTCCATCCTTCCTTTTTACAAAGATAACTGGTGCTCCCCAAGGAGACACACTGGGTCTTATGATCCCTTTGTTCAACAATTCCATTAACTAGGCCTTCAACTCATAGATTTCAGTGGTAGTCATCTGATATGGTGCTTTGGATTGAGGCTCAACTCCTAGTACAATGTCAATAGAGAATTCAAATTCCTATTTTGGAGGTAACTCTGTGAGTTCATCAGGGAATACATCTCGAAACTCCTTGAGAATAGGGTAGTCATCTAAATATGGTTCCTTGTTGTCAGGATTACTGATACATGCACAACATAAATAACACATCCTTCCAACGAGCCTTTTTGAGTTACATAGTAGAGATCTGTCTAAGTTCTAAGTGTCTTGCATCCAATAAATCTTGATTGAGTTTCCATAATCATCTAGGCAAATAACTACCTTATCCTCATAGTTCACTATAGACTTATGCTCGGTTAACCAATTTATTCCCAAAATTACATCATATGAGCCTAAGGGTGCCACATATAGGTTGACTTGGGTCTAGAAGGTTGGATGTTCTAACTCATTGCAAAAGAGACATGTACCTAACCTCTGCTCTACTCGGTTTCCATACTAGATTTTCCATGAATTTTCCATGTATTCAGGTCCAATAGGTATCTTATATATTACTCTAGGGTCTATGAAACATTCAGTAGCTCTGATATCAATTAAAATATAGATAGTTAAGCCATAGAGCTTACCTGTCAAATGTATTGGTGAATCCTAATACTCTGCCTACTTATTATCCATTGCAGCATGCATATGATGATGCTGAGACTGCTAATAGTTTACTTCCCTTTGCAACTTCGATCGTTATAGAAAATTAAAGGCATAATAATTTCCTCTACAAGTATAGCACTCGTCATGAGGCCCTTTGTGACCTCCTAGCTTGTCCTCTCTAAAGCCCTTCTTCTTTTGGTTGTCTTTTCTTTTATTATTTTCCTTCTTGCTCTTTCCACTGATATCACCTTAACCTTTCTCCTATGACTCACTTCTCTTGAGATTACGAATTTGTTGATTCTTATCTCCTTTATGAAACTTCTTGTTCCCAAACCACGACATAGGATTTGAATTATTATGGTAATTGGATAACTACTACAATTTCTACTTCTATTTGGTGGCCTTCAAGAAGACTTCATTCATGGTGAGAGGATCATGCATGTCCACTTCTGCTCCAATGTGAGGTCTAAGTCCTAATATGAAATTTCAGATACAAAAATGTTTGTCTCTGTAATACTAGGGCACATACTTCAGTAGGTTGGTGAACTTTTCCCAGTATTGGGTCACAATCATGCTTCCTTGAGTTAGGTTTTGAATTTTGTCACCTTCTTGTCGAAAAATAATTGTGGTAACCATCTCTTCCTAAAAGATTAGAGGAAGAGTTCCCAAGTAATCTTAGTAGGCTAAAGGTTCCTTTCAGTTTGTTCATTATCCCACCAAGTAGTTGTTGAACTCTCGAAAGTTGATACATAGCCCATGCCACTTTAGTCTAGTTGGATAGGTTACAGAGTCCAAAGTATTTCTCAATCTCAATGATCCATGCCTCAAATCCTGCTTTGATGGCTTTACCATCAAACATAGGTGGTGCTACTCTTTTGAGATCCTTTCCTACTTCTTCCTCAATTCAACCTCGAGGGCCTCCTCCTAGATTGCCTTCTCCCTGATTGACTTTTGTATTCCTCTAAACTCGGTCCTCGCATGCCACTTAGACCTCATGTTCTATGTGATCCATAAGAGCCTCTTTCCTATTTAGAAGCTCGAGAATCTATTCCAACCTCTTATTTGGTCCATTGTCAGACCCACTACCGCTTGTCTCTTGCCTAGTGTTCACCATAATAACTTGCACCCAACCTGCATCACATTTCACATCTATCGTAACTTAACACTAGGTTCTACGAGTAAACATTCTTATTCACATAACTCTACATTAGGGAAAACTTTAGTGGTGGATCTTTGCCAATTGGTGAATTCTAGGAATTGGCCAAGTCAAAAATTTTGAATTTCTCACACCCAACAGGGTGTCCAGTCGCCTGAATTTTACAAACTATAGGACCAATGCATGTCCATTTGCTAATGAGTTTTTTATGAGGCATATTTAAGAAAAAAAATTTCCAGTGTCAAACTACGCATTTCAATTAGACTGACTAATATTTTCACTTGGAATCCCAAAAGCATTTAATAAAACACCTACATATTTGCCAATACTATTAAAACAACATTGTATCAGGACCCATTTCGCCAATTAAAATTTACAAATAGTTGCTTGTGAAGACCATTTCGCCAATTAAAATTTATAAATAGTTGCTCAGGAGGACCTATTTCGCCAATGACATTAAAAAATAATTACATTTGAGGACACATTTCGCCTTGATAATTACAACGTATCATTGTATAAGCACACAGGATTCACCAAATTTTTAATATGCCATTTAAAATTCAGCAAATTCGCCAAATATGGAATCATGGATTGATATAAATACAATTGAAAGTGTCATTTATTCACACATTTTGTTCGGTTTTGAGGTTCTACTTCTCCATTCAGATGTCAGCGAAAGCCGAAAACATAGACTTAAAAGGTGAGTGATCATTTCTTCATAGTGTTATTAGTTATAATAATAAATTTTCTTTATCTCTTTTTCATTCTTGCTTCAACAAAGTGAACCTTAGAAGTTAGAACCAAACTCTGAAGTTTTGAAGTTTTTGAAACCTCCAACCCACCAAGTAGAAAGATGACCAAGAAAGACTTGCAATTCAACAAAGTGAACCATCAACCAAGTCGGGGAATTGCGAAGTTATGAAAATTTAGAACTCCGTGAAAAGGTTATATAAGTCTGAGGACTAGCCACTAAGTTTAGGAAAAGCCAAATATTTTATATTGTATTCTGTGGTATTGAATTTGATATATGATTCTACAGAATCTGCACCATATTTAAAGAACAACACTTATCACACTACTTATAAATTCCTATTGTATTTCCATTCACACAATCTTTGATAAATCACTAAAAACTGAAAGGAATATTATTAATCCATTCCTTGAACAGAAATAAATACAATCGAAAGTGTCATTTATTTGGAAGTCAACCAAAGCCGAAAATGTAGACTTAAAGGTGAGTGATCATTTCTTCATAGTATTATTAGTTATAATAATAAATTTTCTTTATCTCTTTTCCATTCTTGCTTCAATCTTAAAGATGATATTGAATAGGGAATGGGATCTATATTATTATTCTCTATCCTTAAACAAAAAGACATTTTTTTCCAATTTTTATTCGAAGTGAGATGAATATGTCAACCGAATCAAAGATCAATATGTCAAGCGACTCGAGCAGCAAGGGTAAGGCTCCTACCACTCCTCAGGGTGGTAAGGCTCTTGCCGCTCCTCAGACTCATGTTGCTCCTTAGGGTGGTGAAGAGACTCCTACCGCTTCTTAGACTCTTTCCGCTCCTCAGGGTGGTAAGGCTTTTGCCACTCCTTAGACTCCTACCACTCCTTAGGGTGGTGAAGAGACTCTATCGCTCCTCAGGGTGGTGAATATATTGAGAGGCCATCAAAACACAAAAAATTTAGATGTACCATATAGTCTTACTTTGGAATTTCCAAAGCTTCTCATGCATCAAGTCAAGATGGAGCTACATCATCAACTCTTCCACCAAATATTGGTAGCATTCCAAATACCTCACCACCATCGGAAGGTCAAGTTGAGATTGTCATTGATTTAAATTAAAATGTATCAAAACAAGATAGCAATATCGCAAAAGATGTTCCAAGTGATACCCTGGGCCCGGTTAGCTAGAATGAGATAATTGACTTGGACGAGGATGATGATATTGGTAGCAAGAAAAGAAAAAATAAACCAAAAAGGGGGCATGAGTGGGAAATGACAAGGAGTTTTCAACTTGGTTGGTTGTCAAAGTACCCATTCTTTGAACCAGTGGGGAAATCAAATGATATTGAAAATGCAAAATTGTCCAAATGTACAATTTTTACTTGGAAATGTGGAAGAGACAAGATGTTGCAGCTAAAGATCGACACTATAGAAAAGCATATTAGTAAAGTTTATGAAAAACAAATCATAGACAGAAAGGAACAATTAGTTGTACGATGGAGATCAAAGGAAGAATGTCTTCATATTAGGTGTGTGAACCCTAGTCCTAATACCTGCAAAATAATAAGAATGAACACATTAAATTAGAGATTGCAAGCAAGAACAAGGATTCCCCATGAAATCCATTCACCGAGCTCAAATTAGGAAAAAAGAAATAAAGAACATAGTGAAAACACAAAATAAAGATTGAATCCTAATTAAGCAAGCAAACTTTTGATCCCATGGGGGAATTGGTGCCAATTTGATGTGAAAATTGGCCCTTTCCCAATTCCTATGATGCAATGTTGATGTGTTGATGATAATTGATCCACTTTGATGATGTTGAAGAGTGCTTCAAGCTAAAAACCTACATAACCTATCTAAGAACTCAATAAGATGGGTGAAGATTGCTTTAAATTTGAGTATAGTAACTTTGCATAATTTGTGGATGATGAAATGAAGAGATGAACTCTTTATTTATAGAATGTCAAGATGGATGAATGTCCAAAATTGAGCAATGTGGGACTAACATTCATCCAATGGCAAGATGCCACTTGTCAATCCATGAGTGGATGGAGGATGTGCAAGTTTTGAGGATTGTGCCAATAAATGCCTATTTTTGAATTTCAAATTTGTTGAAATGACTTGCAAGAGGGAAGGGAAAAGAACATTGAATGCCACTTGGCTCAAGGCAAAGGACATGTAAGATGAAGTTATGCCTTGTTGGATGTACATGTCAACTTTGAATTTGAATTCAAACTTGGAGAATATTCCTTAAAAGATGCCTTGTTGAGGGAAAATGAGAATTTAATAAATCAAATAAGTCCATTTTCATGTGCAAGTGGTAAATGCTAGAGAATGGGACATGATAAGAGATTAAATTAATCAAGGGTCAATTAATTTATAGGAGATTAGCTGATGGGACTTATTTGACTTAGATTTGTGGATTTATTTAAATCAAATAATGAGAAGAATGTGACAAGATATTAATTAAATAAAGATTTTGATTTATTTAATTAAAAGAGATGATGTTAGATCAAAATAAATAAGGTTTTAATTTATTTAATTTAATAGATAGACTCTAGAGATAAAATTAATTATTTAATTAAATAGGATAATTAGATCATATAGGTTGATTTAATTAACAAAAGAGAGAGACTTAACTAGATAAAATGATTTATTTAATTAAGAGAGGAAATAATGATGAATTTAATCAAATAAGGGAATTTGATTAAATGGTTAGACCAAAAGATGATTCAGGATGAAACGAATCTAGTAGTTGGGATCGGATGCACAATGTCAATTGGTACATTTTACGTGTCTACATTAGGTATGTCATGGATTATGAAGTACATCACCAAAGACTATTGAAGCTTGGTGCATGTAAAGGTACACTTGACATTCAATTTGGGAAAGCAATTGAAGCAACAAATCTGTCAAAAACTATTCAGATGACTATTGTTTTTCATATTTTGTCTAGAGGGTGTCCTATGAGAGACTACCCAAAATATTATGGTTTATTATCTTTTTTGAATATTCCTCACTATCCCTACTCACATTAGTCAGTAAATTTTGGATGGGAATGGGAAAATTGTCTTGTTGCAGTGGAAAAAGAAGATTTAAAGGTTAAAGTAAAAGAGTCAAATTTCATTGCATTATCTTTACATGAAGTTATTGTAGTAGACAATACTTCTTAGGTCTATATGCATTTGTATACTGTACAACATGTTTGCCAAGCTCATCTTCTCTATGTTCATAAAATGAATGATAGTTCAACATCACAAAATATATTTGAACTAGTCAAAAAATATTTCAATGAAATCGCAGGTATGGATGAGTTGACAATTGCCAAAAAGTTGGTGTGTGTAGGAGCTAATGGAGCTGTAGTGATGTAAGGTCAAAGGACCGGTGTTTGCACAAAGTTACAAACTAATTATGCACCATACATGCTTGGCATTCATTGCATGGCCCACAGAATGAATTTAGCATTCAAAATTGTAAGCAAGTTTCCTATAGTATTAAAAGTCAAAAATATAGTCTGCGAGATCTACACATACTTCCATCAAAGTCCTAAACGTTTCATAAAATTTCAAAAATTTGCTGAGGGAATAATACTAGGAAACAAGCTTCTCAAGGATGTCAATACCAGATGGATCTCTTTGCATGGACCAGCGCAACGAGCTCTTACAGAATATCAATCATTGATTGGAGTGATATATGAGCATCACAACACAGTAGACAAAGCTCCTAACCTCTTACATAGGTTAAGTGATATAGAGACACTCTTGACTTTAAGTAGTCTTCTCCCCATGGTGGATGTGATGAACGAGCTTGTGAAGAAAGCCTGAGAAATAACAATGTATATTAATGAATATGTCAATCTACGTAAACATACATGCTTGGTCCCCGGTCATCTAGATCTAGATCTAATACAAGATAGCCAAAATTATTTCATGTGGAAAAAAATTACTAATTTGAATGATCCTAATAATTATTTAAATTTAATGCAAGCGGGAACTTATGCATCTTTGTATGTGGATATGAGATACAAATGTACCAATGTAAGACAACCATGCACTCTACTAGCGAAGTAGTTGTTAACGCAGAAGATTTTCAAGGCATTGTTAAATCTATTGGTGACAATGTGAAGGAAATTGCAAAATCTCTTTCCTCAGAGATTTGTGAAAGATTCCCTCAATATGAAATACTTGAAGCCATGAGTATTGTGTATCCTCAATTTTGGGAAAACCAAGATAACCCCACATTTTTTCATGCTCAGGTAAAAATATTGATCAAACAATTTTCAAAAACTACAACATACAATGAGTAGAAAATAGAAGGAATTTTAGATGAAGCTAAGCTTAGAAAACAATGTGGGAGTTTTGTAATAGCTATGAAGGACCAGTATAAATCCATGGGCAATGACAAGGCCTTTGAATCAGGATCAATAAAAAAGGTTTGGACAAACTTAGGTCAGAGTGAAATATTGTGTGATTCGATATTAGAATATTTCAAACTTGTTGATTTATGTCAAACAATGATATTGGGGTTGGTGGAGGATGAGAAAGTTTTCAATACATTGGCATTTTTGAAATCAAAGTTAAGAAACAAACTAGACAAGAATTTGGAAAATTGCTTGAGGATGAAAGAAACTGTGTATAATGTTAGAAATTTTCCTTTTGAAAGGGCACTCACAATCTAGAGGTCCATATGTCAAAGAAGAAGGACCAGGTTGTGCAACACTCTAATTCCAAAGGCTGGTACTGGTGGCACTGGCAGTGGCAATGGGACTTAGATAGATGACACAATGAATGTTGAATTTGAGACACAATTTGAAGAAATGAAGAGCAAACTTGGAATTAAATTCAATATGACTCTTTTACTTTATCTAATGATGAACGTCAGTTTGAGGACCTTGACGCCGTTTGGCAAATGAAAGAGAATTAGCAGTTTTTAGGTATTTATACTATACTTCATGGATCGGTTTCCATTGTTCCATACTGTAGTTGATGATATTTTATATTGTATTCAATGAAATTGTGAATCATTGCACTTTCATGATATTTTATTTTATATTGCACTTCATGAATCATATTCCAAAGTCAAACTGTAGTTGATGATATTTATTGTTGTATTCCATGAAATTGTGATATTTTTTATTTTTTATTTTATATTAGTCCATGCATAGCATTCAATGAGGTGTTAGATGACGACGCCTTTGAAAGGAAAGATATGTCAATAACGTCATCAAAACTTGGAACCTTAGAACCAAAGTCTGAAGTTTCAAATTTTTTGAAACCTCCGACCCAACAACCCACCAACTAGAAAGATGACCAAGAAAGGCTTGAAACTCAACAAAGTGAACCATCATCCAAGTCAGGGAATCAGAAAGTTATGACAAATTAGAAATCCGCGAAAAAGTTATAAAACTCTGAGGACTAGTGACAAAGCCTATTTTGCTCCCTTATTTTGAGTTTATCGTCTCTCCAGCTGTAACATTTTACATGAATTATTAATGAAATCTAATCAATGATCTTTCATTAATTTTTTTTGTCATTAATATTATGCAATATGCATTGATGTATGTTTTAATTCTAGCTTTGGTTTATTGAACCAATTAAAGTACCTTAATCAAATCATTAAAGTATGAATTCATATAAATGTTTAGTGGATCTGCTAAGTAGTCATGGAGATTGATTATTGATGTGTGAATAGTATTAGTAGCATATTAACAATACTATTAGTAGCATATACAATAATGAACATCAACAATCATTTAAAGTGTATCTAGAAGTTGAAACCACTACCAGACCTTTTCTTCAAATGATATAATAAATAATACAGATAATTGAACATCAACAGATTACTGAAGTCTGAATTTGAGCTTTTAAATTGATTATCACATGAATGAATACACATATGCATCGGCAATGCAAAATATTGCTCAAAGACAACTCTACACAGAGCTAAGTTGGAACTTGGAAACTCATATTATCAAAAATTAAATCACTACATCACCTTTTCTACCAACTTCCACTCTTCAGGTGTTGGAATTGTCATTTGTTCTAACTGATGTTGTTTGACTTGAAGATTTGTTAACATTTCATAATTCAAATTGGAACTTGTCTTGGATTCTTCAGTCAATTTTTCATTCAAGGTTAGCAATGGTTTGATGGAATCCAAACAGGTCACCACATCTAGGTTAGAGGGTTACTACTTGAAAACAACAAAAACGGGAGCAAAAACAAAGCTAAAATGACTGTTTTACCTTCCAAACTGTGTTGTTTTGGGGCGCTTCCGCCCTTCTGCAGCAAAATAGGGGCACTTCTGCCTTTCTGCAGCAAAATGGGGGCGCTTCCGCCTTTCTACAACAAAATGGGGGTGCTTCTGCCTTTCTGCAACAAAAGGTTAGAGGGCACTTCCACCTTTCTGCAACAAAAGGTTAGAGGGCGCTTCCCCCTTTCTGCAGTAAACTTTATCAGATTTTAAAAAAAAACAAGAAAGTTGTGCCCCTCCCACTGCAGGAAACATGTTAGAAAAACCTTTTAAATTCATCCCTAATTGCAGCAAACTCGTTAGAAGAAAGTAAAACTTTGAGATGTAGGGCGCTTCCGCCTTTCTGCGGCAAGGCAGAGGCCACTTCTGCCTTTTTGCAGTAGGATAGAGGGCGCTTCCACCTTTCTGCAGTAGAAACAGGGGCGCTTCCCCCTTTCTGTAGCAGAAACAGGGACGCTTCCGCCTTTCTGCGACCTTTTCCTACATAGTTCTTAGCCAAAACAAGGGTTAAATGCAAAAACCTGTTTGTGGGTCCCACCGGGCGTGCCAAAAATGTATACCTTGGAATTTATCCTACTCTAATGCACAAAATAACTAAGAAATGTGAATGACAAAATACCAAGGACACCTCAAGATTAGCCAAAAGAGTGATAAGCAATAAGGAAAATGGACAAAATAAGACACAAACGATTTCACCTTCCTTGCTGTTGATATCTCCTTGATTGGCCCTTGCTTGGAATGATTTGTGTTCTCCTTAGATGATGGATTGAGTGACTAAATGCAAGATTAGATGTGCAAAATGACTAAATGAGATGGCTAAATGATGGCAAAGGATTGAGGATGCAAATTGGCAGCATGTAATTATGAAAATCCAAAGTGTTGAAAATGCCCTTGAGGAGGGGGTATTTATAGGAGAATTTGAATTCTCTAGAGAATTCAACGGTCAAGATGCATCCAACAAGGCCAAGATGAAGGGGCTATGGTGGGTTGAGAACCCACAAGCCCTCACATCTTGACATGTGGAGGGTGATGTGGACAAGAGGATATGAGGTGTAAGTGAGGTGCCAAGAAGGTACATGAGGTGGAGGAAGGACATGAACCTTGGGGAGTGAGGAGATTTCCTTAAAAAGGGATTCTTGTCCCCAAGTGGGAGTGAAAGAGACATTTGAGGAATTTTGGAATTCCTCAAAAATCTACATGGGAAAAAGAAAGGTGGTTGGGGATATAAATGTGAATTAAAAATTCACATTCTTAGGAGGATCTAGAGGATAAAAGGTGGGCTCCAAAAAGGTGGGACTTGGTCACATGTGGAGATTGTGACAAGTCCAAGGTTTTAGAAGCCTTGGAAAGACAACATGTGAATTAAAAATTCACATGGGGAGGAGAGAGACATGGGATAAATAAATGAGAATTAAAAATTCTCATGGGAAGGAGAGTCAATGTCCAAAAAGGAAAAATGGAAGAATTGACCAAAAAGTGGTGCTAAAAATGGCTAATGATCTTGGTTAAGGTTGTGCAAATATTGGATTAAGCTAATTAATGGAAGATTAGAGGCAAGTGGCAAATGTAGGAGGATGTGACATTAATCTCTGATTAAGAGGATGCACATCATAATCATGAATTAATTAAATTAATTTAGATTAGGGAAAGGTTATGGAGGATGTGACAAGTGAAGAATTTTAAATTGATTTTAAATCAAAGGGGTAAAAATGACTAAATTAAATAACTTAACGTATTTATTTAATTTAGAGAGGAATAGGGTGAAAGATAAAGTATTAATTATTAAATTAAATACTTTACCGATATGAAACAAAAGGTGTAATATTAATTTAATAAATTAATATTAATACGATAGAAGGAAAGACAGTAAATTTAATCATATGGAAGTGATTAAATTTAGATGTCTACACCTCTAATGCCAACACATTTTTGTTCTCCATTAAATATTTGTTGAGCTTCTTATGATGTTGTCTGATAGCATCAATCAATTGAAACATGTCACACAAATGATCAATCCCTTGCATTATTTCATCCTAGATCTTTTGTTTCATATGCCTCATTGTTTCTCTACAAAATGAAGATAACTTATTTTGACAAGACTTAATTTCATTTTTTGCTTCTAGCAGCTCTACCTCCAATCTTTCATTTCTTTTTCTCTCCTTCTCCAATTTTTGTTCCCACTGTGCATTTCCATTTGCAATGCTTAGTCTTAATTTTTTTGAAGTGGATTTTTCCTCATCATATTTATTATTTCTCTCATCTAGCCTTTGCTTCAATTCATTCATTACAGTCTCATTCTACTTATCATAGTTGCTTGTTAATGTAGTGGCAAATTTTTTAATTCTTTTTTCTAATTCATTGCTCTTGTTATCTACTGCTTTCCTCTTTGCTTTCTCATTTGCTAGGTCTACTTGTAACTTTTCAATTTGAGTCTACAACCTTTTTTTCTCTCTATCTTGCTTCAACAATGATGTGTACACCAATTCATTGTTCTTCTTTGATACATTAATTTTGTCAGTATTTATGAGTCCAAAAAAATTCAATTGAAAATTGTTCACCTGGAATTCAAATGGAGCCATCTGATTTGTTGGTTTGTTTTGAACTATGGGAACAAGAAATGTGTACTCCATGATTTCTTTACTTGTGTCAAATGTGGGTAATACCATGGTTGTTGCAGGCTTTGAAGTTAGAGCAGATACACTCTTCATTAGTTGCTTCTTTTCTTTTTTATTCAATTCTGATTTCTTTTTAAACTCTTCAATGTAATCAAAACTCGAGGATGCAAAAACAATGGAAATGCTTGAATGGCAAAGGAATAGGAGTACTTGCAATTGCTAATGATGTTGCAGCCAAACTAACTAGCATTGGGGGAGTGCCTGGAAATAACTCCTTTATGGTGGATCCATTGGTAGTGTGACTTGGAGTTGGACCTGTCAAAATTTTTTGCCTCTTTTGTATGCCTTGATTACCTGGGGTCTTTGTGGTATAGTGTTGTCCTCTTGTGTGTAATTTTTTGTTGTAGCACATGTTGACCACTACTAGTACTACTACCCATGTACCATCTCCACTAGAGGCAGTTCCAATTGCACTAAGTCCTCCACCATGGGCATGTCCTAGTTGTGATTGTGTCTGACCATGAGGATGAGGATTTGAACTTGAAGCTCTAACAAATTGACCTATATACCCTAGGTCTACTTTTTCACCTCCAACCCCAAGGTCAGATTTATCAACTGGTTTTCTATGCTCTACATCTATTACCATGGCCTTATCTTTGGGACCCCAAAGGACCACCTTCATAACCCATTTTTTTAGCTATGGTTGCTCTTGTAGTAAATACTTCTTTTGTGGCCTCACTTAAACCAAGTTTGAAATTGACATGGCTTTCTTCTTGCCTATCATCATCACTTTCTTCATCTTCTTGTTCATTCAAATTCTCTATATTCCATAATTTTCTAAACTCGAGATCTTATTCATTATCTCCATACTCTACAAGAGCTCTTGGATCACCTAGGCCCTTCCTCATAGATCAAAAGGCAATAATTTTTTATCGTGACCAATTTTTTATGTAACTTTCTTCTCTAGAGAATCAGACATTTTTACTCTACTAGATGGATTATGACTTTTTTTCATTAAAATTGTTGTACCTCCTAATTGTCTTTCGATGCAATGTCATAATTTATACTAACAATTGTTCAAAAGAAATACCATTCTCAGCAACACTTTTCTCCATTACTACTTTGACCTTATCCCAAGAATCCTTGTTTCTCAAGGTTTCAAGCAAGGGTTTACTTTGATGTTGAATTCTACTTCCAACATTCCTATTAAGCACAATCATTGATTTAATGGTGTCACATGGATCATACTACTAGTGACAAATATCATCAAAATCAAAAAAATTCAAAAGATCATGTGCCACACTAAATGCTTTTCTCTCAAATGTCATCCCTCCACATGAAAAAGGTAAAAAAGGAAATAAGGTCTTCTTCCCTTGACTGCTAAAGTGTCTTTCATCAATACTATGCATCTACCTTACATATTCCAAAGCAAAAACCCTTTCTATCACATGTATTGGAAGTTTGTATGGTTGTACTTCTGATCCATAAAATCTTAGCACAATATATTCTTCTATTAAGTATCAATCAGCCAATTGTATTTCTTTTCCTAGTTGAATGTAGTTTCTACATGACATAGGTAATTAAGGCATTGGATTATTTGTAATTGTTTGATGTAATGGAGCCAAAAAGTAGTCCACAAAATGACTATAGTTCCTTTGAGAATCATGCAACCTTATAACAGTGGTCCATTCATATACTGGAGCCATTTTCTTTTGCTCAGGATTACTATTACCATATGGTTGAATCTGAAACTTGTTGGTCTAAAACATTCCTCGAAATTTGAATAGAAAAGGATAGCACAAGTAGGTTGTGAACCTTAATGTCTTGGTGGAACCTCCTTTAATCATTAAAAATTGTTTATTCATGGATTCTACAATGTGCTCAATAAAATTATATTTGGCATGTGGAACACCATTATGGATATTATACACCATTTCAAGGAGGCATGCACCCACTTCCAAATTGATATCTTGTCTAAGGCAAAATGCTAGCATGGAAATAGTATCCTGAACCCATGGTTTAAAAATATCCAAATCATAAGGAGGCTTATGATCACCTTTCAATTTGTTTCTATCCTAAACTATTCTATTTAAGAAATAATTTTTCTCCATTTCATCAACTGCTTCATAATCACTAGAAAACTTTTCTAGGTCAATGTGGACATTTCCAAATTCTTTGGTTGTAAACCCCAAGGCCAACACTTTTCCATGTTCTACATTAATGGATAACAATTCTTCTTTGCTATCTTTATTAGCAATTGCTCTTTTGTTATCATCATAATTTAAGGCACAGACCATGATAAATTTTGTGCAAGGGAAAACCTCATGTAACATTATGTGCCCTAATCTAGTTACCCACGACACACTAATACTATTAACTTGCATTTTCTTTGCATCCTTATTCTTAGATGAAAATCTAAGTTCTGATTTACGTCTACCATAGGTTTTAGGATCATAAATATCATGGTATTCATCAGTGAAACCTAAGGTTTTAAGCAATTTTGCATAATGTATTTTTTTTATCTGACATTGCTCTAGTGGTATAGGTGGTAGACATACTAATACAATCAACAATATGAAATTTGTGACTTCCCTATTAGTCCTTAATTTTTCTTAATTCTTAAGCCTCTTACTCTTAACCCTAAACCTAAACTTCAAAGTTTGACAAAATAAGATTTCAAGAAATGTCAAGCAATGAAAGGTAGCCATAAGAATTCTTTAACTTACCTATATTTTGAATTTTGATTCTTGAAGTTGAAACTACATTGAAGCTTGAAACTAGGTTATTGGAATAGCTTTGTTGGAAGTGGAACTATCGAACCCAGAACAAGGTGGTGCACTACAATAAGCAAACTAAATGACACTGAAATGTCTACTTGTTACTTACGAACTACACAGTACACAATTAAGTAGTACAATGTGTTGATTTTTTTTTATGCACTTCTCAACATAGTTAATGCATAGGTACATCACCTCTCTTGAAAGACAATCTTCCACAATCAAATTGCATAACACTATCCCAAGGTCTCTAATGTCAGGTCTTGATAATGTTTGGAATATCTCAGTTGTTTCATGTGATTTGTTGGAATCACAAGGTAGACTTATGGATGAGTCACAAAGTGGGGAAGTTAGATATGCAAATGGAGTTCTTAAGATGGGAGAGTTGTGTGTTTGTTGCAGGTTCAAATAGGAGTCTTGATTTCCATTTTTTCATTGAATTTAGCTTTACAATGTGCAATGAACCTTGCCTAAGGTTACTTATTAAAAAAAAGGAAAAAGGGCAAGGTAGAGAGGAAGTTCCTAGATCCGAAACTATAAATGAACAGTGATCATGAGGCTGCTACAGTAGACAAACTCCCTAAACTAGGTTTTACTTGACCAAGAGAACCTACAGCTACATAAAACCAGTGCAATCTCCTAAGGTCTGCATATTTTCATATTGCACATGCACATCATAAACATACAATTGAACTAGGTAGCAACAATGATAGAAAGAAGCTCAGACTAATTTTGCATAGCAGCTTGTCATCAACAAGTGCTAAAAGTATGAGTTGAAAGCTCATCAAATACCAAACAACAATTTCCATTATCACTTCCATTCAAAAATCTAAAACTAAAACTAATATGGAAGGTAGAACCATGTATGCAAGATGAGAAAAATCAAAGAGCACATAAATAAAATCATGCAATGATATCTTCTATTGCTGCAAATGCTTTTTACAACAACTCTCCAACCCTCTACAAATGAGGGGCAAACCCCTATTTATAGTTTTCCAAAGCCAAATGAATGGCTAGGATTGAATTACATTGTGTGACCCAGATTTGATTGCACTAGGGCTTCACCTACCCCTCAATATTCATCAATTTAAAATACATCTTTTGTCTTTTCCCTATTTTGTCATCTAGTGCTCAAGTGTTGTAGCAGTTTTGTCATTTAGCTAATTTCCCTTTTACTGTAGTTGAAACTGCCCAAAGGTTTCCCTTTGCTTGATGCGTTCACAGCATTGTCCATTGGATTAGATGAAACTTGTTTACAGCTTTGCATCGTTGTTAAATGGATCTGATGATGAGACAACTCATGATGGATCGTGATCATTTGTTTGGAGAGAGGAAACAACTGCTCCCTTCCACCACCTTCAAGGACATAGGCCTTCTTCTAATACCAGCTTCATTGATGGGTGCTACAAGGAAAGGTGGACATAAAATGAATGGTGACATGAGCTACGTGCTTTTCCTTGTTCAAATTTCTCAATGGGTCTCCCCGACAGACCCACAGTAGGTTTCTTGAATCTGCATACATGAAGTTTCATAAGTGTTTTCATACACAAATCAAGAAAAATGTTAGAAAAACCTTGCAAACTCCTTGTTATATCCATTCATGCATCATCAAAAGATCATAATATTCTTCCTTGGAGCTCATTTGGACTATAAACATTAATGTGTGCCCAAGGGGGGTGGGCACCAAGTCGAGTGACGGACGAAAGGCAAAAGAAAGGAAGGAAGACATTGAACGGGGGACAACATTCCCTAAGGCTGGGCTCGAAAGTGTCAACGAAAGTTGGGAAATGGAATAAAGGTAGAAGGAAGGTAGACAATGAATGGGGGACAACATTCCCCAAGGTCGGGCCTAGAAGCACCAACAAAAGTTGGGCGACAGACAGAATGCAGAAGGAAGGAAGACAACAAACGGGGGACAACATTCCCCAAGGCCAGGCCCAGAAGTGTTGATGGAAGTTGGGCAATGGAAAAAATGCAAAAGGAAGTTAGACAACGAATGAGGGACAAAATTCCCCAAGGCCGGGCCCGGAAGCGCCAATGGAATTCAAGCGACGGACGGAAGGCGGAAGGAAGGCAGACAACAAATGGGGAACAACATTCCCCAAGGGAAGTTCCCAGACGTCACAAAAGTTTGCAAAACCAATATTTTCAATTATAGTGCATGGGAAAAGGGGGAGAAAGAGTGCCAAGAAATACTTCCTCAAAATTTGACTCATTTTGAAAAAAATAGAAGTTTGGAAAGGGAAAGCCAAAGGGTTACTGCCCTTTTGAAATGGCAATGAGCACATGGTGGCCTGGAAGGAAACTCCTAGACAACAATGGAAGGACGGAGTTTTGGAAATGACCATGGAGGAGCTTGGTTCTGAAAGCCAAAATGTTGGAGGCAGATGGAAGGTCAAAACAACAAAAGAGGGATGGAGTTCTGAAAATGGCCATGGAGGGGCCGGGTTTTGGGAGTCGAAACGTCAGGGGAAAATGAAAGGTCAAAACATAAAAGGAAGGACAAAGTTCTAGAAATGACCACAAAGGGGTCAGGTTCCAGGGGCTGACGGAAGGTCAAAACGAAAAAGGAGGGATGGAGTTCTAGAAATGGCCACAAAGGGGTTGGGTTCTAGAAGCCAAAACACCAAGGGCTGACGGAAGGTCAAAACAACAAAGGAGGGACAAAGTTTTGGAAATAGCCACGAAGGGACAGGTTCCAGAATGAAATTTTCGCAACTTCCTAAAACTTAGCAAAACCTTGGAAATTCACTTAGACACCACAAAAACATCCCAAATCCATAGGAAACTTGTCACCAAAGTCAAAAACGAAGGAAAAAGCGAATCAAGTGAACAGGGACCAAGTTAGCAAGAACAAGGCAAAAAACAAAAAAATGGAGGACTTTCCTTCGCCCTCAATTTGAATGCCCCAGGTAAAATGAAGGGCATGGAGCAACGTTTATGGGTCAATTACCACTAATGGCATGCATTGATTTCTTTGTATGGCAGACCCAGGTTAGGTGAGATGTGGAATCTCACGCTTGTTTAGATGCTCAGTCAAGGCTCGAACAAAGAAACTAAGTGTGGAGCCCGCCATGTGGGAAAAAGTTGGGCGTCAATCACTACTCAACAGTGAAACATGAAC
Organism: Sequoia sempervirens; assembly: GCA_007258455.2. Taxonomy (NCBI): domain Eukaryota; kingdom Viridiplantae; phylum Streptophyta; class Pinopsida; order Cupressales; family Cupressaceae; genus Sequoia; species Sequoia sempervirens. The sequence goes on from VDFB02271358.1 coordinate 1,061,620,969, forward strand.
AGTGACCTGTGTGAGGTGACCCATAGCTATGGGTCCACGAGGCCCGAAGGACGCTGGGGCAACGGGCGAAGGGAAACCCGCATGGGCACTTCCACAAAAGCAAAAGACTTGGTGAAACTCAAGTAGGTGAATTTGATTATTTGAAAGCACATGACCAATTTAGGCTTGGAAAAAGGGGCACACAAAACAAGATGGGAGCAAAGTAGCCCATTAGGAGTGAAAAGAGGGGGTCCCTGCCTATGGTGGGGCATGTGTGCAAAACATGCATAACAAATGGCGACTTGTTGGGTAAATGCTCTGGAGCATTTTGATGACAAACTAGAATCATGAACCCAAAATTTATGGTTCTGACCTTCACACTAGGGCAAAAAAATCAGACACTCAACCAAATGATCAAAACCACTAGTTAATCCAACCTTTACTATGTTGAAAATCTAAGTGCATGCAATTGCATTAATTGTCATCCTTCAATTGCTACAGGAACCCAAGCTCCATGAAGCTAAGCTACATAGTTTATTCTAACTCCAAAAGCATTTGGGACATTGCCTCGCTACCAGTCAGGTGTCCATATCCCCGACGAGGTTGTCATTGTGATTCTCCCCAACATTGCTCTACTGTTAGCTAGATGTCCATAGCCCCAGTAGAGTTGCTCAAATACTCCTAAAAAGTTGAATTTTATCTTTCTTTCAATTTTCAATGCTTTCTTTTTTTTGTTTTTTTTCTCTTTTCAACTCTTTTATTTCAACCCACAAGCATTGAAGCTCGCGCTCAGGGCTAAGAATCATAGTGGTGCTAAAGCATAATTTTAGATTTTTCACTTAACTAAACTTTAAATAGGACCTACAACAACCTCCAAATTCTTAAAATATGTGAGAGATATAAGATTCTAGAATACGTCAAAATCAAACCAACCAATGACTTATCCTCTTTGAATCAAACACCCAGATCACTTGACATTAACAGAAGATCCTCACCATCTACTCTAAAAACTTGATTAGATTTTGACAAATAAATACATGGAACAACCCCAAGTGATAAGTATGGTTGTTGTGTGCACAATGTACCTAGCTAAAAATAGAGAGACCTCAGGAAAAAGTAGCAGCAAAGCGGTAGGAAACAAAAGCAAACAGAAGGAAATGAAAAACAAACACCTAAACTAACCAAAGTGGGATAGTGAAAACAAAGGAAAGGAAACTAACCTAAAGTAGTCCAACCTACAGCAAACCAACTAACCTAAGGAAAGAAGGAAATCAGAGTATTTATAGGAAACCTTCACTACTCGAAAACGAGCTATGTACAAAGAGATATTTACAAAGCACTACGTTTAAGCAAGGCAAACTAACATCAACACTCATTGGATTTCACAATGCATGCACAAGCAAACGGGCGATTGTTATCATTCTTAACAATGCAAATTCATCTTTATATTCTAAAAAAATAAATTCAATGTTGCAACACTCAAGTTCAGTCACCCGGTTAGGGAAAATTAGCAATTGAGGTGATTTGTTGAACCCATGGTTAATCCATAAACATGTTTTCCTTCCCTTGTTACCATGATAAAAATAAAACATGTAACTGTAAGTATTCATAGGATTAAGGAAGGATAGAACCTGGATGTCGTCATGTAGATGTGGCAACATTCGATAGTCAAGAGCAAGCACTGCATCATCGATAGGTGCCTTGGCAGCCTCAGGCAGGTGCGGTGGAGGGTGCAACACTTCAAACATTAACCTTGCATAAGGCTGGGAGAACAAGGAAACAAACATCTCCTCTAATCTTCGTGTGGGATCCACAACCTCCACTGGCAATTCTTCAAAAAGAAATACTTCTCCACATGGATCATCTACAAACTTGGGATCCACTTGATTGTTGTCTTCAAAAGGCAGCATGATGTCACATTTCCTTTCCCAAGTATTGACCTTATTTATGTGGTGTTCAATGTCATGGGACAATGACATGGATGAATCTATCCCATTGTAGCCATCTGGAGGTGGAGGATGATCAACAATGATCATGGCGAAAGGACTCCAAATTGCATCTTGTAGTCGACCAAGTGTTTCATCTATGTTGGCAACTATCTCAGCACCCCCACCTTTTTCTTCTTCTCTTTGTTGTTCATGCATCTCATCATGATGTTCACTCATTTCCCCTTGTTCATTTTTGCTATAAATGGAGAAGGAACCCCTTTCCCATTCTGTAGGTTCCAATATTTCACAACCAGGCAGTTCAGGCGGTAGGTCTTCATCACTGCCATCTTCTGGGATGTGCTCTTCCTCGGCATGAGCATACCTCCGCAGTATAACTCCCAATGGAAAGAAGTCATCAATTGATGGCACCCCATCAAGGGGATGAAAATCCACTATGCAATCTCCCTCCAGGGACTCACCATAAAGCCCATCTTCCATGGTGCACAAATGCTCTTCAAGAGGAAGAAATTCTTGATGACTTGTGGAAAAAATTCTTGTTTGATCTACTTCATCGCTTAGAAGCTCAAGACTGTATTATTGTCCCAACATCCTCTTGAGGACTTCTTTCAACTGAATTATCATTCGGCTCCAACTCTTGATCTTCTATTTCGATTCGGGTAGCAAGTAGAGGAGCTCAGACACTTGGTTGCTCCGCTTGTCCTCTAACTTGTTTGACAGCTTCTTAGGATAGCTCGCATGCAAACTCAAAATGTGATGAATCATGGATCCTACACCAATTCAGGAGTAATAACACTTCTAGATCCACTTGGTATCTTAACTCAGACCAATCCTTTTTCTAATTTGGAAACAAGCTGGTCATATCTTTTAACTATCGGATCCTCCTCATTACTTGGGAAAGAAGTAGAATAGTGAACATTCGTGGCATGTAGTTGATCCCACTCCTCTAAATGCTTGTCTTCAGATGCTTTATCACTGCCATTGATGAAGGAGAGGTCCTCTAATCTGATCTTGCTTATTTTTTTGTCATCATTCTCTATTGTCCCAAGGTTGTTAACCTTTTCTTCTTCTTGATTTTCAGCATCTGTGTTGGTTGTCCTAGCATGTGTTGTTGCAAACTTCATTGGTTCATCCTTGACTTCCAATGGTTCCTCTTCTAGAGTGGGGTACTGCATTTTTTTGATGGAGGACGAGACTTCTAATTCCCTTCCAAGTGGATCTTCATTAAAGCTCTTTGTTGTCCCAAAGAAGTCAGCCTCTTCTTCTTGACTACGAGCCTGAGTGTTTGTTGTCCCAGCAGGAGCATGTGTCCAACCTCTTAGTCCAACATGAATATGTTGTCCTCCAAATGCTGATAGCTCTACTGCCTTGGTGGATGACTTGTCCTCCTTGGTAGTTGGTTGCTAAAACTTGTCTGAACAACCCTTGGATTGAGCGATGATGTTTATGCATGACGAGCAAGTGAATTTGGAGTGGGGTGCATTGTGAAATATGCACCAACTAGACATCAATATTTCCTCCAATCTTGGTTCATCTCTACTGCTCAAATATTCCCAGATCAACTCCTTGAAAGCTTTGGCTGCCATGGTTTTCAACTCTTCCTCCAGGTCTTCGAGGGCCAAGGGCTGGTATATTTCCTAAAAGGGAATTTCTCCTTGCAAGACTCTTTCAACTATGTCTAAGAATGCTAGACACCCCAATTTGTTGTGTCTACAAGTGCAATGAATCCTACACTTATCCACTGATGTGAATTGTTGCAATGGCTTCTTTAGTCTCTTGTTCAAATCTGCATGCAGCTGAGTGATGTCAATTTGTGCATGTTGCTCCATTTCAACTCAACTTCTTTTTCCTTCATAATTTTCTGATTTTATGTTTTAGCATTAAAAGAGATCTCCCTATCTTAGATTTCTTCTTTGAAAGTGCTCTTTTCAACTTCCAACTTTCAACTTTGTAGCCTCAACATTTCATGCCCTCCTTTTAGTGCCAATTATGTTGATGTGTTTTTTATGCACTTCTCAACACTGGTAATGCATAGGTGCATCACCTCTCTTGAAAGCCAATCTTACATAATCAGATTGCATAACACTATCCCAAGGTCTCTAATGCCGGGTCTTGATAGTGTTTGGAATATCTCAGTTGTTTCATGTGATTTTCTAGAATCACAAGGCAAACTTACAGATGATTCACAAAGTGGGGAAATTAGATCTGCAAATGGAGTTCTTAAGATGGGAGAGTTGTTGTGCATTTGCTGCAAGTTCAAACAATAGTCTTGAGCTCCATTTTATCATTGGATTTAACTTTATAATGTGCAATGAACCTTCCATAAGGTTACTTATTAGAAAAAAGGAAAAAGGGCAGGGGATAGAGGAAGTTCTTAGATCCGAAACTAAGAATGAACAATGAACATGGAAGCTGCTATAGTAGACAAACTCCCTAAACTAGGTTTTGCTTGACCAAGAGAACCTACAACTACACAAAACTAGTGCAACCTCCTAAGGTCTGTAGATTTTCAGATTGCGCATGCACATCATGAACATGCAATTGAACTAAGTTGTAGCAATGACAGAAAGAAGCCTAGGCTAATTTTGCACAACAGCTTGTCATCAACAAGTGCTAAAAGTATGGGCTGAAAACTCATCAAATACCATAACAACAATTTTCATTATCACTTCCATTCAAGAATCTACAACTAAAACTAATATGGATGGTAGCACCATGCATGCAAGATGAGCAAAATCAAAGAGAACATCCATAAAATCATGCAATGTTGTCTTCTATTGCTGAAAATATTTTTTATAATAGCTATCCAACCCTTTACAAATGAGGGGAAAACCCCTATTTATAGTTTTCCAAAGCCCAAGTGAATGGCTAGGATTGAATTACATTGTGTGGCCCAGATTTGATTGCACTAGGGTTTCACCTACCCCTCAATATTCAACAATTTAAAATACATGTTTTGTCTTTTCCCTATTTTTTCATCTAGTGCTTAGGTGTTGTAGCATTTTTTTCATTTAGCTGATTGCCCTTTTACTGTAGCTAAAACTACTCAAAAACTGCCCAAAGGTTACCCTTTGTTTGATGTGTTCGTAACATTATCCATTGGATCAGACAAAACTCGTTTACAGCTTTGTATCATTGTTAAATGGATCAGATGATGAGACAACTCATGATGGATCGTGATCGTTTGTTTGGAGAGAGGAAACAACTGCTCCCTCCCACCACCTTCAAGGACATAGGCCTCCTTCTAATGCCAACTCCATTGATGGGTGCTACAAGGAAAGGTGGACATAAAATGAATGGTGACATGAGCTACATATTTTTCCTTGTTCAACTTTCTCAATTGGTCTCCCTGACGGACCCGCGGTAGGCTTCTTGAATCCTACATACATGAAGTGTCGTAAGTGCTTTCATACACAAATCAAGACAAACGTTAGACAAACCTTGCAAACTCCTTGTTAGATTCATCTATGCATCATCAAAATATCATAATATTCATCTTTGGAGCTCATTTGGACCATAAACATTAATCTGTGCCCAAGGGGGGCAGGCGCCAAGTCGTACAGCGGACGAAAGGCGAAAGGAAGGTGGATAGAAAATGGGGGACAACATTCCCTAAGGTCGGGCTCGGAAACGCCGATGGAAGTCGGGCGACGGACAGAAGGTGGAAGCAAGGTAGATAGTGAACGGGGGACAACATTCCCCCAGGCTGGGCCCAGAAACACTGATGGAAATCGAGCGACAAACAGAAGGCGGAAGGAAGACAAACAACGAACAGGGGACAACATTCCCCAAGGCTAGCCTAGAAGTGTCAATGAAAATTGAGTGATAGACGAAAGGTGGAAGGAAGGCAGACAGTGAATGAGGGACAACATTCCCCAACGTCGGGCCTCGGAAGCGATGGCGGAAGTCGGGCGACAGACGAAAGGCGGAAGAAAGGCAGACGAATGGGGGACAACATTCCCCAAGGCAAGTTCCCGGACCTCACAAAACTTAGCAAAACAAATATTTTCAATTATAGCGCATGGGAAAAGGGGGAGAAAGAGTGTCAAAACATATTTCCTTAAGATTTGACACATTTTGAAAAAAATGAAAGCTTGGAAGGGGAAAGACGAAGGGTCACCACCTTTTTGAAATGACAATAAACACATAGCGATCCAGAAGGAGAGTCCTAGACAACGACAGAGGGATGGAGTTTCGGAAATGACCACGGAGGGGCTAGATTCTAGAAGTCAAAACACCGATGGTGGATGAAAGGTTAAAACGGCCATGGAGGGGCTGAGTTCTAGAAGCTGGAATGCTAGGGGTGGATGGAAGGTCAAAATGACAAAGGAGGGATGAAGTTTCAGAAATGGCCACAAAGGGGCCAAGTTCTAGGAGCCAAAACACTGGGGGCAGATAGAAGGTCAAAATAGAAAAGGAGGGATGGTGTTCCAGAAACAGCCACAAAGGGGTTGGGTTCCAAAAGCCGGAACGCCAGGAGCTGACGGAAGGTCAAAATGACAAATGAGGGATGAAGTTCCAGAAATGGCCACAAAGGGGTTAGGTTCTAGAAGCCAGAACATTGGGGGCCAACAAAAGGTTAAAAAGGCAAAGGAAGGACGAAGTTCTAGAAATGGCCATGGAGCGGCTAGATTCCAAAATAAAATTTCCGCAACTTCCCAAAACTTAGCGAAACCTTGGCAGTTTATTTAGGCACCATAAAACATCCCAAATCCATAGGAAACTTGTCCCCAAAGTCAAAAATGAAGGAAAAAGTGAATCAAACGAGTAAGGACCAAGTTAACAGGAACAAGGCAAAAAGCAAAAAAAAAGGGAGGACTTTGTTTTGCCCAAGATTTGAATGCCCCAAGTAAAATGAAGGGCATGGAGCAATGTTTATGGGTCAATTGCCACTAATTGCATGCATTGATTTCTTTGTACGGAAGACCTAAGCTAGGTGAGATGTGGAATCTCACACTTGTTTGGATGCTTAGTCAAGGCTCGAACGGAGAAACTAAGTGTGGAGCTCGCCATGTGGAAAAAGTTGGGTGTCAGTCGGTACTCAATAGTGAAACATAAGAGGCAACCTGCATGAGGCAACCCGCAATTGTGGGTCTGCGAGGCTAGGAGGACATTAGGGCAACAGAGGAAGGGAAATCCGCAATGACACTTCTGCAAAAGTAAAAGACTTGGAAAACTCAAGTAGGTGAATTTGATCATTTGAAGGCATATGACCAATTTAGACTTGAAAAAAGGGGCACACAAAATGAGACAGGAGCAAAATAGTATGTCATGAGTGAAAAGAGGGGGTTTCTGCCTACGGTGGGGTGTGTGTGCAAAACATGCACAACATAATGTACATGGATGACAACATTTAAAACAATCCATTTAAAACAATGGTTTACTCCTACATTGACAACAAATTCTAAATTGTTGATCTCTGTTAATCTAACGGTTATAGGGTTATTTTGGAGGTTTAAGTTCACAAGCGTAGTACTCTGTGCATTTCATTCTGGAATGCAACTACAACCATACATCAAATGTTAATCGAAAGGTTGAGTAATTTATGATATAAATAATAAACATAAAACATGTGTTTTAAATTCGCTTTAAAACGTGTGTTTTAAATTTGCTTTAAAATTTAAAACGCTAGGATTGACATCAAGTCCAAGGGGTTGGAAACTTAACATTTCAAAGGCCTTAATAAAATGAATTAGAATGTCACATTAATAGCACATTGCACAACCATTAATAACACTTAACTAGCAAAGGACTTAATAAAATGAATTACAATGTCACATTAATAGCACAACCATTTATTTTATTACAATTAAATTACAATGTCACATTATTATATAGTACAAATACAAATGTAAGCGCAAGCGCCAAGCTTTTGCTGAACCAATGATGAAAAGTTGAAAACATAAATGTGATACATGTATCTCTAAAAATAAATGGAACTTGTCAGATCAACCATGAGCTCTGAAAATTAACACATGGTACTTGTTGAGTCAGCCATACGCTCTAAAAATAAATGCATAGGGAAAGGGGGCCTGATCAAACTAGGGAAATGGGAGCCGTGAAGATACAAAATGTACTTAGCCCCTTTCAGAACTAGACTGATGCAAAAGATGAGGGCTAGTAAAACTGCTCCCATGCAAAAGATGAGCATTGAAATTAAATGCATGGGAATTGCCTGGGAAACCATGCAAATGATGAGGGGTAGTAAAAATACTCCCATCTTCTACTTGCAGCCTCCATACATTGGGATAGCACTTATGTCCATCAGAGCTTCTCATCCTGGTTCAAAACCTATCTGAGAAGTCAGGTGAACCAAATCAACTTTTTTCCAATTCCACCCATTCTGAACTTAAAAAAAATTGGTATTTTTCTCTGTAACTACATAATTGGAGGTAGGAGAATTTAGAGCATCCCCAATAATACCGCATCATCTTCTTCCAGAATCCTTATTAAGTTATTAACCCTACAAAATGAAAACCCTTATAAAAATCAAACAAATGATTTTAGTTATGCTCACTATCTTTATTTATCGGCCAAACATCCCACTACTAGTTTGGTACCTTGTACACCTCACACATGTCACATGTGAGCTCTAAGGTTGTGTATAATTACAACTGACTACTTAGTAATAATTGTGATTCGCGCAAACCAAAAATCCAACTTAATTGGTACCTCAAGCTGGCTACATGCAAAGTTGAAAGTTGTAGCTCAAGTTGACAAGCTATCAATTGTCAAAATTGACAATGCCACACAAGCTATCGATTGTCAAAATCACTGGATTATTGACATCATCTACAATTCTATAGTACTTCATGCAGTTTTCAATATAAAGCTATCCAATCAATCACTATGGCTATTCATATGGTATTAATCTGCGCCATCGCCAAGTACCACAGACAAATTGAGAATTTCAATAGAATAAATGAAAGGTAGAGTACTTTGATGCATTGAAAAGAGAGAATTAAATGGCTTGTTTTACCTTAATGATTATCAATGTCCTAGCTAATAAGTCACAATAAATTTCACTCACTTATGATCAGAACTATATGTTGATTTCTGAAACCAATCATTAATAAAATCTCAACCATTGATTTCTAAAAATCTAACGGTTCTACTATTATTCTGGAGGTTTCAGTTCGCAAGTCTAGTACTTCAAGGATTTACTTCTAAAATGCATCTATAGTCATCCATCAAAAATTCATATAGTGTTCCCTCTTTTAAAACAAACTTTATGCACGTGCATAATTTAAAATGGGGACATCGCTAGGTTGATGAGACTCAACCCTCAGGATTGAAGAGTTAAGATTTAAAGCTTTGTCATAAAATATTTTGTTCTAACTTAGGAAATATTAAATGGTAAACAAGAGCAGGATGACTGACAGACTTAAATAATTAATAAAATCTCAACCATTGATTTCTGAAAATCTAACAGTTCTAGTGTAATTCCAGAGGTTTCAATTCAAAAATCTAGTGCTTGAGAGATATACTTCCGGAATGCAACTACAACCGTCCATCAAAAATTCATCGAACGGTCAAGGTCCATAATGTCGAACCTTAGAACCAAAGTCTGAAGTTTCGAAGTTTTTGAAACCTCCGACCCACCGACTACAAAGATGACCAAGAAAGACTTGTAACTAAGGTTAAGAAAATTTGCACTGACACTTCGCCACTACATTTTTTTATTAGTTTGATATTATGTTTAAAATGCCAATGTTTTTTTCTTAATAATTTAAAAATAGGTTTAATTCGCCAATGAATTTTATTTTTTAGTTTGAAAAAAAGTTTTAATCACCAACAAAATTATTTTTTCTGGTTTGAAAATAGGTCTAATTTGCCAATCAAAATATTTTATTGGTTTGAAAATAGATTTTAATCACCAATGGAAAAATTTTAGTGGTTTTAAAAAAATTGTGTTTTGCTAAGATTTTCCACAAACTTCTAGCAATTAGAAAAGATTCACCAATGGACATTATTTTTTTCACAAAAAACGAAAAAAAATTGCCACTAAAATTAATATTTGGGCATGTGCAGGATCATGGTATGCCAAAAAGTGGCAATGGAGAAAAAAAATACGTGTTTCTACGACTCAAAAAATGCGAAAATGGTGAGTTGACTTTTTGGAGCTGGGGTGACTACCGAGGCAGGGGAAAACTAGTTTAGGAATCGGATATCCGATTTGGATCGGATATCCGATTTTGTTAAATATAAATAAATCTCATTCCGACCGAAGCAAAAGGCAACTTGCATTTAGGAATCGGATATCCGATTTTTTTGAACTGTATATATAAAAAAAAACCCGCGACCAAAACTCATTCATATTTGTTTTCGGCTCATCGGCGGCGGGCGCATAGTGTAGAGCGAAATCCGATATCCGATTTGGAGTCCATCTCTATCAGGTAAAGTTTTTAATTTTTTATCAAATTTTCAATTAGATTTGTTTATTTTTAGTTGATTTTTTTCAAAATATTGTTTTTTGGTAGAAAAACTAGGGTTTTTTGGTAGATTTACAAAAAAACATAAAAAATTGAAGAAAAATAGTAAGAAACTACTTTTTTTAAAAATGTAATGGCATTTCCATAGCATACAGACATTGAGAGCAAATAAAATACAGAGTTCAATCCATGAATTATAGAAAATAGATTTTTGTTGGTTATATTCATATCGCTGATTACATTGCACAAAACATACTACAACTGCATAAATATCAAATGGTGACAGTTGTCAATGCTACCACATTTTTCATACATGTCTACCAAAGCATTTTATCAAACAGTTCACTACCTTGCTGCTATAGCTAAAACCCTAAAATAGACCTGCTTATGAACAAGTTATGGATGTTTTGAAAAGAT